>VXAL01008633.1:310238-346241 GCA_013399475.1 Chauna torquata
TGCTATTTTAAAAAAAAAAAAAAAAAAAAAAAAACTGTTTCCCTTGAAAAGCCCCTAGGCAATAGTTTTAAAGTCTACAGAAAGTAAAGAGAGCAAAAGAAAAAGATTTGGCAGGACACAAATATAAAAAAAATTAAGAGGTTTATGCCAAAAGATCTTGACAATAACTATCTATCAAATGTTTATTATTTTTAGAAATGCTATGTTCACACACTATGGGAAAACTGTGGGGAATGCAGTGGCATTTATGCCTAACTCCATAGCTGTTACAGCTATAGCACAAACTTTGATACATTTGGTTCCCTATCACTTCTGAAACGTACCCAAGTATTATCCCTGTTCTAAAGATACGTAAAGCTAAAACGCAAGGGACTGGGGTCCATGTAATCTAGTTTTGGAAACATGAATGAAGCAACTCAGTTACTGTCCTTTTACGGACACCAGAAAAGACAAGCTCATCCAGACTGCTCACCCACCCTGCTCCAGCATCGTGCTGCAGCATCAGCTCTCCCTGCACTGCAGGTGAGCAGAGCAAGGGCCATCAAAGGGATCTCGGTCTGAGCTACACAAAGTTGCTTACACCAGCAGTAAATCAGCCCAGAGTGATATGTTTCACGTTATTTATCTGTGGAAAAAAAAGTGATCCAAAGAAAATTTGGTGCATGTCTCTAGATGGACAAAATATATTCCATTTTGTGGGGAAATTTCTACACAGTATGTTTCTTCCAACCCAAGCTGATCCAAGTTTCCAACCCAAGCAACTTTTGCTTGCATCAGTATATTTTAGAAAAATAACAAAATAAATCCCCCAAAGATCCCAGAGCTTGTAAGTAAAGACATAAGGAACACGACAAATTAATATGTTGGAAATGTGTTAGTTCAGGTCTCAGTATTTCATGTCAAGGACATAGAATAGATGGACTTCTATTTTTAACTATTGTTTTACACAGTACTATCATTTGAGGCTTAACTCCAGAATAGTTCAAAAAAAACCCTCAAAAAACAAAACAACAACAATTAACCCCCCCCCCCCAAAAAGAACCAGAAAATGTAGCTTAATAGGAAAGAAAAACATAATTGCGCTTTGTTGTTGTTGTTTATTGTTTTCCCTAGGCCAACTATTCCAATGTTATGATTGAGCCATAACACAAATTATGCAGAAAGGAAAAAACAAATTCCAGCAGATTTTAGACACTTAACTCCTACGTTTCCTAGCACTGACTGAATGATATTCTGAGGTTGGTGAATGAGTTTAATGTCGGAAGTACAACATGTAATGCCACTGCAATGTACGGTGGGATTCCAGACCTATCACACAGGTGAACTGCTACTGAACGGAATTCCTGATGTTTAGTTACTCAAAGGACACTTTGAGTGTCCAGTTTATGCTCCTCAAAGGACACTTAAAGTTGCTTGAGAATCCTCATGGTGTCCTGAAACCATGTCTATTTTCCAAAATTATTTCATTAATTTTGAAAAAGACGCTATCACCTAATAGTTTTCATATAATACATTTTATTTAATAAAAAAACCTGGGAGTTACTATAACAACCATAACATAATACAATTGTTTTTCTAACACTCAGGCACATTAAAGGAGAAACACACTCGTAAGTCACATATGCTGTATTGTAAACTTCCAGTTTTGCTTTAACAGATGGGATGGCTGAATTACAATAGAATCATTTGTGTGAGAGAAACTGCAATTTCTTCTTCAGTCAATGTTTTATTTGTCTTAGTAATTGATGCTGGATCTTTTGACAACAAACAACTTTTTAGCCTGTGGAATTTCCTTACGTTATGCTAGTAAAACTGATATTGCTCCTTGTGCTATGCCATGCCCGTAAAGAGAGAATATAAAGAGTAGAAAATGTAGTACATTTTCTATTAAATGAATGACCAATGAAATACGTGGATCATGAAATGCAGCCTGACATACATTTCACTCAGTTCTGAGTTGTCTTAGACATTTCAGCGTCCTTGGTTCATGCTTGTGGACTGACCTTGTGCAACTTCGTGAAGCTTGCTTACTCCCCTCTCTTTATACTTTCTCAGAAAGTGTAAGAGTGAGTCCAAACACAATATGTCACCTTGCCATTTTTTCGTAACAGACAAAATCAGTCATGTTTTGCAAGGAAATTAAGAACTGGAACATGAAATGATTTTGTATCTGACATTTCCTGTATTATTCACAACACTCGCAAGTTGACATCAGATCAGCGTTAGCTAACATTAAAACATTTCTGCCCTATGAGTTTCAGCTGCAGTTAACATTCTTTTCTGCAACTAAGCATCCTGAGGATGTTTAAACAATTTCCCCCTCCAAGTAGAAATTATTCATTTAAAATATGCGTAATTTTAATATACCAGTTTGCTCTTTTTATGATCTTTTTGTGACAAGCATTCAACATCTCTACCCTTTCTGATATGGATATTCCAACTTTGTGCAAAACTGTCTCAGAACCATAAACTGCTGCTGACTGTATAATCAGCAAGAACTGATTAATGTCTAATTGTATGTAACACAACATGCTACAGAAATGAGACATGCCAATACAGCATCTCTGGAAAGCTGTATGTGCAAGACACTGCCATGTCCGTGATGGCGTGATGCACCTCTTTCAAGTAACAAATTAATGTGTTTAGAAACAGTAAGAGTTTTCCAGAATAGGCAACAGAGGAAGACGTAGCAAATAAGAGTTAAGTCACTATTAACCATACACGTATCAAACTGTTAAGTTTACTTCTGGATAGAAATATAATTACCAGTATGCATTCAAGCCAAGAGAGTCAAGGACATAAAGATGCCCTTTGCTAATGCCAACACAGATTACAGAAAACTACTAGGAAAATTACCACATAACTGAAAAAAGGCCCAAGGACACAATGGTTTTCCAAATGAAGGTTGATCAAATTTAGCTGTAGTGTAGCCCAGAAAAAGCAAAGCACAGACGCATAAAACTTTTAATAGGAGGAATACACTGAGTATTATAATGTTAATCTGTATAAATAATATTTACCAAAATAAAAGAGGAAAACCAAGACAGAATTGCAACCTTGTGCAACTCTGATCAAAATAACCCTTTTCTTTTAAAAGCATATGTCTTTAAAATAATTAATTTTGGAAGTTCAAAAATAGCATTTGCATCCTTTCATTGTTATACCAGAAATGAATGCAAGCATCTTCCTACTCTGATGTGTGCTATATGGATATCATTCTTTTCTTTTTAGTGCAGCCTACTGTGCTTGCAAACTATTTTACAAAAATAAAGTGAAAGAATGGATAACCAAGCTAATCATTTATGAAAGACCAGGTTTTAATTTGTATTAAAATCAACAGCAAATTTGTTTTTTTTTTTCAGATCATAAAGTTACACACATTTAAAATTGGAAATACAATGATTATCAATGGTAAAAGTGAATATTCTGCTGCAATAAATTCTGAAAATCCAGTGATAACGCACTGAAAAATTAATGCTATGACTGAAACTGCTGAAAGGAAAAAAAAATTCTCATCTGATTCAGATAGGATTCAGGATCTTACGGCATTCCGTTGTTTTTGCTAAACTTTTGGTTGTAAGAATTTGGGAATTCATATTTCTGTTTAGATGGTAAGTTCTAAAATTGTACTATTTCAAATCTTGAGCTACCCATTGGTTCAATGCTGTGCAGAAGTTACAATATCTCCAAGATCACAGATGCCTTGATCGTGCACATATTAGCCATTTTCTGTTTTTACAGAATTTGGTTATTCACCAGAATTTTCCATTTAAGATGAAAAAGTGCATCTCAGGCCAAAAGAAGAAATCATAAAAAAGAAAATGCCACTTTGAGCTTCCAAAAAAAGACACTTTCCTTGAACTCCAAAACTAAAAACTCAGTCACAGATCCTTTGCACATTACTGATGGTGAGTCAGTGGCTTCTAGAGCATCCTGCACAAGTAAGGGCTACCGGATCTCATCTTTCAGCGTGTGATAGCTCTGTTGGAGCAGTCTTGGGAGGCCATGTCACTGGTCTGTGTATCAGAGCAAAAAATGCTTCTAGTGTAATGGACTATCTGTGAACAATTGAGTCTGAAAGTTAAGCTAACAGACTTGTTGGATAGTAGTGAATCACTGTCAAACAATGAGAGACACGTTGATGGTTATAACTCTTTTCTCTGTTGACACATCAATCTGTCTGTCTTCTGATTCCGAAAAAATCCATTACATTAATATGTTTCCACAGGCAAATTGAGAAACTCTGATTTTAATCTAATCAATCAGGAGGGTTATTTTTGTAAATATCAATTTTATCTTGTTTAAATTTCCTCTTATGAGAAATGAAATTTTAGTTTAAGAAATGAAACAGAGCTAAAAAGAACTAAATATTAGGGCAGTTAACTCGATTTTTTTAAAAAAAGTAATATTACTTCTGGAGAAGGTAGTATTGTATAAAATAAAAGTGAAGCTGCTACAAATGTCATCTTCCTCAAAACTAGAATATTCTCATTCATGCGAATACAGATGTGCTGGATACTCTTCTGAATTTTCAATGTTCCTGAAGTCTTTCCTTACTCATTCATCAAATAGAATTGATACATATTTTTTCAATCAGATACATACTAATGATCCATCAAACAAATAACAGTTCAAAAAGTCATAATTCTACTGAATCAATGGAGCAGCCCCAGTAGGTCCAGATAGAAATGAAAGTCATGGAAGGCTGAGAGTCAGGCTCCTTGAACTCATTTTTGACACCAAACACAGCACATTTCACATAGGACCTTTTTTTTTCAAGTTTACTTCTACAAGTTCAGAGGAATTTCATTCAGATAACCACCAGAACATGTGATGAATCTGAATTAAATGTGTGATAAGGTAGATTCTGCCAGGCTTCTGAGGAAGCCAGGTTAGAGCATGTCACCCTGCTGCTTGGTGACAAGTCACCTTGTTCCCTGCAACCCCAAAAATGCTGTCATGCAGAGCTGGGAGCTATTTTATATACTTAATGCCAAACTTTGCTAATCAAGATCTGTGGACACTCTCCTTAGCTCCACTTCTTTTATCATGAGAGAATTTAAGAAAATACAATTGCTTAAGACAGTTCTAGTCTTAAACACTCTATAGAATTTTTTGCATCTTCTGAAAAGAGCAAAGTGTTTCATGATGTTTTATCTTTAAAGTGGAGGTTTCCTCTGATATGCACAAAATCAAACCTAAAACCACCTGAAAAGAGGTTCTTATTTCTCTGAAATTTTATTCACAATATGTTCTCAGGCTGTGAAAAACGTTCTCTGAAGATCATTTTAGTGCCCAGTGAAGTGTAACTCGCTTCCTTTCTGGTCCAGAAGCACAAAATTACTCTTCCTTAATGAGACTAATATAATTGTTGTCAATTTCTTGAATAGTTTATTAAATACTCAAATATTTAATAAAATATTCAAAATATTTTTATTTTAAGGAAAAGTATGGACACTCATAAACTAGCAAGAATATCCTGGGCTACAGGACCAAAAGAGCAAGTATTTTTTTCGATAGATTGGATTACAAAGGTACACCTTTGTCATTACTGTATACTTACTTTAAGTGTGTCAAGGGAAGCCAATATTAAATTATACAATGCCAGATATATAGAAATGAGCACTTCATACAGATATTATTCTCTAGGCTGTTTCTCTGAAACATTAGAAAGATTATCTACATCAACAAAAAAAAAAAATCACGGTGTTTCTCTGTATGTCAATACTGTGCTGGCCCCTGTGTTAGAGTTTTTATACACTTGTGGAAGACCATAGTGAAAATATACAGCAATTGCTCGTGGAATAAAAAGGTATTACTCACTTGTACACCATTTATTGTTAGACTTGTCTAGGTAAGAAAATGCTCACAAAGTCATGATAGCTGCACACGATTATTGGCAGATGAAATACTGTAAACTTTGAGGCTCAAGCAGGACAAGGAGGTTGTATTTGTCTATAGCACATGGTCTAGTTTTAACTTATTTACCTCAACATATACTCTTATCTTTCTGTAAATAATTTTCCATTTTACCCTTCTGCTTAATTTTAGGGATGTACCTTGTGTCAGGTATATTTTAGATTGCCAGTCTGTGCAAAATGCCTGCCCTGGATCTTGAGGTACTTTTGCTTCCATGGTAGACAATTGAGACAGAGAATGCATTTTTTTTTTCCTCTTTTAACCTAGATATGACCTGCCACTGGAATGCAATTTCCTTTTTCATCATCGTTACTCCATAAAAACACTCACAGTACTATGTCATGCAACATTTAAAACAAAACAAAACAGAACCGAACAAAATACCACCACAGACCAGTAATTACACTACTACCTAGATATTAAACAAATGGAATTTTCCCGTATGGCTCAGAGCTGGACATGACTGTAACAAATAACAAGAAAGAAATTCAGAGCACGTTTTCCCTGTGCCACTGTCCCCAGACTGCGGCCAAGCAACGCCAGCCTGGCCCTGGCTTGCCTCTGCGAGGAGCTGGCTGGGCCGCGCTGTGACCACGGGCAGTTTCCAAAAGCTTAAAGCTTCTCTGCTGATGCTCACATTGCGCAAGAAATTGAAACAGAACAGAAAGTCTTAGAAACCCTTAAACTTGTTTCAGTCCGCTGCCTAAAATCCTTTTAAAAATTCTGGTAATTCTTTCATATTTTAGTTCTTCAACTAGAATTATTACTTTTTTTTTCACTTGTACTGGTGCAGCTCCTAAGCACTGGGTGCAGAGGAGCTCCATGTGCTGACAAACGGAAAACAGAAGCAGTCAGTGAGCTCTGATTCCAACTGCGACTACAAAAAACACAGACAGCAAGGGACACTTAAGGAAATACCAGGGCAGTATTAATCAGCATGACAGGCAACAAGCATAGCACATCAGCAGCTGTTTCCTTGAGAAATGTTGAGGAGTTAACCCTGCGAGGTTTCGTGTGCCGCATATCCTGGTGGATGCACGGTCTTTCCATCTCTCAGTGCCAGCCATGGAGGATGTCGGAGGGAAACGGAAGGACTCTTCTTCAAAAGGAAAGTACTAAAACTGACCAAAAATAATAGAGTGCGCTCCCCTGCCATACTGTTCCATAAATTTATAGTCATGCTAACAAAACTAGTTAATAGTGGTCGAGAGAGTGGATATACAAGACACTGTGCACTCCATTAATTGGAATTTCTGTGAAGCCAAGACAAAAGAAGATATTTCTTTTGCAGTATTTCTGAACAATTATTTGGGAATTTCCAACTCCCTACAGGCTTAAAGAGATCTCAAGAGAAGCATGAAATCATTGACTTAATTTTCAGATATGCTAAGCCTTTTAGCTCACATTAAATCAATGGCAAATAAGATGCACCACATCTCTAAAATGCAGATTACTCATCCAAGATCCAAATACAACTTTGAAATACCTGGGAATAAGCATTTTTAAAATTCAAAATGTATTAGTAATTAATATTTTGGTAAATTCAAAATTCTTTTGATAGGGATTTTTGTTAGATAAAAAATTCTACGTGATAGTTTAATACGAATACTGCTAGAAGAAATAATCAGTATTGTAATTTTCAGATGTTGTTGCAAATAATACCACATGAATACCATATGAACCACAAAGAAATATCTTATTTCCTCAATTCCTAGGAATTTTTGAATTAAGAGGTAAAAATGGACTCCAAATGTAAATTCTTCTTATGTTTTAATAGAGCTAATCTGATGTTTCAATATAAATTAAAACTTGTTTCAGAAGACTCATGCAGTGAAACAAAACAAATTTTAGTGTTTCAGTTTTGCAGATATGATTTAGCATTCAAAAAAGCACCTTTACAAACTAACTCATTCTGCTGCATTTTTTAACTTTTGTAAACAGATTGCAGAGAAGGAGCCAATGCAGATCTGGACATCTTGTATGTCATCAGGCACAGCTTTTGAGTTTTTTATTGCATAAGGGATGGATTTCTGACAACACATTTTAAAAATTGCTTCTTATCCAAAAAACGACAGGCAAGAAAATTACTCATGAAGAATAATATTTGTTCAATAAGCGTAGTCCCCCCATGTTCTTTGCAATGGCTGAGTAAGTTGGCTATGCACGTGGAACACCATACGGATTGCAGTGGACAAATTCTACCCCAAACTGTATGCCACAGTGCGTTTCCACAGCAGTTTGTAGTTTCCACTGCAGCCCCAGGGCTTGTGAAGGAGCGGAGACATCTGAGCTTTCCATAAGTGGGGGCCTGCAACTACCAAATCTGTTTGTATAAGAACAAAGCCAAATCTTTTTGATAGCTATCACTGGACAATACACCCTTACAAAAACCTACCTGATTTAACTGATTTTTTTTATAGTTATGACAATTGTATGGATTATGATAGTTATATTGTTGTTTTTTTTTTTTTAAAAAAAGTTGTTTGTTCTTTCAACAACATTTATTAAAGAAAATAATCATGAATGGGAGGGAAAGTTTTTTTTTTTTTTTTTTAAATTTCAACAATAGCTAAGGAGCTGGAAATGTTTGGTAGAACTGATCAATGTTGATTGTGGCAAAGAACGAACAGAGAAGTATTTCAATGCTTGCTGTTATAGCATATTAAATACATTACGTTTATAAATGACCTGAAGGGATGAGTCAGGAAGTACCAATTGTATCGCAAAACTATTTTAGCTATATCATCTCATCTCTCTGCTGTATAATAACATATTATTCAAACCCTTCAGCACTTCCATTTCTCTTCAAAACACTGGCAATTTTTGTTAACTTTAACTAGCCACAGTGCAGTGAGAGCACCCATTTCTTCACATATTTATTTTCTATTTATTGGTCTTTGACCCTGCAGGGATCTACAGATCTACATTTACAGTGAAGATGTCAATCTGCAGCCATCTACTTTCCTTCAGCCTTCATCCATGCTGTCAGACACCCAACAATCCTCTCTGGCAGTTTTTCTTATTTCTCAAAAGAGTAAAAACACACACACTGTAACTCCCTTTCTTTAAATACTGCTGGTACTACTAATTACAACCCCTCTACTACTATTTTTCATTTATAAACTTGCTGCCCTTCTCCAGCATACTACAGACAGCGTAATACGCTTCCAGAGAAGTGTTCTGACTTCATCTTACCTATTCGCCTTTATATTGCCTTTAATCCATCTAACAAATAAATTTATATCCAATGGCCAGAGGCCTAATTCTGGGCTAACCAGAGGTTCTTTCTGGTCTGATCTTCTGTACATTTTCTCTTTTTCTCTCCTGTTATCTCTTCCCTTCATATCATCTTGCACTACTCTTGTATATTGTTTTTTTGTATTACCTTACACTGTTCCATTTTAACTAGAGATACAGAGTCAAAAATTTATCTTCTAGTTGAAAAATACACGTAATCTTTCAAATGCAGTTAACTAGCAATCATCTAAGTAAAACCTGAGTCATACATTGGGCAAAAGAAAAAAACAAAACAGTTTCAATCCATGCACTATATCTGTTATATCTAAGCCAAACAGAAGAATAAGCTGAACACAAAATGAACTTGTTTTCCAACAAATGCTACTTAGCTGTAGCTCATAATATTAGCTGAGAAGATTAGGCCTATGAAATCTCAATTTTCCCAGTCCAAAGGGAATAATGGAAAATAGTACACAAAAAAATAATAAAACCAGCCTGGTTTTACTTAAAACAAAAGTAACACTGTGTCAACGTCCTCTTCCAGTGATTGATGGAGTAATATGGAAGTACACCAAAATACTAGTTCTGCTGTCATTTAGAAAAATAAACATATTGAATTCAAGCAAAGAAACAATTGTACAGATAAAAAATACACTGACAAGGCAAGAACACAATGCAGTACAGAAAAGTATGAAGAAGTAGAGAGATAGCAGAGGTATTGTGTTAGCTGCCTGACTAATCAGGAACAAAGTGCTGACAGGCCCTAGTCATGCAGTGGAAAAATGCAGAAGTCAAAGCTGAAAATCCCACAGGGCTTTTTAGGCCCTTCCTTTCATGATTGTCTCATTGATAAAGATGTACAAGCTCCCATGAACTTGGGACACATCTCAGGTCACGGCTTTTGCACAAAGCAGATGAATCAAGGCAAGCAGAGTGGTAGCAGGGCCTCGGCAGGCAGGCTGTAGTAGTTGTAGGGACAGGCATCATGCCCCAGGTCACTCCATCTCACAGAGTGTGCCCATCTCGTGCACTACCAAAGTGTCTTTGGGGATTAAGGTGCGGGCTCAAGCAGGACTCTTCAGCAAGATGAGCTTTTAATAACGCAGCACTTACGAACAGCTTAGAAAAGCAGCATGGATGTGACCAAGAAGAAACAAAAGAGAACAGTTTTCAGTATTTTTAAAGACTCTAACAGTAACTACTGAAATTAATAATACAGACCTGATCTCACAGAATTTTCAACTTCATTCATACGAATCTGCCTTCTAATTTTTGTAGCTCATTTATTAAAATGTGCAACTTTGTTCAGAACTCCAAAAGCTATGTAAATGGATGCACGACTTCTTAAAAGCTGCTATTAGAAACACCTGCATTAGTCACAGCCTGGTCAGGCATGAGCAAACCTAAACAATGGTTGCGGCTAAAGATGGCAATGGCTGATTTGGTAATCATGGGGACTCTTGTGTTCTTGGAAACTATTCATACAATTTAATATAGTTTTCCATAATTTTGTACATGTCACATTCTTATTTTACTCCTGCCAGGTCAGGAGAATGTTTCAGCTCCTTCCTGATTAACTTCACAGTTAATGTTTGCTTAAACTCCAAAATGAGTATGGAATGCTGCCAGACTATGAATCTTCCTATAGTACTGCGATGTTCTTGAATAGTTTTGTTACTGCAGAGAAGAATATTTAATCTAGAAGGAATAAGGTCTGTAAAGAACACAACAGAATTATAAACTCAGAAAAGTCTCTGGAAGAGAAAGAGGACAGTCCACTAACTCTATTTGACTTGAATGATAGCATGAGTTAGAAGAGAGTTATGAAGCAAAGCTGGCAAAATGGGAAGGAGATTCTATTTTGAACAAAGGCAGAGAAGATACTAACTGTGAGAGGCTGACAGTGAAAAGGATCTTGTGCTCAGGACCCAGGTTGTCAGACTCCCAAGTTAGCTTAAAGGTCACCTCTGAAAGATAGCATTTCAAAGGGCAAATATTATAACGTTGCCCTCTCTGCTCCTGCAGCTGAATTAAGCCTCCAAGAGCTTGACTTTGAAGGATAGCACTTTAGAGTTTTGCCTGAACTGGCCTCTTCTCTTGCATCATTTTTCTACGTTAGGAGACAACACTTTATATATTTGTTTCAAGATCAGCAATGCAAAGAGCAAGATTACATACAACGATAAAGAACATAGCATTTGTCATGATGGATATCTACTACAGAATACCAGATCAAGAAAATTAGGTGGATGAGGCTTTTTTGTGAGATGTGGGTAGAATCACCAATAACAGGAATCAGCCAAAACAGGGCAATCTAGAGTACTTAGATGTGTTGTAAAAGAAAAAATAAAGCACAAATTGGCCTGCCAATTCTAAGAAAGCATCGATGACAGCTGTTGCAACTAAAGGAGATAGCTACAAGAAATGCTCCTATTGTTTGTAGAAAGAAACTTGCTGAGAATGGGAGGATGTAAGGCAAGCTGGATGAGATGAGAAAGTTCAGACCCTCAGAAAACAAAGTAAGAAAGATAGCAAAACAAAATCCATGTATTTTAAGCATGCAGATCAAATGATGAATTTACTAAACATGAGTTGATCTCACATAGAATGGAGAAGCATGCAAAAAGTGGAAATGAGGTCAGATGGCTAAGGGAATGCATAGAAGACTAACATGGGATTAAACGCGGAAGGATGTTTAAAATGAGATGCAAGTGGCAAGAAACATTAAAGTTGTTAAAGAGAAAAACAAGTAAGCACATTATCAGAATGAAAAAGGTGGCTCAATAGTTCAGTATTCGATGGCATTATCAACAAAGGACAATGTGAAGAAAGCTAAGGTTTTTGACATGAGCATCTACCTTCACAAAAACACCAGTCATGTCGGTGACTAACATAAAAATCAGCATGAGGTGAAATCTCAGCCTAAAAGAGAGAAATAATAGGTCAGAAAGTACTCAATGAGCTAGAGATTTTCAAATTACTGGGACTAGATAATCTGCCAGCTGGTTAAATGTTCAGAGAAATCTCAGGACAATTAATGGTATCTTAGAGGACTGAAAAAGGACGAAGTACTGAAAACCTAATAATTAGCATGTATTGTCTAGAAACGACCAGCAAATGGAAACTGGAGCTGGGAATTATAGTCAGATTCATTCTATGCTACATAACTAAACACATTATTTGTAAATACTGGCAACAAGGAAGTAACAGTCAACCAACATTACTTTGTCAAAAACAAAGTGAAGCAAATCCATCAAATTTTGTTTTATATGGCATTTATTTACTGAAAATTTATTGCATATGACTTTAAAAAAATGAAGAAATGGATTAAAAAAAGTCTTGGAAGGCTCTAACTTAAGAGACTTGCAAACAATTCTTGGGTTTCTAAAGATGAAAAAGTCATCAAAAATTAAACACTACCTTAGGAAAATGGAAGTCCTTTGGCTGAACAGTAGAGACATAGGATGACAGGTAATGATGCAAGGACCTCAGGGCAAGCCACTCTACATGGCAAAACACAGCACTGAGCAGAGATGTTTAACGGTCTTGAAAATACTGTCCTGACTTTTAAACATTTGCTTTTACTATGAGACAGAAGTCCTCCTTTAGGATTCAAGATCATGTGATTCTGAAAGTTCTTTAGCAAAAATTTAAGTGCATTTCTACACTGAACTGTCAGAAAATTGTGCTCTTGTTCCAAACCATTTTTCCAATTGTAAAGTCTCCTTTTGACATTGATATAATTCCAAGAGATTTCTAATTTTATTTTTACTACTGCTGGGGTGGGGGGGGGGCAAGCCAGGGAAAGATCTTGACCCAGTAGAGAGTTTTCTGGTAAACAAATCCATATCAAGTGAGCACAGGATTTCTTAAGTGATCAGGAGATCATATAGATTTCCTTGTCCTTCATTCCCACCCCCAAGGGTCAAAACCCTCCCCTACTCCAAATCCCTTATGAATCTACTGATGACTGGCTATTTCTGCTTTTCACACTTTCATCAGAAATTCCATTCCGCATCTTTGAAACTTCTGATTCTTTTTCTATAGAAAAAATGTTTTTCTTAAACAGTTCCTGTCTTGCACTAACCACCTGGCTTCATATTTGTCATCTTTCTACTCTAACTAGAAGAAGTGTGCTTAGTCTGCAAAGGCAGTGTGGGAAGATTTTTAATTCTCTTTCAAAATACCTAGCACTCAGCAATGTAAGCTGGAAGAAATTGAATTCTGTGGACTATCATTTGCCTTTGATACAATGTACCTTACATTGTACACTAACTCTAAATTGAAAATCAGTGTTTTACCCAAGACGCCTTTTCCAGAAGAGATAAACTGTAGACAAGGTATCCTCTTTCTACATTTTCTTACAAGTTTAGTCACTGATCCCTGAATATTTGTGTCCACATCTTAGGATATAAATGGCTTTGTTATTAACCCTCAGATTTTCCGACCTTGCCACTTCTGTGAAGTAATAGCATAAGCTAGTAGAATTTTCTTTCAAATGAAATGTTTACTCCATAAACCTGTTATATTGCATTATATTTTTATGTTTATTGTTATGAAATGATGTTATTTGTAAGTATAATTCTGTAATAAAAAGAAAACAAAAAGATTGATGCTGAAAGAGAATGAAATTTCAGAACATGCTATAAAATTAATACTGGAAAAATCATAAAAAAGTGCAATTACTTTATTTACAGGTAGAAAAGTAGAAACAACTGCATATATAAAATAAGAATCAAAGCTTTTATTTTTATAGTAGGAAGCTTATGAATATCAAAATGATAGTGAAATCTTACAAACAAAAGGGTTGATCTTAACTGTCTCATCAGTTTTGACTATAACACAATTTATTTTAATGCTATAAAACCTTTTTTTTTTTTAAAACTCAAAAGTACCTTTGCATAATGAATGTTGTAGCTTTTGCAAAAGTTGCCTGTGTCTTTTCATATAAATCACACTGCAGTCAACCTCAACTCCTCTTTGTTTTGCAAAGCTGATGCTCAATCATATTATCTTTTCTGGCTCCATTTTGAAAGTACCAATTGGTAGCACAGACCCAAACATTGATAAAAGAAGCAGATTTTAAAACATACCTGTTAAATATATATACAGCCTTTAGAAGTATCAAAAGAGGATGCAAAAAAAAACAAAAAACAAAAAAACCCCAAACTTTGATATGAGGATGGTTTGAATCACAGAATATTACATATTAGGAGTAAAAGGCAGAAGGAGCAACCATGGATATTGATTTATCATAGGCTACTTCTGAACATATCTGGGAAGCTCAAGGGCTAGCGATTAGTTGCTGAACAGTGGAAAACAATGTAAAAAAATACAGTTCACAAGAAAAATTTAACATTTACTGTTCTAGCAATACTTTCAGTTTGGGGCATTTCCTTTTTAGAAGAGTTACTTCAGGAAACATTTGTTGCTTTTTATTAGACAAGAATTAAAAACCATCTGTGATTGTACTCCATTATCCTCAAAGGATGAAAAAAATGCCTCTGTAAGACAGAATACTCACAATCAAGAAAACAGACAAATCATGTATTTTCAAAATATCTGAAGGAAAGTGGCATGCCTGTAGAAAGTTGACTTCGAGTCACATCCCTTCTCTGCTGGAGTGTACTTCCATAGCATACAGTAAAGATAGAAAGATTAAGATAAAAAACAAACAGTATGTAGCTCTTTAAATTTACCCCTATTCCTACAAAAAGTATAAGAGAAAAAAAAATTCTCTGTAGAAATTCTTAAGGTTGGGTACAAACATATGAAATACCCACAAACTGGTGAAGTTAATAATAACAACAAAAGTGGCCGTTGTTACAGAAAAGGAATTTACTTGTTAGGGAAGATCATAGGTCATCCACCAAAGTCAGAGACTACATCTTTTTGGAATTTAATGCGCAAGAAGATAAGAAAGAACCATATTAAGTCAATGCGAAATGAAAAAAGCCTGCGGAAAGAGCTACTTCCTGAAGTATAGTAATTAAAAGCCTTGACATATCTATGAAAGAAGGGAATGGATAATCTTTATTATACTGTAAGCAAAGCAAATGGCAGATTGATATCCCTTGGCACAGGAATACGCTACTAAATATTTGAAGACAAGCTGTGACTTCAAATATCACATCCAACTGCAACTTTAATTTTTTTTTTTTTTTTGCAGAAAAAGCAACTCATGCTGAGGAAGATATGGCTTATTTGAAACTTATTTACTGTCATAACAGATGGTGAAGACTAGAGAGAATATAAATGAAAAATATGGGGGCCCAATAAATGTCAAGGCTCCCAACTTGGTTTGTAAAATTAAGAGGAAAAAAAAAAAGAAGCTATATCTATGCAAGATACAAAAACTTATCAGAATAGATTAGCTTTTTAACATCTTGGAAATAACCATTTTTCTGCCCACACAATGTGAGATTAAAAATTGCACTGATTTTGCAGTCATGGCCATCCTGAAAAAGTTATATAGCGTTATCTATACAGACTTGCAATTATTCAAAACTCTTTTCAAGGCATTTATCTCCAAACCTCTTGTGGGTCATGAACATTTTATCAGTTACATCTAGGATGGTCAAGGATTCCTGGGAACCCATGTGGCAGTGGGAGCAGATCTGCAGGCAGGGTTTGTAACCCTGGGACCCACAGCCTATGGAAGCAGGTCAGAGCTACACCCAGAGCTGCAGATTCAGGGCCTTGTCCGGGATGGGTATTTTCAAGTTTGGGATTCTCATTCCTAAATAAACCAGAATTTTAAACTAGCAAAATCTTCTGCAAAACAGAATTATTATTCTTTATGCTCAGCCCACTCTAACATTCACCTCAAACTCCCTTGACTTCGGAGAGAGCTGAGGACCCTTAGGACTCTCCAAGAGGCATCTGGCATCCTACAAAATTGGGCCCCAGGTCCTCTACACAGAAAAGGATGCTTCCATGCTGCATCCTTCTTTATTTTGTGAGGTACACAGGTGAAATAGAAACCACTGAAGAATGAACCATATCCATTCACTTATGAAGGGAAACTGCACTTGCATTGTTACTGAAGCCATTATTACCTTGGCAATGCTTTTGATACAAAAAGCAAACAAAATTAAGGCAGAACTAAGACTAAGTGAAAATGATATTCACAAAAATACGAAATAAATTGTCAATGTAAGCTTACATAATGAAGCAGAGGCTGAACAAGTAGACCTCATTAGAAAGTGGAGCCTTCATGGTTATACTGCGCACTGTATTAACACTGTGGCTCATGTAAGAGTATAAATCCAGCAGCAAAATGAATAGACCTTACTCTATATTTAGCTTCTCTGTTGCTGTTTTATAACACTTAGATGACTGGAAAATACACCACTTTAATGCAGTATCTCATTCACTAAAATAATTCACAGCTAATTTTATTTTAAATCTAGTAATGAATTTCAGAACATGGTAAGAAATGGAGTATTAGATACTCTATAAAGGTCAAAAAAAAGCATAAGTACACTTCATTTTTATATATTTTTTCTTAATGAAAAACAAGGAAACACACAAAGAATTTGAGTTTTTCATGCTGCTACCTTTTATGTTTTCTGTGCATTGTATTTGAATGCTATCCTCTTGATTATATTCTCTCAAATACTTCTTTGAAGTAAGATACTTTATTTTAATAAGTGGAACAAAGCTTTGAATAGCTTGGTTCAAAAAACAGTTTTAAATGAAAGGAGCTGTTGCTAAGCACGGGGATCTTTGCCAAATACTTTTTAAATGGTTTATTGTGCCCTAGCAATCCTGAGATTAAAAACATCTCTTGAATTACAATGACACATCAAAAAATAAAATTAATGTGGGGGTTTTCATTACAAGAATTGAGCCTCTGTGTGTTATTCTTTCCATTAGATAAGAAAGAAACATACTGTGGTACATTGTTTTTGCTGTCAGAGCGAGCTTTTAGGCAAATATACAATATCACACTATATCCCTCACAGATTCAATAATGTACTGTACAAGTTCTTCTATTAATTTAACTTAATGCTGTGGATTTAAGGGATAGACCATATATTTTCACATATTTTTCTGTATTGGGGATGAGTTATTTTTAGAGTCTCCACAAGTTTTCACCAAAATCAGATCTCATTGCCTCATATGACTACAATATGCATAACAGTGTTGCCTCACTCTGTAATAAACAGTTTAATTTTCCATAGTTCGTGCAATAGTTACAAAACATTTTGTTTTGCTGAAGCTCTTATGTTAAAACATTGTGGAGCATATAGATCTCAGTGTCAATGAGAAGCTTGAATTCAGAGAGCTAGACGTTTCAAAGAAAAACAAAAATCTATAGCATTTCCTACCTAATAAAGATGTCTGAACCAGTATGCTTAACAGTGTTGACCTCACAATACACAAATTATGATTTAGAATAGGGAAAATAGGAAGTAGCAAAGACAACAGAGAAAACAGCTGCTAACTGATTTTAAACCAAACTTGAGCTCCACATCCTGAAATCCTGTTTTACTTTGTATCTGCCTGGGCTGCGAATATATAGCAAACCAAAAACACAGCTCCATGTTCTCTCAAGCTGGATATGAAAGCAAGGGCATGCAGATTTGCAGGATTTTTCTTGAAAACACTGACTATCGTACTTTGCCCAACATTCCATAAGATACCAGCAAAAGATAACAGGTGTACCTTGCCAGATAACACGTACATTGGTACAGTATGGTTTTAGCTCACAGGTTTTTATCTGTCCAAATACACTTTACTGCTATTATTTCACAAGGACAAATCAGTAACTGTGAGTTACAGATTATAAGAAATTAAAACAAACCACATTATACATATTAAAACTGAGCAAAATCCAAACTAGGTAGATTAACAGATATAAACACCTATAATGATTGGAAAAGTGGCTCATATTACATTTGTCATTTTGTCATGTTACTCACATATATAACACCTCAAGTAACTCAAATAATACATGCAAACAAATCCAGTTCAAAGGAACCACAGTGAAAGCTTGCCACTTTCATATATCATGTACTTTCATGGATAGTCATTAAGATCTTTGTTCAGGTATTTATTTCCTCTGAAACATTTATCTATCTCTCAAAGAATTTCTTTATTTTAATAATTTTCCTCCAATGTGACTCTGCTTTTAATAGAATTTGGACATACAGGTAGACAACTTTTTTTTTTTCCTCGCAACTTAAAAAGGAAATGGAGGCGGGGGGGAGGACAGCAATATGTGAAAAGGAAACCCAAAGTTACTTTCTTTCTTAAATTGGCCATGGATTTTTTGCCTCTCCAAGCTAGAACAATGAACTGCCTTAAAGGTTGGAGGCGCAGGCAGGAACTGCAGGCTCAAGCGAAACTGGGCATGACAGCAGGGGGAAAGGCGACTGGAGAAAAGGTAGGGCCTGGAACATAAGCACCACAAACATGTAGGTAGCATATCCTCGAAGCCAGCAGGGAAAAGGTGGCAACAGTGACAGCAACAAATAAGGTAAATGTGAGTTCAACTATATGCCCCAGTGAACTGAAATACTTGCATTAGCAGATCATGAATTAAACAACAAACATCACTCATTCATGATACCTTTTCTTTGCAGAATTTTCACTGTGTATTTTACACTATTTAGGATAACTTTCTACAAGTAAGTTTGCCTATAGTCTAGTACAGTGGGTTCTCCTTGCGAAAAATAGGAATTTCACATTAAGATTGCTTTACCTAGCATTGCACAACCTACACAAGGACTGATGTGCACATACATTTCTTTGCACCTGAAACCTGCAGAAGGTTGTTGCACACTCCCAGAGGCCTACTCACAGAAGTGAACTTAAAATGCACGTCTTTAAAAGCAGTTATTAAAGATGCTGTATGCTGGTCAAGCTGAGAAATGCCTGTATAAAAATATATTTTTAAGATACTACATATTTTGACTGGAGACACTCTACAGTTTAACTTTACTCCTTCAGGAGATCCGTGAGGAAGCCACTGTTACAATCACAGGCAATCAGGATTCTGCCTTCTAGGTATAGGACTAGGACTCGATTCTTTAATTCTCCGACAGTCATCTCAGGGGGGTCCAAAGGCACTGAATGCCACTAGGAAAAATATTCCTAAACCAGCAACATTTGATTCCCTGCTCTGATAGGAAGCAAGAAATAACACACTTTAAAAATGAATCAGATCCCTTCAACCTTTGCTGAAGGAAGGCCATCACAGTTTATAGCACTGAAAAGGTGAAGATGAAATATAAAAAAGATGAAAACAATTACAAACCTTTACATGCCTCTTTGGGAAATATATACTTTTCTGTTTTTCTTTGGCAATACTACATAACTCCAGATTTCTATAACACAAGGAGAACACGCGGTCTCACATAAAACCTTCCTCTACTAGGAAAGGCACTTATTGGTCTCAGAAGCCAGATATCACCAAAACCAAAATGCACCATTATTTGCACAAAGATGGAATGAATTGTTATGATATTCTATCCTGCAACAGGATGCACTCTTCACTACCAGTCAACATCAAATAACAGTCATTAAGAGAAGTAGATTGTGGAGGCTTTAAGCATTGGCATTGGAACTCATAAACTATGGCAACTTCGTTTATTCCTATTGAGTTCTGTGGATTCTTGTTTATTCAGTATGAGATACATGCCATATAAAGTAAGTCTGAGCTAATCATTTTCTCATTTCCTAAAAACCCTTAACTATGCTATTAATAAAGGCATTATTTCTTCATACTGATTTAAAAAGGCATTAACACAACTGAATAAGCAGTAATTTTCATGATCAAATTTCCAATATTCTCTAAAGCATGAGAGTAATTTTTGTGTCTGAGTCTTCTTATGACAAAGATCAGACTGCAATTTTTCCAGGCATCAATATATGATACCTCAAGCTAATAAAAAAAAAAAAAAAAAAAAGAGAGAGAGTTCCAATAAGTATTTTGAACAAATTATGATAATGTTAAATAAATTAGAAAAATATCAAAGGCAGAATAAATGAGAGAACGTGACTCTGTGCTGATCTTAATAAGAACAAGTTGTGTATCCCACATTAGTTACCCAAGATAAATATTTCCTTCTAAACCAAACCTATTGGGGAAAAATTTACAAAAATGGAAAAACGTGGACTAATTGCTGAGATTCCTTAATTGTTAGGAAGAGATTTCTGTACAAACTGTCCTCATTTCAGCCAGTGTTAGTTTTATTTTCTCTTCTCCAGTGGTACGATAGTCTCTCACTAGGGTACTTGGCTTAGGGCTTATTTTTAAAATTAAATTTTATTTATAACAAACTCTTGCATAGACTGAAGCAAAATAGTGTATCAGCAGCTCGTAGATGATGGTGTTCCAGTGAAGAAATGTCATAAGTTTAAAGTTTAATGTTTCTCTAACGACGGCCCCGTCAGTTAACGGAAACAAGTGCTGCTGAGCCATTTTTCTTCTTTCAGCAATTGCCATTTTCAAGTAAAAGTAAGCACAGTTTGGGTGCTGGAACCTCCTTAAGCCCTTTTGTAAACTGAATGCTGAAATTCCAAAATTAATAATAAATTGAATTAGTTTTCAAAATACATGTTCTCTCGTACTGATCAAGCATCTGAGGAGACGCAGCGGCGGGCACGCAGGGCCCCGTGCAGGCGGGGAGAAACCCTTCCGCTCGCATTTTTTGGTTAATACAGAAAATGGACAGAACGCCAGGGCTTAACGCCAAGCAGCGCCTGAGCCCTTCACAGTGAGGTTACCCCTCACGGCTGAGGCCTTCTGCGGGCCCCCCGGCACCCCACCCCGCGAGCCTGCTGCTCCCTGCCGCACTCCGAAGGGTTAAAGGGGCGCGCGCGCCTGGCGGCCGCCCCGCCCCCGTTGGCCNAGCCGCTGGGGCGGGCAAACCGCGCGTCACGGAGCGGCCGCGGCCGCAGCTGAAGACCAGGCCAGGCCTGCTGTGGGGTCCTTAAACGGGGACTGTCCGTCGGCTGCGCAGGAAGGTGACCACAGCCCGTTTCACAGGTTCATCTCAGAACGTTCGTTATGAAAGTGGTCTGTAAAGCAGCTTCCATTTTGCAAACATTTTGCAGACCGTTTGGGAGTAACGTTACAAGATGCAGCTGAAGTCTCCTGTGTGCGTTTGACATGAGCGACTTGGGCTGCTTTTCCTTTTCCCCTGCAAGCAGTGACAGATCCTTTCTTTCCTTTCCCCTGCCTGCACAAAGCCTTACAAAGTAACACACTGCTTTTGTTTACCTTTATTGCATGGTATGGAAAATAAATTCTGTGCCTAGGAACTTACCATGCTCAGACAGACCCGGGCAGGGAAACAACTTTACTGTTGCGGGGGCAGCAGCAAGAAAATGCGCACCTCTCAACTGGCACCTAATCAAAGAACCTGGCTGCTTACACGCTTGGTCCAATGAATGGAGCTGGGGCGATCGCATTCGCTCCGGCTGGCGACTGCAAGCAGCACTGCAGTCCCGTGAGCCACGAGGCCTGAATTTGTTTATGGATTCTTTATTCATTTTCCCAGGCTCTGCCTGTGGAAATCAGCTTGAAAGTTTATGACACTGTGTTTTAGGCTTTCAAGCCCATGGAATTTTCAATAACTGACTTCCTCACTGAACAAGGGAAATTAAAACAAAAGAAATCACACCCATTAAAAATTACCAAAATTATTAGAAGTATTTCCCCTAACCCACACTGCCTAGTGATACAACATCCCTCTGTCAGCTTTTTTGTATGTCCTTATTTCCTTGCTTTCCTTAGTGTCTTTCCACACAATTTACATATTCCTAACTAAAATGATAGTTACTTGTCTATCTGTACATCTTGTACAAATCCTTCTGACTTTAGTTGCATGACCTCGAGATTTTCATGGCCCGCCACTCCCCTGCAACACAGAAACCAAAGCGTGTGCTGTCCTTTGACTGCATGGCCTTTTCTTTTTTCCGGACCATTGGTTTATAAAATGAACAAAATTGGTGCTAATACTGATCTCCTGTAGCACTCCACTAATCACTTTCCTCTTTCCCAAGCCACTACTCACTCACAAACACCTCTGCCTTTGATGTCTCAGAAGATAATTTATCTATTCACATACTTCAGCTACTTTAACGTATCAAAATTACAGACCTTGCAGATTATTCTTTTGTGTTGTGCTCTATCAACAGATTTCCTAAATGCTAGGAAAATTATGTCTATGGACCCAATTTACCTTGTTACTGCATAGCAATGATTTGTTAAACAATCAAATTTTTGTGGCTGTCTTTAACTGTAGTATTCCAGGTGCTTCCAGTGGGGCCTGGTATAAAAATAAATGGAGTAGGGGAAAAAAAAAATTAAACATGATCATTCTGTGCACTAATTTACCATCAGAGATCAGATAGTATCATGTCTCAACATTTTGCTTATAGGGAAAATTTAAAAAATAAACAGCCAACAACATCTTTTACATCTAGACAGAAAGGTGTGGGCACATTAATCTATGCATACAATGCGTATGATACCGTCTATGCATATGCTTTTGTTTAGAAATCCATACTCTGACTCAAATTACAGTAACAATATGTAACTTCAGTACCCTGGAAAGGACTACTTGCAATACTCTTAAAGCCTACCTTACTTCTACTATTCTAATTTTCCTTATTCTGCTAGTATCTACAGCATTTATTGAGCCCCACGTGCCCAGCTGTTTTGCCCACGAGCTGCTGTCCCTCGGGGTCACCCGCTGATTTCCACGCGACGGTTCCCCAGCGCGCGGAAATGGGCCCACCTGCGTCTGG
This sequence comes from Chauna torquata, assembly GCA_013399475.1. Taxonomy (NCBI): domain Eukaryota; kingdom Metazoa; phylum Chordata; class Aves; order Anseriformes; family Anhimidae; genus Chauna; species Chauna torquata. The sequence continues at coordinate 333,159 of VXAL01008633.1, forward strand.
TCGGGCAGACGGAGCGGGATGGGTTAGCCCCACCGTTAGCACAGGCTGGCAGAGCAGCGCGCGTGCATTTTTGCCTCCCTTCACTATTCCGGCCCATTCTGCCGGGCCTGAACTCATTCCTTGAATCATTATATACATTTGCCTTAGCAGACCTTGAAACAGACTATTAAATCTATTGTTGTTGCAAAACAACCTATTTAGTGAACAGAGATGAGGATAAAGGAGGTGATCTGGAAAGATAATGAGTGTTTTCCTTGCTTAAGTAAGGTTTCATTTTCAGAAGCTCATGCCCACCATACTCATACCTCTTTCCCCACACAAGGCGTGAAGTTCTCTGACAAAAGACAAGGGCTACATTTTCCACTTCATCTCAGTAGCTAATTGTCCTTGCCCATCATTCATTCTCCCAGTCTTGTGTTCAGTTACTGTGAAGCTTTCATGGTGCTTCACTTTGTGTTTAACACACGTGGGTTTGAAAAAGGAGGAGCAAATGAAAGTACCCCATCTGCTCCTACATCTTTCTCTCCTGCAGCGGCAGTGTCGAGGAGAGCAGAAAGCCATGTGTGTGCTCTCTGAGGCCACCCCAGCTTCCCTGCAGCGGAAGACAGGGCAAGAGACAGAGCACAGCTGGAAGGGACTCCGCAGCTGACACTGTGCACTACAAAAGCGCAGCAATGATCAAAATGCACACGCGTTCTGCACCGCCTACCTTGCATTTTTGCAATATTATTTCCCACGTCTGTGACCACCTGTGACCTGGCATAGGTCTTTAGGCAGTAACCAGGCAAGATTACTTATACTAGGTTTGCATAAGTGCATGCATAAGCATAATGCGTAAGTATTCAGTAGTATCATAATTTGTATGTTGTACATTTTGGGCAACTAAGAAAGTACACCTTCTCCTACAGCTCACCCCTTAGCACGTAAGTTGTAAAGCAGTCAGTGAGACTGTGACACACTGCCTCATGGAGTAACAACCGTGAATCACAGATAGAAGTAAAGATTTCAAACAATGAGTGAAGAATGTTGATGGAAAGCTGTGCTCCTCCGAGCTGCTGACATCCTTTAGATATAAAGCAAAATAAAGTTTGGAGAAAAATAAAAGTTCTGTTTTATATTTACTTTGTGCTCACAAAATTCCTTCTTTTTTCCTTGACTAGTCAGAGACATAAAAATTCTATTACAACAAAAGAATTTGTTCCAGACCCCATCAAATGTCAGTGGCGTTCTGATAGCTAAGTGCCAACACAAGATAAAGATTAATAATAGTGGCAGCAAGACTTCTACAAAGAAAAGGGACAGAGAATACCAATGTAGCCACACACACACACTTCTTGGCTGCTACCTTCTAATTTGCGTTGGTTCCAGTGTAAGCCCTACCGTGAATCCCTTGAATTATTGTCAAAATTCCTGGGGGTTATAATGACATGATAACACCACCTCAACCTTTTTTCCCCAGGAAAAAAAAAAAAAAAAAAAAAAGCTATGTTACAATGCAGGAATATTGCTTTGTATTCCAGACCAGTAACACACATTTCTACAAACTCAGTGACTATATGGACATTCCTCTCTTATGCATAAAAAGATCCTTAACAGGCTGTCTTTACTCACAGGGCCTTTCAACAGGTATTTCTGCTTATGTCTGGTAGTGATATGTACTGTAAACGTGTACACCATCTTATTTTATATTAAAACAGAGACAGATTGTTTCATATAGTTGAAATAACTGATAACAGAAGGCATAGCCATGCTAATTTATGTTGATCAGGATCTGTGCACATTTTCAAATCTCTGAAGAAAGGAAACTCTTACTTAAGCTGTTATGTCTAAAGCCATCACGTAAAGCCCAATGGGAGAGAGCTGAAAAAATAGCTGCACAAGAAAAAAAGCCACCATAGAAAATACTTACATTCTTGTCAACTTCAAAAGCAAGGTTACACTAATTTCTACACTGAGATTTAAAAGCACCCCTGCATTTAGATAATGAAAGAGAATTAATGGATAGATTAAGATGCAATGGAAGAACTGATTTCAAATAAGCCAGAAGCTCTTAAGCCAACTATGAATTTGGGATAGAAAAATACAAAGATTCCACTTTAATTATGTATTTGATAACAGGAATCTTACTTACATTCACAGGGTCCGTGTCATTCCCCGCCCCCCCCCCAATTTGTACCCTATGCATTACTAATAATATAATTAACACTGTCCCTGGGCAATGGACTCGTACATCCAAGGTGTACACCTGAGCAGTTCTTGCACTGTGATGGTATTACTGGTGGTAATTTCAGGCTCCATGAGAAACAAGACGAGAAATCGATGTCTACCAAACACACACACACACACACACACACAAAAGGCAAAAAGAAGCAGAGTTAGTGGGAAGCCTTCAAAAGTGTATTAGAGAGGGAGAGAATTACAAACAGTTTGGCAACACCACAAAGCGTAGGAAAATGCCCCTGTGAAGCACAGTGGCTGTTGTAGTGGCAGTGGCAGTGCCTGCTCTCTCTCTGACCTCCTCTGACTGTGCTGGTAGGGCATTACCAGAGGTCAATTCTGGCAAAGCAGCAAAAGGGGCAGCTTGAACTGGCACTGAAACTTAGTTCTCCATGAGGCTGGAACAATTAGGACAATGATAATGACCAAAACTGGTTCTTAACACTTTCAGGAGTAAATTACTGCAGGGATCAGAAGTTAATAGGCAATTCAGCAGTGGATGCTTTTTGCTGTGGTTGTAGACACACTGAGCTAGGCTTGGGAGCGCTTCATTCTTTATTCCAAAATCACATTTTTGGATAGCTAAATACATTAAAGCATACAGGCATATATCAATACAAAACAAATATGGAAGCTTGGGCTTTAGCTAGGATGAAAATTTTCTCATCACCATCTGCCTGCTTCACTTCCACAAAATACTGGTAGAGTACACGGTTTTATTTTCTGATTTTAGAAATACTTCTAGAGTACTGAAGATGACATCTATTTTGCTAGGTGCAGGGCTAAAGAACTCCTATTTATGCAGTACTAAAGACTAAAATTTCCTCACTAAGAAAAAGATAGTTATTAGAAACTGGCTTTCCAAGTCAGTTATCAGCCCAAGTAAAACACTCATCTCGGCTTTAATAAATGTGTTACAAAAAAAACAAGAAGTCCTTCAATGCTTTCGAGTTTTCAAAAATATCAGGAAAAAATTCTTATTTGACCGGTTAAAAACCCCTTTGAAACTATTGCCTTTATTTAGGAAGAAAACAGAACTTTTTTTTTCCTTGCAGTGTTTCGTGGAGGCCATATGTATCACTGTTGTAGCATTGCCCTACCATAGGAAACAGGGAGCAAAAGGGTTTCTGTTACATAGATATTAAATTACAGTTTTAGTCCTTAATAATGAATGTATTTCACTGTTACTATTAAAGCATAAGCTTCCTCTAGAGATTTAAATAAAGATATGAACAATTTTTTGGCTTGCAGGTGTGAGTGCAGCACTGGTCAGGTGGGATGGGGTTGCGTTAAGGGGAACACCATGCAAATGGGTAGCTGTGCTGACAGTGAATGAGCTTTCCTTTCCTTGGTACTTCCCTGCTCTTTTGTGTCCTCTACTAGTCAATCCAGGGCTGACTTGTATAAAGTAACTCAGAGCAGAAAAATAAAATTTGATATTTTTTATGCTGCACAACACTTAAGAAATCCCTGACAGACTCCGTACTTACAGGAGACTGAATCGTTAAGTTTCAGAGTTACAAATAAAGCACCATTCCATGTGGCGCTGCTTTTCAAATAACTTTCCTGTAAATCACAAACAGCAGAAGACTGATTCATTAGCAACACCACTAATGCTGCCCAGGATGCGCACTCGCAGTCCTCACAGGACCGGAGAGGTTAACATGGCCTGGTGTGAGCTCTGAGTAAATCAGTTCTCCTTCCTGTGTCCCTCTCCTATCCTTTTGGTGCCATTTTCGGAACTGCTTGGCTCCCCACTGGATCTCTTTGCCAGGTGAATACAAAAGCCAGTAAATATTTGACCTCATCATTTTTCTGTAAACTTGGTGCAAATGAATGAGGACATCACCAGCGATAGGTGTACTAGTGTAATGCTACTGTTCTAATCTCAACAGCTCCTGGTCAGGTACCAACTATTTGAGAAAGATACTCCGCGTTTAAAATGGACATCTTCCTTCCATCATCCTTGTAACATAACCACGAATCAGGCAGAAGCTAGAACTGAATCTGCCCTCGTGTTTACGCCAAACTGGACACTCCAAAAGCATAAGAGAGCTTTACGCCTCAAAAGACTGGCTTTACAACCTAAAGCGTTAAAGCTTTTAAAACGAGAAGCTCCACAAAGCCTGCGGCTGCCACTGAAGGCCAACCGCGTATCCGCCCCCTTCGCAGCCGGGTGCTGCGCCCGCTCCTTGCTGCGCCCCGCGTTCGGCAAGGCTGCGGCAGCCCAGGGAGGGTGCCCTCCGCCCGCCGCGCAGCCAGCGCACGGTGAGCGCTCCTGCGCCTGCCCACGCCTGCGTGAAGGACAGACAGGACTGCTCGGGCTCGCGTACCACATCAGCTAACGAAACCGGCGACGTCTATAATCAAGCCTCAGGGAGCTTCATTCCATGACAGAATTCCCCTTTCCCCAAAAGACTGCTTCTTTTCTGGGGCATCCAGACAGTAATTTTCTCTTACATATTTATGGTACGCCTTCAACAATTCTGAATCTCCCTCCCCATTGCTTCACGTTTGCTAGAGCTCTGTGTAAGCTTTACACCTACCCACTTCTACCAACCATAGTACAAAAATCAAATGTTCAGCATTACCAGTAACAAACTCCCATTTACTGTATGTAGAGTGACCTACTGAGTTAGGTCCCGGATGCAGAGACAAATACAGAGAGGGCTTTCCTTTCTCCAACCTCTCAGGCTTTGCTTTTCCAACACATGGACATGAACTAGGTACATTGCTACTGGATAATATTATACCTGTGATTATTCAGCTTCCAAAAATATGAAGACTTTTCAAGAACCATAGACTAATACATGATTTTTTTCAGTAATTCCAACTGCAAATTAGCTAATACTGTACAGTAGGACATCAGCTTTGAACACCGCTGTTATACTACCATATAATGAACGGGAGCATGCACATAACTCACTTCTGAGGTTATTTCACTGCCATCTGAAGTGCGTATGGAGAGACAGGGCCCGCTTTAATTACAATATTGTAGTTTTGACTGACAGACAATATGTCTACAGTCAACTCATTTGAAAGCCATGTGTTGCAACGGTTCCTTGTCCGACTCCAAAGTGCACATAATCAAGAAGAATCAATGCCTTGTTACTATACACTAATTCCACAGGAAAAAAAATCCTAGAAAATACATGTATATAAAGAACAGCAACATGGGCCAAGAGATACCCCATTTTTTTGTATCTTTTCCTAATTGTTAATATCTATTGACTTTTTAAACACAGCCAGAATATTAAAGAGTAACACTTAAGAACATATATTCTCCAAACAAAACTGCTCTCTCCAAACTTCCCGAACTTCACATTTATTATTCTAAAGCAAAGTAAATTTGAATATGAAAATTTGGAAAATTCCATTTTTGAAATCACAAGAAGGAAAAAACCTTTGATGTTATTACACATATTTCTAATGCACACAGATATATAGCTGACACTGAAACAATGTTTTTATTCTGACCTCACACAGGCCTGCATAAGTATAATTATTATGCAGCATAATATGACAGAGATATCTGTCATTAGTAGAATTTCTGGAATTTTGAACATACATTTCAATAGCCTAAGTGGACCTAGCTTGGCAATTTAGCTGACCCTGGAAAAGAGTGCCTTATGTTCATCTTGTGCAATCTGTCCACTAACAGATGTACACCATTAAGATGTAAAGTGAGGTGGAGGAGGAGGGGAACAGCAGGAGAAGAGTCAGGCCATTTAGCAGAAGAGCCATGAGTTTCAGTAGGCCAGCATGAAGGAAGCACAGTAATGTACACATCATTCCAGACAGGTTTCAAGTAAACCTGTGATAAACAGATTACTATTTTTAAAGCATTGCATTTACTTTATGTTAAATGATATGTAAACATTAAAAAAAAATATCTGCACTGTGTTTATGGTGAGAGCACAAGATTGGAAGGGAATGCAATGAGATTTAGGCATAACAGGGGACATTGCTGGTACTGAAGGACCGCAGTGAATGCAACCAGCTTAAAAAGACACATTGGTGTCAGATGGAGGAGCTTTCCTCCAGCATCATGGACTGGGTCGCCAGGAAGCATGCAGCCTACAGGTGGTAAAGTTCTCCAGGTTAAGGGGTGGTGTGGACAACATGTTCAGTTGTTTGAGTTACTTCACTGTAGCAACAGACACAACCTGACGTATTACTAACTCATCTTCCTTATTACTGCAATAAATATACTGGAGGAGTTTTACTGGATTTAAAGTCCTTGTTGCCTACTGGTTTCTATGAAATTCTCTCACCTGTGCTTATTCAGTTACTACCAGAAATGTGCAAAAGCAGACAAGACTTGCGATTAATTATTTTTTAAAAAATGTTCAATGTGCCACTTACCAGGATTATCGCAACATAAAAATATTCATCATATCTGCCCACACCAAATGTTGATATAAATTATTAATTTAAGGCAAATGTGACAATTAAGCAGATTTATTAGCCTTAATACATCATACAATTACTAAATGACTTCTTTTTTCAGCTCATCTTCCTTTTCTCTCTGCAATCAACACTTCTTTTAGTTCCTACATTTTATTTATTGATGCATATCATTTTGAGAATAAGCCATCCAAGTTAAATTTTGTAGTGACAGCATGTAATTAGCGCACAAAGTATATACAGATACATTATTAGCATCACAATAGCAGTCTCGAGGGAGGAAAAAAGTCTGTTTCAAACTGAGTTTTCAGTAAACAATTAGCAGACAAAAAATGATCTCCATAACTGTCATTAACATGCACCTTTATTTGCAGTTTCACTACATGGACCAGTAATTGACTGAGGTTGGATTGCTCATACCTGAACGCACTATCTTTTGCCACACGGCTGATACCCACAGATGGGAGAATAATGGCCAAATTCGTATTTCCCTTGCCTACTGCATGATGTCTAACCTGTGAATAATTGAACAGTAGTTTTCAGGATTGTCCGGCACTGAAATTGTATGACTTTCATGTTTTTTAGAGATACAAGAATCCCTAGCTAGCAATATATGTGAAATATTGCTAGAAAATTTTAAAATCTACTTTATTAAAATAAACAGATATAAAACATGGCTCATTGGACAACATTGATGTTTATCAGAAACACTGCTTATTCACTACATATTCCTTTGGGTATTCTTTATAAAAAAAATGCCTTTTTTTTTTTTTTTTTTTTTGCCTTGCACATTACATGTTGCTCTGGGATGTGGCTTTGATATTATTTTCAGCTGAGCGAAAGGAAATGTCAGGGATAATTTTGATAAATGTGAGCTATCTCATACTTTCTGTTAACAAGTGCTTTGTGTGTCTAATAACATGCACCTGTGAAGCTGATTCTTCTCCCTCTTGTGACCTCAAAGAACTGAAGAGAGACTGTACAGTAAAAAGAGACTATACCTACTGCTAGGTCAATAGCATTGATGAAAAGACTTAATCAATGCAGAGATGAAATAAGGCCTTCTAACCCCCATCCCACCCCACCTGCTGTCCCTCACTTTGGCTGTGCGCTTATTCTCAGTAATTTTCTTGTTTGCTCATTGTGGTTTGCCAGGTAAGTACAAACCTGGGCCCACAGATATTTTGTTGTGAGGAACATGCCAAGACACAGCACTCAAGTGAGCGCATCTTGATAGCAGTGTTAGTGACAGCTGCAAAACATTTAAATAGATACAAGCCCTTTTAACTGTACCTTCACCAGTTTTCAAAGGGAATACACACTCTTCAGAATAACTACTACTATGATAATACTGATGATAGTACTTCCTTCTTTCTAACAGACCCTTACTAGGAGGTGACAAATTCTATGGCATATAATAAGTATGTATAATAACCTGTTCAATATTTTGTGTGCTATAGTAATTTTCCACTTTATTATTCCTTATAGCAAAATATCTATATTTGCCTAAATGCAAACATGGAAAAATTCACTGGGGTTCCAGTCTTTTTTAGTTTTCATTGAACATGTTTACCATCAACATACTACATTGGTTTTTCCTCATGAGCCATCAGTATTGTTTCCCCTCGGATGAACTGTGGGCTTTTAGTTTTCTCATATAGGCTGTGAAAATTTCCTAGGACTACTTTGTTGATGATGATTAGGGAACAGCATATTTCCTTGTTCTGCATATGTGGCTCTGGTTTGGTTCTGTTGTTTTGGGGTTAAAACATTAGAAAGAAATAACTATAGCCTTATCTGGAGGCTAATGAAATGAAAATATAACAATTTATTTAAAAATTCAAATTTCCTACAAAACATCTACAGCTACCTTCATCACAAGTGAACAGCTTTAGAGTTTCTATTTTAAACAGGTGTTTCATTTTTTTTTATACTGTAAAGGCTCCTGTGAATCTAGGGAAATAGTGATGAGTTTCTTGCAACCATTTGACAAACACAAAAAACAAAACAAAACAAACAAACAAACCACCAAAAAACCCAAAATACTGGTTAATATGAAATGTAAAGAAAATCATAGTCAATCTGGTTTCCTGTAAAAAGATCTTCTGAACTGGATCAGTAGAATCCCAACTGACAAAATATTTTTGCTTTAGATGAGACAACTTTCTCAGCTTTAAAGCAGTTCTTTAAAAAAGTTAAACACATCTGATATAAATGTTCTCCCATACAGATCCTAATGTTAAAATACTTCCCAGATAAAAGGAATATATTCTGTACTATATTAATTTGCACAGCCATAATCTTAGTCTATCAACGTAGACAAGGATTCAATGCATCTGTGAAGCCTGACTAAATAGAACTGCTTTTTAAACTAAGTGGCTTGAAGTCAAATTTTATTTTTATTCAATTTCTGCTTCTGGAATCCTCAAAGCAAGAATGCTTTATTTTGGGAATGCTCTTTTAGTCAATTATTTAAATTGAAAAGCTGTATGACAGGATACAGTCTGTGGGAATTTGTTATGTACAGATGGGTCATCTATTTATGAAATTTTTGTGCTCTACTCCTGTTACAATATTGATGTTCTTCCCCTTTGCTCCTTCTTCTGATTTAAATAAAATGATAGGTATTGAATTGAATTAATTTACAGATTAACCATTATAATGAAGTCTTATTTAATCATTAAGGCAAGTCAAAGAGAGGAAACGTGCAGAAATCTGGCTGATGGAGTTTCTGGAGAAGTACAGCTATTCAGCAGTCTTAAGAACAAAACTTCACTAAAGTCTCTTCCACATGTTGGTTTAAACATTGTCTTCCCAGGTTACTTTTTCTTATGAAGGAAATGTCAGTGTCATCTGCATCACTCACTCTCCATCTCCCCCAAGCAGGTGACGCATAGTTCATAGCCTACCCTTACAGATGCATTTGATTTAGGTGCTGTAGTAAAGTGGAAGTGTCAAGGTGATTCATCTATCTGCCACTGCTGACAGCTGTGTTACACAAAGTGCCTGTGTGGAGCACATTGATTGGGCTAAAGAAGTAGGTATTCCAATATCAAAGGGAAAGGCTTTCTTTGTCGTTGCAAACACAGCACTGGCTTTTGACCAGTGTAACAGAATGGCTTGCATGAACATTTTGCTGCATATTCTGGATATGTTTCCATGATTCTTGCCCTATGCCAGGGACCAACAGCAAGCTTGCTTGAAAAAGAAATTGTGTTGCCATGACTAAATTAAAAAAAAAGGGAAGAATAGGGCTTCATAAGGAAGAAAAAGGGCTTCATAAAAAAAATAAGAACACTTTTGAGCATTATACCCTTGATCTGTCACATGTTTTAGAACAACATCCACTACTAGCTAAAAATGTTATCTAATTTTGCTACAAATCCTGCAAAATACCTATTTTTCTTTCAGTGTGTTCCTGAAGTTTCTCAGCATTGTCCCATTCCTTTATGGAAAATTATTACCCATTATCTTTTTTGTGAATTGTCACTATTACTTTTACCAGATGGCTACTTTTGCAAGGTTCTCATATTAGTAAAACATTTCCTAGATATTACCATTTTGTAATCTAATTCATGTCTTTTCATCCATATGTGAGAAATGAACCTTGCTGGCCAAGTTGAATGATAGGCATGTATGCATATATGTAGTCTGAGGTGTCATTTATAAAAGAATGAATTATTAGAAGAGTTAATGGGAGCAACCTATGATGTGATACAGTGTCAACTAAAGCTATTTATCCATCATAATCCCTACCTTTATGGATTAAAAATAGTTGTATATTCAAAAGTAATCTGCAATTCAGTGCATCCATTGTTGATGTGTCGGTAATTTATCTAAAATAGGCCATATTTTAATCACAATATCCCCAAAATATTGCAAGTTCATTTAATAGTGTGCTATGCTTCAGAAAAACATGCGGTTCCCTTTCAGAAAAAAAAGTTACATTCAAACTCTTCTTGGTGTCCTTGCTATTTTGAAAAAGACAAGAGACTTTGAAATTCTAATATATGGATATTTAAAGAGCTTCAGAACAAGACATTTTGCTTAACAAGCAGTAAAAATAAATGCAAAAAAATTATTCTTTAGCAATAAAACCATGAAAATACTACTGTCTCTAAACTAAAATGCAGCTCACTAAATAATAAAAGAAAACCTTTAGGTATAAATTTGATCAGCTTTGAAATATAAGTGCATAAAGAAAATTTCAGTGATTGTGAAATTGTAGTCTGCACTTCCAACAACTTTTAAACGTAATTTTGTGTCCTCTTCAACTTCTTTCTGAAAAAGGATCTTATAAAATATAACAAAAAATTGTATCATAAGGCAACCTGTGGTTTCACCATGAAGTTGGGAGTCAAGACCTCCTGGATTTGAATCAGGGCTTGACACTTGACTCCTGTAGTTTTAGGAAATTTGATTTCAGATTCTGTTTCAGTCTTCTACCAGTAAAACCACGCTCCCCTTTCACAGAAGTTTATAACCAAAGGAAGGAACATCAGCCTCAAACTGTGGAACTTACTGTGAACCACAAAATTCTAATTACTTTGTTTGCCAGAAACAAAAGGCTGGCTGACAACGCAGTGTACTAACATGGTTTGATCAGTAACTGTAATATACTAGGAGCCCTCAAATGGCTTCAGAATGCTATTATGATTTTTAATTCTGGAGTGAGAGTTAGATATTTTAGACAGTATCTTAACGTTTCTATTTCTTCCTTGCCAAAGAAAACCTTCTAAAAGTGACTGAAGGAAAATGAAGGACAAGTGGACTGATGAAAGGACAGACCTTGCAGGATGCAAGCAGGAAAGCACATAGTCTAGGAATATTTAAGAGTTCGCATGACTTTGGGAGCCAGTTTAAAGGTCTCCTCTGAATACCACATGACCGGGACATCAGTATAGCAGGCACCTAATATAGGTCTACTGAGGTAAAAGCATTCAGACTGTCTTGTAACATCTCCAACATACTTGAAGAATGATGATCACAAAGTTAAGATAGTCCTTCTCGTTATATTTACCAGTTGTTTTACAACTTCAATCCAAAATGCACCATAATTTTTTACCATTAAAAAAAAAATACAAATTTGTAAACAAATGTAGATAATGACTGGAAAGAAATATTTCCTACTACTAAATTATAATGTTCGTTTGGTAGCAGCATGAAACCCTACAAATTCATTGTGTGTTAGCTCTTTCAGTGAACATTAGATTCCATTTAAGCAATTAGAATGCTTATCTCATTAATCAGGATTTGTACCTTAATGCAAAGAGCAATATATAATATGATGAAAAATTCTAATGCTATGTTAGAAAAATAAGGCTGGCATTGCATTTTTAGAATAATGCTGATCAGGAATCTGGGCATGTGCCACACTGGAAATTTGATGTTGATGCAGTCTTGCATCTGACACAGTCAACCTCTGGTGTGCCTGCAGCTCCATCAGTTATCCATCAGCTATATTAGATCGAGTTTACACAGAAATGAAGCCATCAGGAACATCAGAGTTGGGTTTTGCTCTCTGGATGGGAATGACTGTACTACTGAGGTACCCACTTGCTATGTACAGAGGGCTTGACCAACTAGGAAATTACACTGTACTATTATACACTAAAATCTCATGACTGGAGTGAAACAGAAGTTTCCATGGTCTATTGAGGAACCTGAACAAGTTCATGGAGTAGAAATCCATCAGAAGTTATCAAAAAAAGGCAAATCTCTGAGTCATCGAGTCTTGGAGTGGCAAACTGCTGACAGGTGGGAAAATATTCTGGAGAAGTATCAGTCTGGACTTGCTCTTGTCTCACTATAAACATTGGCCTTAAGAAATATCCTATCATAACATGTTGTTCACTTGCCAATAACAAACCTGTTCTGAAATAAGAAAATCTTGAGGGAAATGGGAAATTTTAGTGATAAACAACGATGACCAAATAACTAAGAGACTAAGTGTCTTGACACCTCTGAACACTAACTTTGAAGGCAGATAAAAGATTTCTCTGGTGCTGTTACTGTTTTCACTGTGACTACTAGCCATCTTGCTAGCACTCCTCTGTGTGATGTTTAGTTTCTTTTTGAGTGAACCAGAGCTCTTACATAAAGCACCCCTTTGTTTTTTTGGTCTTCAAGGAAAAAGCCTGGTGTTAGACCTCCAATGATCAAATATTTCCATGACTGCTTATAAAATAGTACAAAAATCATATCATATTCTCTTATAAAAATATTTTCTCTGTGCAAAATAGTTTAGCCCCAATGTTTCAGAAAAACAAGCATTTCTTTGTGAGAATTCTTCTAATTTAAGAACATCTTTGGTCCTGAACCTTACATGCAAGGAACTCTTGGACTATATCCTTTGAAGCAGCTCAGTTTCTTTACTGCCTATCCTTTTATATCAAATCATATTTGACTTTTTTTTTTTTTAATAAATGAATATTCACCTATTTTGCAAGACTGCCTGAT
>VXAL01008633.1:346725-365268 GCA_013399475.1 Chauna torquata
CTTATTTTATTAAACTTCTTATGTCCCTATAGCTTAGTTAATAGATTGTGGTTTAGAAATGAGAAATTCTGGCTGTCTCTTTTTTTATGCAAGGAATAAAATCCAGCATCTGGTGTACAGAAATAACATACATATATATCTTTCATATGATTTTCAGTAAAGAAAGCTATTATTCTGATAACCGTCCCTCACATAGTATGGCTGTTCAAAGAATGTAGGTAGCTAAAAATCAATAGAACAGTGAAAATACTTACAATTTTTTTTTTACAAATATAGTAACTGACTTCAGTTCAGTTCATATTTAAACTAAAAATATATTAAAATCTTTCTGAAACACACCTTTCTTTAACATATATTCCACAAGTATTCCCTCTGTGCAATGTGCATTGAGTGGTACTTTACTCAGTCTTTTTCCAAAGCAGCTTTAGTTCTATGCCATGGATAAATTTTCACTGAAACCAGGGAAAGAAATGTGATTCAAAAATAAATTGTTAGAAATGAAGAATAACATGATACTGTATTGATACAGTATTACTAAAATTCACAATTTGTTATCCGTTATTTGAAGTCTTAAGCATATTTAAATTTGGCCATAAAATTTCAGCATAAATACACTAAGAATCATCTCTCTATGATCAAAGTGCATGAATATAATGTTTCAATAGGCTGATTATAGATGTTTATGTGTTAATTCTGTAATATTTTTATAGTGACAGCATTAGGCTTGTTTTATGGAAGATGCACTGCAACTTGGTATGTAAAATGGAGATTGTACAACACACATACACACATATATGAAAAGAAAATTAAACTGTGATGTCTTGTTCAAAAACACACTGCCACCCCAGATGTCTTACTACAAAATCCTCTGGCCAACAAAAATAATTCCAAATAAACTGAACATAGCTTATTTACACAGAAATTAAAAACTAATCAGAATATTGTTGAAAAAATCTTCAAACTTTTTTCAAATTTTATTAGTGTAATAGAGTTCAATTCTTTAGTTTTGTTCCCCAATAGCTAGATGCTTATCATAATACCTTACTGTGAACCCATATACACAGACAGTTGGAATAAGTGTACTTCATCCTGTTCTCTAGTTTGTGGTTATTTTTACGTTTACATTGCTGAGATGCCCCATAATCCTCCCAAGGTTTTAAGGGATGCTCACGCAGTGTTTTTCATATTATCATCAGTAGTTAAAATGAGTAAACGACAGAGGAAATGCTTATTTAGGCTATAGAAACATGAAAGAGGAAAAAAATTCTTTCACGTCTGTTTTCCACATGAAAATACCTTTGTCTGTTTCAAATTTAAATGCAAGTAATAACCAATATATGCATTAAGTTCTCTCAGATACAAAGCAGTACTGACTATTGCAGACCATCTATACAGACTACTTTTCTAAACTGAGTACATAGGCGTCCAAATCCCTTAGGTGATTCTGAAAATGTTACGTATCATCACCTCAATGCCAAATCAAACCATGCCAAATCTACATTTCATACTGTTTGCACATATATTAGACCAATCCTTTTGAGGACAGAGATGTGTTTTCTTGGATGTTTGCACTTTGCTGTGTAAATTCTCAACACTCAGCAGGGCCAAAAAACTGTTTCCTTTAGTTCAAGCTGATATCAGAGGGATAATATTTGCTTTGATTAAAAACAACAACAACAAAACAAAAAACCTTTAGCCTTTAAACTTGAGCCTTCATTAATTACATAGGTAAAAATTCTGCTGAAGTAAAAGGTATTTTGCTTGCGCATAGACTGAGTTGTAGTCAATAGAATATTTTTACAAATATGAAAGAATTCTAATGAGATAATACTGGTTAAAATGATAAGTCACATTTTCTAGAATTAAAATGTAGTAAATCTTCTGAAATTTCATCATAAAAGAATCCAAATTAAATGCCATTGAGAGGAACTCTTTGCTCAGTAATAGCTCAATTAGCTGAATGTTATAACCAAGACAGGTTTTGCTTTTTTCTTAAATGATGAGAATTAGCACTGTGAAAATGCTACAGCTTTGCTTTGATATAAGGCAGTCTTCTGAAAAAAGCAATTGTGATTTAAGACTACAATGTTTTAAAGGTAACTTCAAAATGAAGCTCTGACATAATTTTTTTTATTTTTAAAATAAAGGAAACAAATAGAGCATCTCAAAGCATGCTGCAGGAATATAAAACATTATCTTTGGGAAATATGAAACAAACATTTATTTTCACTGTTTAAAAATAGCATGCAAAAGTACATTTCATCCTAACTGCTTTTGCATCTGTGTAATAGCACAATTAATATGTCTTCCATAGATTACTTCATGGAAGATAACACTTTCAAGAAAAATTAAATATGGATATAACCTTCTGGCTCAAGATGTCCCTAAACTGCAGATTGCTAGAAGCGTCTCTAGGGAAAAAGGCAGGATGTCTGCGTGCTTGCTTTGCTCTTATTCGATATTTCTAGACAAGCTCTACAGCCCAGTGCTGTAGCGAAAGGCTAGTCTGACAGCATGGCAGTGGCTACAGACACCAGTCACTTACGTTCTCACCAAGGTGACACTGGAGTACTTCTGTGCTATACCTTTGCTCTTGAGAAAGGGAAAGGACTGAGAGAAAGGGAAAGGCCTTTAGTAAAGGGACACAGATGTGTGTGTTTATTGCACCACCTGAGCTAATTAAAATTCTTACCTTTTTAAAAAAAGAAAAAAGCTTCCCATGGGAATGAAAAGTGGCTTTAAAAATTACAGATGGGATAATGAAAAAATAATATTTCCAAAATAAATTATTTGGTTTAGCGTTTTTGAGAAAAATAAAATATTGTTACCCTGCTGTCCAATTTATAAGGTTTCTTTGTTTAGAATAGGACATAAGGAAACCAGTTTGTTAGACAAGCTTGTCAACTTTGTCTGAAGTTACATGCTGGCTTTACAGCACCTTACATTGAATAAGAGTTTCTTGCTTAGCATTTCAGAGAGAAAAAACTGGAAGAAATATCCTGTCCATTCTGAACACTTATGGGTGATAATCTTTTGTCAGATAAACATTTCCATGATATTACATGGTATTATTTGTACTAAAAAAAAAAAGATGAAAATCTTGGTGTGTATTTCCCAGATGTTACTGAGCTTTGCCTTATCCAGAGGGATTTCTAAGTGGGACCTGCAAGAAGATAGTAGTCTCCCTTAAGCAATTCATAGATACACAAATTCATATTTTAGTTGGAGGTGAGCCTATCCTACATTTTTTATTTCATTTTTTATTTTCAAGGACTAAATTGTTTTTGTAGTGAAGTAGTTAAAGTATATAAATTGACCAAAAAACCCCACTTATTTCAATGAACTGCTTTTTAAACAAAATTGTCAGATAAAAGAAGAAAAAAAGCTTTAATCTGAATTAGTTTTAGACTCAAATACTGTTGTAGAGATAAAAGATATCTGTTCACAGATAGGTTTCTGTGTTTACCTAACAACTAACAAATATTTTCTAAAGGTCTGAGAATTTTCCATACCATCTTGATACAATTGAATAGAAGACCCATTTAGCCTAATGAGCATTAAGATTAAATCATTTACTAACAGATCAAAGGAGATTTTAATTATGTAAACTAGTTGTTCAGAAACACAAAATGTTCCATTAAGCTTCACAATTAATACATACAATATTTATGAGTTCAGACTTTTTTCCTTGTTAAAAATTGATTGTTACATCAAAAAAGTTTCCCTAGACGCACTGATTGAAGGAAAAATATTTTAAGTCATAAAAGTAGCAGGCACGCAAAAGATTTTACTGCCTTTTGCTTTTCTTTCTCCTCTTCTTTTCCCTTTCTTTTTTGTTGTTGTTGCTCTGAGCGTCTTGTCACCAGATGTTCATTATGTGTACAAAAATATTGAGTTCATATAAGTAAGTACTCACTCACAGCATGGTTATACCATACTGAATGCATGTCACTGGGATCTCCAAATGGAAATAGTGCAAAATAAAGCACTTCTAAAAAAAAATATCTTAATTTAAAGTTTCACTGCTTTCTATTTATTAGAATATAATACAACAGAACAAATAACATGGTGCAAACAAGAAATTGAGCTTTGGTTCACTGATGTGTATCCCAATTTTTTTTTTTTTCCAAGCAATGCTTTTTTTTTTTTTTTTAAAAAAAAAGCATAACGCAAAGCGTAAAGCAACTACTCCAAAAAAGGGTGTCATCCTGTTCCCATATTCAGACAGACATTACCTTTCAGTGGCACAAAAAAACACATGATAGATCATTAAATCACTATATTATTTTTATCAGGCAAGATTAAAATAAATGCAAAGGAAAAAAAAATGGTGGAAAGAATGCTGATAAAATATGCAAGTTGGATTAGTTATAGAGTAATTTATTTCTACTAGAAGTTCTACTTAGGAAAGCAAATCAACAGAATGGAAGTCTGCTGACACTAAATAATCCTGAAAAGCACAGAACAGTTGTAGGAAAACTGATTGCTACTGAACAGGGAAGAAAAATCCATTCAAATTCTCAAGGCCTGAGGTATGCATTAGCAAAACTTTCTACAATATTATTTTCTGCAATTAAAGGAACCTAGAAACTTCATAAAAAAAAAAAAAGATAATCAAAGAATACTTCTACTAGATATGCTGGGGAAAGATTCTATCCTCAGTTACAGAGTGTTCTCCAATAGAGTACGATAGATTACTGCAGTTTATGAAGATATATCTGAGAACACAGACTGCCTTTAATGTTCGTCAGAGTTAGCAGCTTAGTTATTAAGGCTACTCAGAGACATTGACAAATGTGTAAATTTGTCCAGAATAGTAAATTGCTGATGATTCTATGTTAGATTTACAAGGAATAAAATATTTAAATATTTTCTGAAATCTGTACCATTGTGTCATNCATGTATTAGGAACTCAGCATACTTTAGCTCTTTAACTCAATATCATGATCTTATGACTGATCTTAATTATTTTTGGTTTGTATGCAACTTGAAGTTGGTGTCAGAGTTCTTCTAATTATAACACAGTCAACAAGATGACAGAAATCTTATGTCCTGGAACTCCATTAAAAATTCAGTGGAATTCAATAGTTTATATTCATTGCAATCCTAATATATCTGCAAACTTATTGTCAGTTTTCAGGTATTTTCCATGTTTTTACCTTTCTATTGAATTACAGCTCCATCCCAAAACAGAGTAATTTGCCATGCTCCTAATGCTCCTACTTTTGGATACAGATGGCTAGCGATAAAAAGTTGAATTCACTATCCATCTATTCACTGTCTATCAAAATAAGTGTGAACGTAAATTATCCCAATCACTTTCATGCATGGCATATGAAAACTGATAAATTTGAGCGTCTATTTTTCCTTTTAGTAGAAGCAAGGAACAACTGATAATACTTTCAGTAACTTCTCATTACTTATTTTTCCATCCACAATACTGTCATTTTTCACTAAGCTCTCCCTTTCTCCAGTCTATCTAGAAATAAACAAACTGTCACAACAGACAAAGCAGTAACTCTGCAGCACATTCTCTCTTTCCTTGTAAGAGCAATATAAACTCCAGGGTGGAGGTAACTGTGGAAATATATGTTGTAGGGTATTTATCACATACAGCCAAATCTGTAAGTTATCACTTGTGGATTCGTGTCTCCTCTACATGGCTTCTCCTCAGGAGAAAGCAAAGTATGCTGCTACAAAGGCTGAAGCTGAAAGGATCTATGCCATTAAGGGAGGTGATGCCATGGGCTGGATTTGATCCAGCTGGTGAAGATTTTCCCAGTGGACTTCAGCTGATAGTATCCAAGCCACGATCCCTTTCTACATGCTTTGTGAAACTAAGCGCATATTCATTTTTCCATCGGTTTCATTTTGGTGGGCAGTATGTTACTCATAGACAAAATATGCATCTCCATCTATCTTTTGCCATATGCTCAACAATTATAAACACATTGAGTCTGGTTAAGTCAAAGTAGTTAAGCATATAAGCTAGGTGGAAAAGGGTAGAAAAGGGGGAGGTTTTGAATTTTGATTTGCGTTCAAGTGATCTGAATTTCCTATGTGTATGGCAGACATGAGAAAGAAACAGAAACAAGAAGGTTAGGTGGACAAGATTCTAACAGGCCTTTCAAGTGCCTTAGGGCTGCCTAATGTACCAGAGAGACAGGACAAAATATGCCATCAGTGCTGCCTCATGGACTAGGTACGTCACCTTTGCAGTGCTGATATTCAAAAACATGCCTTACACAGTATTTTTCCAGTTCACAAAGAATTAAGAGGAAGCAGATTGCAAAGTTATTGTGAGTTTTTTCTTCTTATATATTTGACAAAAGGCAGAAATGGTCTTTCCGTCAAAAATATCAATTTGTGTTTTCTGGGGGGGCACGTACTTCATTTTTAGAGGTATATTTTAACATCTAGCAATATCCACAGCAAATGTAAATGCAAAAAAGCGCACTGATTATATAGACATGTCATTGTTATTTCTACAAAGTTGTCCTTTCTCAACCCAAGAAATCACCTGAAAACTTAAATTAAGCCAAATACCTGTTTCAGAAATTACCAGTATTAATAGCATTATTCAGAAATATGAAGAGACTCAGAAAGAAGCACCACGATAGCAAAATGTTCTCTTCCTTCAATTCAAACACCTTCTCACGTTTCTGCAGGATGCTGCAGTAGAGTGCCGGCTGTGTGCAGGGTACTGCTGGCCTAGAAGCACCGCCGGTCTCTTCGCATCCTGTGTTTGGTACATGGGGACTAAAGCAACGGTACACTTCTCCATACAGAAGTGTCTCCTTCAAGCACTCACAAAACCTGCCGACAGCCCCAAACCAAAACAAAGACTATCACAGCCATATTTCTCACAGGCCTGAAATTAATTTCCTATTTTTAATATCTATCATTTACATATTCTGGTTAAGTGACAGAAGAAGGAAGAGATCAGAGCAAGAAATATGATGATTGTGCCTCTCTCCTGCTGCCACTGCAAGATTATTTTCTGCAGTACGTTGTTTAGAGCTTTTCTCTGTCCACTCTTAAATGACTCCAAAAAAGAGCATCCTTCACTTTTATTAGAAAATGACTCCATAGTTCAGCAGCTGCCAACCACAAAAAATAAAGGTTTAATATTATCCTAAGTTTTAGCCCATTAGTCCAGAAGAAATTTTGTGCGATCTCAGATGCTTGCTCTTTCTCTTTGTGTACATACTCTCTTTGTATTATCAGCATATGTTATGTCATGCAAACCATGTCTTTGTTTTTACTGCACTTTCTAATGAAACTTTGTTTTCTTCTTGGGGGAGCAAAGACAAGGGGATAAGGAACTGAATAACATATAAAATGAAATATAAAATACAATGAATGAATATATTCTTTAATTCTAGGTATTTAAAAAATTAAAAATATATTTAAATAGAAAGCATACTGAATCTCCATCTGAGGCAAATTTAAGCACTCAGGCCTATCATTAACCGATGGACAGCAGCTTCAACATGAAAGAAAACCTATTTTACGCACTGAAAACCACCCTATAAAGGGGAAAATAAAGGGAACATAGCTAAAGAGAGAGAAAGAGGTAAAGCTACTGTGAGGTTTTGAAAAATTACAACTGTTCAAACAGACAGGTACTGAAAGGGAACCTGTTTGAAACCTGCCAGTTCACTGAACGAAAGAAGTCTTCATCCACTTTCTGTGCTGTTACTTTCAGCTGGATTAACAGAGTAATGAGAATGTTTTTATGTCATTTGCTGCTCCCTAGTGGAGATAAAACATAATTTCAGAGTTAAAATGAATTTAAAAAAAAAAAATTACTTGTAAATGTTGGGCTGTCTCTATAAGTAAGGAAAACTGCGCTACTGAGAGGAAAACTTTCAGTCCGGTTTTATACACTGAGGGACAAAAGTGAAAATCTAAGTATGGGAACATATACTTACTTGTAGCTATTTGCGTATTTAACTTTATAACAGTTAACTGTTACATCAACTTGTAACAGTGTAGGGTATTTAGGCAAGTCCTGATTTCCTCTGGAAAAACACCTTTCTACTTAGATCAAAACTTTTGTTCCAGATTTACAGGTAGCATTATTTGCCTTCACAACAGCAGAGTAACAATAAACTGATGTCAGGCGACAATAATGTGATATCCCAGTTATTTCTATTGCAAAGAAATTCACATCTATTTGTGAAAATATACTTTTTGTTCCCTTTCTGTATTTGCAACTGGAAACAGATAAGCACTAAAACTATTTTCCTTCTATTTCACTTTTCGTGGTCTGTCATCTGATTCCACGATGCCCAGTGGTACAACCTTATTTGCTTTGGACAACTCAGGAATTACATTGGAACTGAATAAACAGAGTGGCACAGCATGTTTTGCATGAAACCAAATGAAGTTAGATCTGTATCCAGCTATCTGCTGATGCCCTTTTGCCATTTTAAGTCGCCTTTTTTTTTTTTATTTAAGCAAAAAACTTCAAATCAATGGTATCACAGACCAAATGTAATTGCTTCTTTTTGCCCTCTTAGAAAGCTCTGCTGTAGGATAATTGGAATTTCAAATAAATATTATTAAACCCGTGACAGTCAGTTACCATGGAGGAAACAATCTGGATATAAAGGAGATTCAAAGAGCTGACAACAGACTGCTTGTATTGTCTATTCATTTTTAAAACTGTCCATTTGAAAACCTGAAGTATGAAAAAAAACTAAAACAATGTTTTCTTCAAAATATGCTAATATATTTTCCCCTATTCAGAGAAAAAACACATAGAAAGAACACAACACTATGATGGAGCAGAAAGCTTACTTCATCTGCAAATGACAAAAAAGCTGGGAGGTGCCCGGAAGTATATGGAAAGAGAAGCTTGGGATTTAAAATCCTGAAAACCAGCAAAAATTAACCGAGCCTTCTGTCCCCACCTCCCACCCCAACCCAACCCATGCAATTCAGTAATTAACTAAGATTTTATACCTAAATAGAAGTGGTTCAGCAGACAAATACCTATCTGGGAACAAACTGATAGAACACCTGAGAGAAACATCCACAGGCAACAGATCACAAGCTGCGAATCATCAAAGTGCCACTCTTCCAAGAAAAGCCAATTGCATCTCTTACTGTGGTGTATAAACAACAGCATGTCCTGTATTCTTCTCTATTAGTATTGAAAAGGCTTGAACTGAAATACCATATCCAGTTTAAGCACAAAGTAAAGGAGAGCAATGAGAATCCACATATAATTTAGGGACTGAGATCACAAAAAGGGTGGGAAAGGAGAGGAATAATTAAGGCAGACTCATGACTGTTTTCATCCTTTTCCTTTCCTCCAGACCAATAACTTAATTTCATTCAACCATTTGTTTACAGACTATTTTCCCAGCTGTTCTGTGAAGGTGACTGGAACTCTATAGCAATGTAGGACTCAGTTCAGCACATGCATTCCACGTTATTCGTGACTGATCCTGAGATAGCAGAAAGATATTTCATAGACGTGAGAGGTTTGCTTTGCACGTTCCACCTACTTGGTAATATTTGCAGGTCTGCTTTGGAACATGTTGTGCTCTGTGGAGACTTTTGGATCCCTTTTTTTGAAGCACATAAATAGTCTTGGTTAGCTAATATCTATTTTTTTTTTTTTCTTAAGCAGGAAAAGTCTTTCAATGACTTTGTGCATTAAAATTATTTTGAAGCATTTAGAATTTCCATGGCTATTCCATCCTATACAACAGACCACTGCAGAGTCAAACATCACTTTCTTGAATATAAATGAAAAGTTCATAATGAAATCAGTGAGAGTGATGCTAGTGTATCAAAAATGAGAATTTGGCTCCTGGTATACTGCTTCAGTTGATGAAACACACTTTAAAATCTAGACATTTAATAAACCTAAAAGCCTGTAGTACAAAATGAAAAATCACGTTATAAAAGGAAGAAACTTTTTTGCTTAACCTGCACAACTTTGTAAATGTGAATATTCCTATAGGAGGGTAGGGGCGTTCTGTTTGTTTGTTATTGTTCCTTCCATGAAATTGATTCCCTAATTTCCTTGAGTGCAGATATGGACTTGTTTGCTTTCTCTAATCACAAAGAAAAAAAGCAATAAATTATATACAACTGGAATGCATTTACAATCTCTTCATGCAGCTGGTACAGCACGTGCTTTTCCAGCTAATTTTTCCATTAAAATCACATCAGTGTTGCCAAGTCACCTTATTCTTGTATCATAGCTTTCATTTAGGTTTTGCTTTTGGCAGGGAAACCAAAATGTCTCATTGTAGAATGGCAGCTCTTTAAACGCCATTAGAACTGTGAGAAACCTGCTAGACTGTCACCACACACACACTTATTTGCTGTTGAGTTACACTTCAAGGGATGGCTCTCAAGCATATAAGAACTGCCCCATTTTAAATGGTATTTAGACCACTTGATTTTCAGATGACTTCTAAATTAAATGACAGAAAATTCACAGGTAAAAGTGACTTGAAAATTTTGGAATTGACACTCAAGACTGCTCAGAACATTTATTTCAGGAGTATGACACTTAAATAGGTGTTTGGAAGCTGAAGAATTGGGGGGCTTAGTCCTTTTCTAGTCCTACTCACAGTTTTCTCAAATGTGTTCACTATTTCCATTCTTCAAAGCTGATTTTAAAGCTTGCTGTACCGATCAGAAAAGTCGTTAGGAATATCTGATAGGTGGTGGTCACTGTGAACTGTAAAATTTAGTCAAGAATTCTTCCACATGATTTCTTACAGTAAGGGGCAAGGGCATGGAAAAGAATTAGCCCATTTTGTATTCTCTGTTATTTTGCCCGTATATCACTCTTACAAAAAGTAAGCAATAATATATTTATTAAATATTTGCAAGCTTAAAACATTCTCTCATTTAACATTCATACAAAGCAACAGCTGACTGTTTCTCTGCAGATCTGAGCAGACACAATACCTTCAAGTAAGATCATCCACCTACTTTCTTGGACTCTTCAGCAATTTTTAGAGCTTGTTGCCCTGTGTAGACATAAAGGATTCAATACCTTATTTAATAAAACATGCATTTTATTCATTGTTTTGTAGTTTGTTTTCTCATTGGCATTTTTAGTAATTACTTTTCATGGTTTTGGCTGGGACAAAAAGTTAATTTTCGTCGCAGAGGCTCACACAAAGCCGTGTTTTGGGTTTTTGATGAAAATAGTGGTGATGTTTTCGGTTGTTGCAGAGCACTCTTTACAAAGAGCCAAGGACCTTTTTGCTTCTTGTGCTGCCCTGCCAGCGAGGAGGCTGGGGGTGCACAAGGAGCTGGGAGGGGACACAGCCAGGACAGCTGGCCCAGACTGACCAAAGAGATTCCATACCATAGGGCAGCATGCTCAGCAATAAAAGCTGGGGGAAAGAAGGAGGAAGCGGGGGGACATTCAGGGTGATGGCGTTTGTCTTCCCAAGAAACCATTACACGTGATGAGCCCTGCTTTCCTGGCAGTGGCTGAACACCTGCCTGCCCATGGGAAGCAGTGAATGAATTCCTTGTTTTGCTTTGCTTGCGTGCGTGGCTTTTGCTTTACCTAGTAAACTGTCTTTATCTCAACCCATGAGTTCTGGCACCTTTCTGATTCTCTCCCCATCCCACCTGGGGAGAGTGAGCAAGCGGCTGTGTGGTACTGAGCTGCCTGCCAGGGCTAAACCACAACATCACTATACCGCTGTGCAGAGCACGTGCATGAGCAACAAGTGAACACTTGTTGTAAGCAAGTAAAACTGATTCAAGAATTCAATTAAATAAATCCAGGAAGAAATAAAGTTAGTCATGAAAAATGGGGAAGTGATTAAGAAACAAAACAAACAAACAAACAAAACCTATACAGGAGGAAGAACAGAGCTGTGTAAAACTCCATTAAAAAAAAAAAAAAAGCCAAGAAGAGATTAGATTTGCCAGTATTAAAACTTTCTAAGTGTTCTCCGCATACAGTTTGGATTTGAAAGATCAACAGTTAGCTGTCAAATAATATTGCAGTCCTCATTTCCCTTCCTATAAGCAACCTGCTAAATAAATGACTTAGACTATGGTTTCTGCAGATGGCTTTGATGCCTTATGCCCCACTTCTGCCTCCCAGAACCAAGCTTGTACGCACTGAAGTTCTATTGGTAACATTTACATTGCCTCTGATATTACTTACTGCTGCTATATTATCTGCGTTATTATTAAGTACTAATTTGTTATATAGACTTAGTCTCTCTCTGTCTGACGTTTTCAATACATAAATGCTTCTTTACAAACAAACAAACAAAAACCAAAAAAGCAGCAACACTACTTTTACACCTCACTATCAGACTTGCAATATCATCTCTTCTTCCTTTTCCCAAAAACAGTTATCGTTCTTGCAAGTGACAAGTATTTTTCTGTTTGGATCCATAAAATAACAAAGAATATAGCATTTTGTGACCATCAATGAAATATCAATATTACGCACAGAATGGTATCAGAGAAACAACAAACCGTCCATCCTTGCTGAAAGAACTATCCAATGTCACTCTGTAGTATTTCCTTTAATGTTACCCACATTCCATTCAATGCCCAGGTAGAAATAAAGCAGAATTTTCATTTTCTGCTCTCATCCCCTTTCTGGAGGACAGAAAAGGTGACTTCCACGTGATTTTTGTGTATCAAAGTACTTCATATAGCATTACATGTTCCTTATATTTCAAAGCTATTGCTTCCTGAATCAGTAGGTAATTTCATAGTATTTAAATAAGCACACAAAACAACAAAAGATCTATGTGGTTTTTATACAGAAAGAAACTTACCTGTTGTTTTAAATGTTATCATTAACTTCTGAAGTATTTTGCAAACCTGAGTGTTTTAAAAAAATATGCCAACTATCTTGAAAACCAGAAAACTATATAACTGCTTTTGGAAATAAACTGAACAGAAGCTGAACATATAATTTCTCAATCTTTGCTGTTTGAACTACGAGTTGACAATAATAAAGGACTGATTTCTCCTCCATTTTTGATCT
This sequence comes from Chauna torquata, assembly GCA_013399475.1. Taxonomy (NCBI): domain Eukaryota; kingdom Metazoa; phylum Chordata; class Aves; order Anseriformes; family Anhimidae; genus Chauna; species Chauna torquata. The sequence goes on from VXAL01008633.1 coordinate 359,732, forward strand.
AACGACTAGACAGAACAAAGAGATGCACTCAGTTATTGTGGGCTGCACTCAGCACAGCAAACTACAGATTCAGAACCATCAGTTGGCTTCATGCTTTTCTCTAGATGGCATTTTCTATAGCACATATTATTTATGTCTTACATACAAGCAAACACTTCCTTTAATTGCTTTGTTCTTGCTTGGATAGTTTGTTTTTTTTTTAAGCACAATATGTTAATGAAAAATGGAGGTTAAATACTGAGTTTTGAACATAAATTTTTCCCCTTCAATTCATAATCCTACTGAATTAAAAATCAGCAGGTATGCATTTACGATATATATGCTAATATTAGTGTTATTTGCACCACAACATATTGGAAAATTTAAGATCAGCCTATAATGCCTCTTTGCATAGGAGGGCATGGAATTAGATGTGCAGGTGAAATAATTTTTTTTATTGATTTATTTCTACAGTTTTAATAGTTGTTTCATAGGTGTATGAATTTTAATATAAAATGTAAATTTGTAGAGTGGTACAACTGAGCAGAATATGGTCGATTTAGTACTTTTACCAGTGATTACACAGTGATGAAGCTTAGTAGCACAGCAAGCAATTCCCATTAGCAAATAGAACTGAGGAGTTGCTATATCTATTTTGAATATATCTTAGAAGAAATTATAAGCAATTGAGAATTAACAAGATTGTTCTAACAGAATGGTAACAGCTGTCAAACAGCTGTTTGATAGTATCAAACCAGATAATAAGCAACTGAACTAATAGGTCAATTAAACCTATAAGAAAATGTGTGGCCTCTGTCACAGTGGATATTCCAAGAGAGAGATTCTACAGGGAATCTTCCACAGGCAGGAGATGAACTCCATTGAACTACATTTTTAAAAACTCTTGACTCTGATATGCAAAGATAAAAAAAATGAGAAAGCAAAAGTTTAACTATTTAAAGAGAAGTAGGAGTATTTTGTAGGAAGTATAAAATTCACTTTTGACCTAAAGGGATTCAAAAGTTGCATTTACAGAGATTCCACACACCCCCACCCCCAACAAGTATTAAATATTCTCAGAAAGCCCAAGATATGTTTGGACTAATGGGAACATTTTGAATCCTTAGTACCCTCACTAAAGAAGCCTACACCTACATGCTAACACTTGGTGTTAAGTAGCTGAACCAAACAGATCTACCAGTGTTTTATTTATTTTGTGTATTGCAAGCATATAGGCTGCAGTTTATCACAATGACGGCTGAATCTATCATCCTCTACCTGCAGCTATAATAGGAGTGCTCTCAAATCAACAAGTCTTTCCTTCAGAGTAACTGAACTGTAAATTGTCCTTGACCAGTCAGACAAACAAAAACAACCTTCCCTGTTAATCTGCTGAAGACAAACAGTTCACTGTCTTTCATCCTCAGAAGAAGGATGTCAGTGGCAATGGTGTTTTATATGTCACATCCTTCACACAATGCTATTCTGTTTTCTGGTTCAAAAGCTTAGTGAGATAGTAAGAAATATAGGCAATTTGACCTCTAGAAAAGTAAATAATCATTTTCTTTCTAGGAACACGGATTTTTTATGAAAATGAGGTTTCCCAGACAGTTAAACTATACTACAAAAACAGAAGTTTTTTCTACTAGGTAGAGAGAACTTACAATAATATGGGCATGCCAATGTAATGGGATTTTTTTATTCCTGTGCAGAATCAGGAAATTAATTCATAAAATACAGTTACAGAATTATCTGGGATGATGCATACATGTTATTGTTGTAACTTTACAGATCAGATATATTTCTTATGAAATTACTGGAAAGCATTTTTATTTAGGCTATGTCATGTGTTCTTTGCAGCAACTGAGAACAGATATTTTATATCTCCTCATCACTTTCTGTAACTGATTTTTTAAGGTATTTTACCAAAAAGCATTCCTGAAAGGCTCCATTAAAGAAATGCTGACACATTATGTTACAGTATGTTACAGAATCTTGGGTTCTATCAGTCACATTTCATTACTTTTACATAACATGGCTCTATTGATGCAACCTGATGTGATATGTCACACTGCAGTGTCAGCGACAAACTTTGACTAAAAAGTTTTTGTCCTCAAAACCACTATCTCTAGATGAAGCACATAAGAAGTTACCAGACATATCCCTTTAATTTAAATTATTTATTTGTGGCAATAAATAAAAGTTTACCACCATGCATGCATGTTAGCACTGAATAATTCCCTGCTGTATTAGTGCATACTGTGTGCAGTCAAAATAGCTAGTAGTTAGAGTATTTTACAACTGGCACATCTTTATTCAGAACACCCAGAGGTTCCTGGGTCAACAGCTTCCTATTTATTCAAATTTATATTGACTAGCTTCAGAAGGCAAAGCTGACAAAATGATTAATTAGACTTTATAACTCATTGGCAGCCTGCAGTTTAATAGAATTAGTAGAGCTTAAGTTCATCTTTAAATACCATGACGGTTTTAATTTTAAAAATGCCAAATTACATTTTTCAGTCAGTGCAAAATACAAGATGACTTACTTAAAACTTACAGAAAACCAAAAAGACTAAATAGGCACCATGTTTAATGTAGGGTTTTTATGATGATTAAAATGTTTAAGAGAAGTGATTCACTTTTTTATTCACATGATGAAGCAGTACTTGTACAGTCAGTAAGGTGACTCTGAGTACAAAGGTACTAGTGTTTATAGTGTGGGCATGTATGCATTTTTGTGATCCTTTAAAAATTATTTGAACTTGACAATTTCACCAAAAATACCGATGAAATCTAAATGGTGAGAAAGTTATTAAATTAGTAGAAATTGTAGCATTTTGGTCCAATAAAACGAATCCATGTGATTTTAGCACCAAAGTCTCATTCCTTCAGTACTGAGTGCACATCTGTAGTAGCTGTACCTCTTCCCACATACTGTCAGGTAAGCATGAAACTCATTCATTTTTATCATCTCAATTGGTACGAACTGTTCGGTGTAACTGAAATGGTAGCTAAATGTTCAGCTGGGGACACACTTGTTCATTCTTTCTGTGAGCCATTCTAACATCACACCAGCCTTTATTCCTCCTTAGGGAAATGTCTCTCTTTTACATCCTGACCTTTACATATTCTTTCAAGAGTGAACATTTCAAGGTGTAAGGCTGTAGAATTGATGCAAAAATTAAAACTTCTCATAGGTACTCTGGTCTTTATGTTTTGGCATTTCCTGAAGAGCTACAAAGATGTCACAAAAGTGACCTACAGACTTTTATATAACTTTATAGGTCCAAATATAGTTGATCATCCAAACTTCAGGCTGGTTCTAAACCTACATGTTGAATTTATTATTAATTGGTTTTCCTTATCCATTTTCTTTTCTCTTTATTTTTGGCTTATGAGTGTGGCTTGGCTAAGGAACAGGCATGTATGCATTGTGGTCATAAACTGTTTCTAGTTCATCTGCTTTCCCAGAGCATGTGTGATTATGCCTGCATGTATGACAAACTTGCAAGCAGAAGATTTCATAGAAAAATATGAAAAATATGAATATGAATTTAATATTGATCTTGACATTAATTCTAAACTTATTCCATACTACTTTTTTTCCAGAGGAATCCTGGTTTATTATACACACATACAGGATTAAAAAAAAAGTACAGAACATACAGTAGATACATACAGGTAGATTGACATTATGTATTGAAGCCCACTTAAACAATACTTGATGAAGTAATAATGTCTTAAAGGGAGATACTGCCAGGTAAATAACACAATAAATCTTATTTTAGCTGCATATTCAAGTTATGTTAAAACTGCCTAGAATGCATGAACAATAACTTAGTTTGCAAATGATTTTTAAATTTTTTGTAAAAAGCTAAGAAAACATTGTGACAGAAGGCCGAGTACAAAAGAAGTCACTGTCATTCAAATGGAGAATAGGAGAATATGTTTTAGGGAGTGAGTGAGTTGCATGAACAGATATTATCCCTCTTCTCAAATCTGAAATTGTTAGCAAATTTGATCCATGGAATTTAAAATCATTTGGGCTTTTAATATACCTACTACAGAGAGGAACGTGCACCCAGAGGTAATAAGATAGCAGTGATGTAGCCTTCTCAATTGGGAATACTCAAAGTTTGTTGCATAAATATGAATGACATGCTACCCTCCTGTGCTGTTTTTTATAACAAATAAGCAGAATAAAGATCTGAAAACTTTAATTGATTCAGTATTTGGAAATGGAAAAAAATAAGTTGTGAATAAGGAATATTTGGTTGGCATCTGAGCCACAAATAATGCTTGCAAACCGAGTGGTCAGAGAAAGGATTGCTCTAGGGAAATGTTTTCCTTTGTCCACAAGTAAGCTGAGTAAGTATGTGATTTATTTGGTGAGAATTGATGAGCCAACTTTTTTTTCTTTTAATTTTCTCCACTTTCTTATGTTTAGTGATTCTTAGTAGGAGTGCATTTTGAGTGTAATTGGAGTTAGATTTATTCCCCCCCCAAAGGGAAACCATAATTGCCTAAGGTAGCACTGAAAAAAACAACTATGCCCTCTCCTAATTCTGCGCTGGGCTGAAGTATATCCCTGGAACTGAATAAGTTCAGTTTCAATGGGACACATTGAACAGCGTGGAAGAAATGCCCGAGGCAAGCTGTAACTGCCAGAGGGACTTAACACCATGATGCCAGAAGCCCACATCAGATACGAAAAGGAAACTGTACATAAAGATCTCCAAACTCCAAGTGGAAAAGGAAAGGATTGAGATGCCCACACTCTGCTATTTTTCATATGATTAACAGACATTAGCAAAGTCAAGTTATGTCATCCAACTCCAGAGATTCAATGAGAGGAGGAGGTGGCAAACAGCAAGAACAGTCAGTTCATTCTAATGTGTCAAAATATGGCAAGACCACAGGAGAAAAGAGTGAGAAGGATAAATAAAAAGTGATACTGGAGTTAATGTTAGAGCATGACATTGAAAAAAAAACATAACTAACTGAGCAGTACTAAAGAGATTGCTTTGTTCACAGAATTACAAAAAATTTGATGTATTTATGCATGCAGTGTTTTACCTGCAGCTCTTCAGAGTTTATTGAAGTCTACCTTCAATGACTGGAGATGTAGCTTAAGCATCCAGACGTAATGCATTAATACACCTGGACAGATCACCAGTTACCAAAAATTTGATTTGTTTTCATTCTCTTTGGAAACTACTTAGAATTGAGAAACACATGTTGAGCCAACACATTGGTTTTTTCATATACTGATTCTAGATACTTTAAAAAGAATTCATGGATATTTATTTTTGATCCACATTTACAAGTTCTCAAATGTTTTAGCAAAACAGTAGATATACAGAACACAGAAGGTGCTGGAATTCTAGTTAGGCTTACTGAGGTACCAAAATTAAAATCAAAGAGAAGTACTTTTAGCACCTGTCTCTATTACATCTATCTGAAAATAGAGAATACCTTTTTTTTTTTCTTTTTAATATTCTTTTTTTTTCAAAAATTTCAGGTGAAAGTAGAAAGTCCTTTATAATACTTTTACT
>VXAL01008635.1:7285-19482 GCA_013399475.1 Chauna torquata
TGCCAATCCATTTATCAATTAACCAATCAACTAACTTCTGGCAAGATCAAGGTAGGCACTGCCTTGCACTGCAATGTCAGGAACCTTCATTCTTGGAGTTCAGAGTAAACCATGAATATCAGTAAGATAAGGCTTGTTATGAATCAATGGCAGTATAATTCAGAATTTAAGGTTTAGTAGTAATAAACAATTCCAATTACCAAAACATCTGTTTAAAAAAAGATTATACAAAGAAGCAGAGCGCAAGATTCAGCTCACCAGATATAAACGACCTAAAAATCATTCATCAAAATCTAATTCAGTTATCTAGGCTCTATCTATAGAGAATATAGAGGAAAAACTGCTTCCAGAGAATGATACATTTCATCCATCTTAAAATTATCATTATCATTATCATCTGTAGATATCCATTACTCTTCATTAATAACAAAAGGGACCTAGGTGGCTAGTTTTGTCTTAGCTGACTAATTTGGTATGTAAGGTAAAATGCCCAGCATGTTCTTGGAATGCTCTGTAAATGTTTCTTGATATAAAAGTTGCAGAGAGCACTTAGAGGGTTTTTTAGATACGATTCTGGGCAACAAGGATGAAATAGTTGAGAAAAATGTCATAGTAAGAAGTAATTTCAATGAAATCCATAAGTAAACAGAAGAATTAATAACCCTCCAAAAAGAAGGATAAGCAACATGATAAACATTCTTAATTTCAAGTAGATATTTCAAGCGATGTTACTAATTGCAAACCACCCTCTTGTGCAAGAAAGATGAGAAACATCAAAAGATGAATGTTGTTAATCAAGAGTTCTTCACTGACCTCATACATAAGAAGAAAGCATACAAGAGATGGAAAAAGTCAGATTCTTAAGGACACATACAAAAATAGAGCACAAGTGTGTAGAGACGATTAGGAAAGGGCATTAGGAAAGTCATTCTGTTGGCTTTTGTACCACCAGCATCAACAGCTGAGGTTGAGAAAAACAGCAATATTTAACTTCGCTTGTTTCATCAATGAAAATGTTAGTTGTGATACACTGTCTGTATTCCATTTAACATTCTGGGAGTTGAGTAGGAAAGAACAGGACAGCTGTTATGTTAGAATATGCACTAAATGGAGAAGTCTAGAAGAGAAAAATGAATAATCATGGGTCTACAAAACCTTATCTAACTGAAAACATTGAATAAGCTTAGTTTGTTCACCTTAAAGAGAGATTATGAGGTTTGTTTACCTTAGAGCACAAACATGGTTGAAATATATAAATAGTTTCTGCAAAGAAGGGACTAGTCTATTTTCCTTTCCTACATTGGATAAGACAATAATGGGCTTACATTACAGCATGAGAGAATCAAGTAAAAATAAGAAAGATTGCTTGATAAAGAAGGACATTGAAGCACTAGAATACATTGCCTGGAGAGGTTATGCAATCTGTCTATTTGAAAGTCTTCGATAAAAGTTTAGATAAATATTAATCAGAATGACACAGGGAAAAGTATTCATTCTTGAAGACAGAGGGACAGGTTAGATAAACTTCAGTTCCTCTGAGCTGAAATTCTCAAACTCTATGTCACAAAAACAGAGCTAGGATACTAAGCATAAGGTACTGCAAATTTTTGTTATTGAGAAGAAAAGCATTATAATCAACATTCAAGTATCCTAAAAGAAGAGTTGACTGAGGACACCTTCCCTGCTGAAGTAAGTTTTGGTTAAGTCTAATAATTGGGTTATTCCAGAAGCAGAAAGGTAGAGAGATAGCTGTATTTGGTTAGCTAAGCATGAGTTTAGGCAAGGCTATGGCATAGTAATACAGACTTAATGAAGACTTATAAGAGAATAATATTCTGCTTAGTCTATTTTCAGGTTGGCTCATTATTTTTACTTCTAATAAAATAAATTCAATTATTTGATGGAAGAGAGCTTGACCTTAAACTTTTTCTTTGAAACATATACAGAGACTTAATATTTGCCTCAGTACTACAAAATAATCTGGTTTTTAAGTAAAGCACTATACAATATCAAAGCATAGTAATTGATGAAGACCTCATAGACTGATCTCGAAAAAGAGTAAAAAAAAAAAAGAAAAAATCAAATCAAGGTGCCTGCGTTTATTCAATATTTTCATCAGTCATGAAGATAGACCATTATGTAACAAAATTATTTTATGATTACATAACGTGTATAAAATTTACAGATAATGCAGAGATTCATGAAATATTTAAACAGAAGAAATGAGGGGAGCTACACATAATGAAAAAGCACTCTAAGAGGGACCCAGAGAATATTGTATTTTTTATAAAACAGCTAAGTTTAATCATATACATACAGTGGGGGAGGAGGGGGGAGCAAACCTTTGATAAAGAAGAGTGGGTCTGTCCTTTGAAAAGCATTCACTGAGGAAAAGGCCTCTGGATCACTGTAAACACAGCCTCATTTATGCTTCTGGTGAGAAAACAAAATTGGACACAAAGCAGGGGATAAAAAGATTTATTGGTTTCACAAAATGGAAATTAGGTCCAAAGAGATCAAGTTAGTTGCCTCTAAGTGAACAATAAGCCCTATTGACTTCAGTCAGCCTTTTGCCAATATAATACTGAGATTTTGTCCCTTTGTTTTTAGACTGGAGTTTTACATTTTGTTTCCAAAAAGAAGCTAGAGAGCTTGAAATGTGGAATGTGAATACCAACCCAATGGCAGTTCATCAGGGGTTTCCTTCTCTAGACTATGACCTGCTGTCTGGTAACAAGCAGGGGTTGGGGGGGGACAAAAAGCTAGTTCTTATGTTCAAGACAACATGTCTTCAAAAGCTGCTGCAAAAGCTGTTGAAGAAGTTCTAACAAAATACTTGCACTGGACTTAGTGGCTGGCAAGTAAGAGACTTGCTGTCTGGTTATGTACTTTTTCAGTCAGAAGTGTTTTGAGGAGCTCTTTCACGGAAAGTCAATTTTGTTAGGGATTTGAGGCATTAGCAACAGGCACCATAAAAAAATTAAGATAACTGACTGATGCAGTAGATGAAAAGCATTAAGAGAAAGAAATGGTGTTTGTCCAAGTCAACAGGGAAACAAATCAATGAATACAGTACATTCAGTTTTGTAATCAACTGAATTGGAAATTGAATTTTTTGAAGTAACTTGGTCACAAAAAGAAACAGTGTTTCATTTGAAATAGCATTTATGCTAATGAGTAGGTAACCAGTTGAATACAGGACTTCCACTGGTAGCAATATTTTCTATTCCATACATCAAGAATAGACACAAGCCAAAAGCAAAGCTCCCATAACATTTATCACCAAGAATGGCATCAGATGAATACCATCATAATACATAATAATTCTAAGGTCCCACAAAGAAGCACTTAGGCATATTCATCTGAATGCCTGAAGGCTCCCATTCAGCTTTTCATAATGTTTACCTTCTTCCATTTCTTTCCTTTCACTACTAAAAAATACCTGTAAACTAACCATGTGAAAAACAGCAATGTATGCTCCTCATTTGGCACCTTTATATGGAAAAGTATGTACTCCACTCAATTTTGAGAAGCAACAGATTAAAAGAACACCCTCGACACCTTCAGAAACGATTTTTATGTCCTGACCTCTTCTTCTGTTTCACATATTAGTTTCAACCTCTAGTCTTGTATTCATGAAGTACATTCTGGTACGAGTTTTTGTCTTTCCTATCCCTTGATCCTTGTTTCCTGTTGCTCAGTAGTGTTATTTGTGCAAAGACACTCAAATTCCTGCAGCCACTCTGCTTGTAGTTGCTCTTGCACTTTGCTTAATCCAGACTTCTCTCCTGAGTTGTACCATGAGAGAAATATTAGATGCTGACAAGAAATAGAGTTCTGTAACAGAACTGAAGTGTTTTAGAAATTACTGATACAGAAAGAATAAATTTTCATTAGCACCAGATTTTAAAAGGATTATATTCAATGTACACGTAAGAAAATGAAACTAGTGCTAAGAACACTATAAAAACTGGATTTTTCAGTTACCTTGAAGCAGCTGTTACAATTTTTTAGGCAATTCCTTTTAATTGCAGTGTTGGAATACTTCTATAGCTCTTTTACTTAAAATGTGACAACTTGGATATCCTAGCAACAATGCCATCTCTTTCCTCTCCAGAATCAAAGATATAGCTTTCCATTCCCATAATGGTTGCAAACCAGAGGCTGGTTCCAACTTGTGCTTAACCATATTCTAATAATATTAAAGACACTTTTGGATTTATTTTGAACATAAGCTTTCCATCTTCTAAATCCTAAAGAATTATTTTCAGTTTAGCTGTCCTGTCTTTGGTAAGAGTCCTTCTGATCCTGGTGTTATATCCTGCCTGTGGTTTCTTTGGTTGTTTTTGTTTTGTGACTGTCATTATGGAAGTGAAAAGTTGATTTTGAAGTTAGCTTGATTTTGAATTATCTTGCATGGAGTCCTTTCTACACTGTTTTTTATGCTATCGAAAGTATTCCTACTCCACTGCTTTTATTCTATTCTCCTTTAAAATATGAGAAAAATATACTGAAGAACCCACAATTTGTGCAAGAGTACACTATTTTACTTTCAAGACAGCCTGCTTGGACACTACAGAATTCATTCAACTGTCAAAGGGCAATTTTTCAAGGTCATTTATCATATAAAAAAATTTACCCAGAAAGATCTCATTTCTGCCTCATGGACTTTTCTTGACCCTCAGAGTACATATCACGGAAACTGTGCCCTTTGAGTTTCATAGGTCACTACCACAAGTTTTCTGATTGGCAGTGTTGCTTGACTTGTGAAACTTTTTTGCTATACATCTGAGGCTTCAAATTTGCCTTTGCATGGCAGATTTAAAAACAAAAACAAACAAACAAAAAAAAGGCCCTATGGACTATGAATTTGTGTTGAATTTAGTACCCAAAGAACTCTCTTTAACGTCTCACCCCGAGATTTGCTTTAAAAACACTCAGAAATTGAGATTCCTTGATCATGACACTTTTTGATGTTACTGTATAACTCAGTAGCCTGTTTTCATCAGCAATCTTTCACTCTTCCTTCACCTGTAATTTTTAAATTCCATTTCTTGCATTCTATACAGTGCAAAACCTTTTCTCTTTAGCATGTGCTAGCGTTCCTGAGACCATGCCACTAGTGTTGTCTTTTGTTGTAGCATATATAAACTGAGTAGTTCTTAACTGCAGCAAAGACACCCTTGAATTTTGAACTAAGAATTGTCTTAATTCATTTACTTATATTTGAGTTCTCTTTACATGACTCCTTACAGAAAACACAGAAACAATCCTGAATACAAGTATTGAATAAAGCTTTCTGTAAAGAAGCCTTAAAAAAATCGGTCATGTTCTTATTTATCTTAGCAGTATTAAAATACTGAAAAATTAAGTTAAATTGTAGTTTATTGATACATCTTAAAAATTTTTTGTTGTTAACTGCAATTGGAGGGTTACTCAGGCGTTCTTTATTGGATGTTTAATGCTTCTGCCTCTGGGACTGCTCCCTCCCAGCCATTGCAGCCCAGCCCCATGTGGCTGGAGACCCACAGATCTCTCTCCATCCCAGGCAGTTGGATGCAGCTGCTGCTTTCCCATTTGCAAGTTCAGCCATCAGGGATACCCACTGTATGTCCCAGACATACACAAAGGACAGCAAGCAATACAGCCACCTACAGACTGCCACAGACGGCATTCCCTTTTAGCAGTGCTCACATATAATGCTATCAGAACTTACATAGTGTGGATAGCCAGGAGTGCTTCATCCTCTCCAGCTGGTCAGGATTGAAGTTCATTACTGAAAGCATGCACACCCAGCCTCCCTAGATCCACAAACACATTCACAGATTCCCTGAATACCAGTATGGGTGTTTTTTCATTTAACACCCCTTCCTAAAAGCTGACCTCCATGGGTCTCCACTCATCTGCCAGCCCAGCATGATGTTTGCTAGCCAATAGACTTCTGCACTCACACATTCATCTCACAGGCATCCCATTGGCCCTCTGCCCATTTGATATGGATGCCTGGACCTCCTATTCACCAACTAGAATAGGGCTTCCTATTCACCAACTAGTCCAGCTTGGAGTTTGCTATCAAGTTATGCATGCACATACCTCCACACACCAGGTTAGGGGAAAGTTTGAACACCCCAGTCCCCCAGTACGGCACCCTGGTCTCACATCCAATAGTCCTACACGGGTAGGTGACACTGGGACCCTCACCTGCTTCAGTTGAGCAAGTCAGACCCAGGGACACCTTCTGTGATTCTATGACACAGGCTGCTGGCCTCATGATCACTTACGTGGGTACCCACATTAGCTGGCATCCAGCCCTTACAGCACTCACACAGGACAGAGAGTGAGATCATGAAGAGAGCTAGGTAAGAGCCGATCTAATAAAAGAGGACAGACTAACAGCAGATCTAATAAAAGAGGACAGAAGGCAGTGACTACCACAGGTCTAGTGTACTGACCAGCAACCATTCAAATGCTAATGGCCTCTTTTGTTCCCCTCCTGTCTCTTCCCCTTTGTTCCTCCCTGGCCTCCCTCTTTTAAGGGTTTCTTAAATTTTGCACAGTGCCCCAGCTGCCTCACCCACCCCCTGCCCACTTCCCAAGTATCCTGAATCCTTATATTCCTCTTGCCTCCCCCTTATCAATTACAAAGTCCAGGGTACCCCTCTCCAAAGCTGTGCCTGGAGTTCCTTAATGGATCATCCATTAGTGACTGAGAACTTTTGACCATTTTCATTGTCTCCATTAAGTCCATCAAGTTCTCATGTATGTGTGTTTTATCACTTTCCCTGCAATTTATGACTCTGAATTGAAGAAGTCCTTTATCCAGTAACCTTAAAGAAGCAGATGCTCTCATGTTCCAAATCCTTAAATTGCAATTTATAGCATTTTATCTAAATCCTCAGCCCTGTGAGGAACTGCATCCTCATGGTAATTACATGGTAACTACAGGCCTGTCAGTCTCACTTCAGTGCCTGGTAACATTATGGAGAAAATTATTCTGGGATTTATTGAAAAACACTTGAAAGACAATGCAGTCATTGCTCACAACCAACACGGGTTCATGAAGGGAAAGTCCTGTTTAACTAACTTAACTTCCTTTTATGACAAGGTCACCTGTCTAGTTGACCAATGGAAGCCAGCTGATGTAATCTTTTTGGATTTCAGCAAAGCTTTCAATACTGTTCCTCACAGCATCCTTCTGGATAAAATTTCCAGCATACAGCTAGATAAAAACATAATACAATGGGTGAACCGTTGGCTGATGGGATGGGCTCAAAGGGTTATAGTAAATGGGGTTACATCAGGCTGGTGACCTGTCACTAGTGGGGTTCTGCTAGGCTCCCCACTTGAGGGCCCCATTTGAGGGCCAGTTCTCTTCAATGTTTTTATAAATGACCTGGATGCAGGACTCAAATGCATGCTAAGTAAGTTTGCAGATGATACTAAATTACAATGAGCTGTTGACTCTGTCAAGGACAGAGAGGCCTTGCAGAGAGATATTTACAGACTAGGGGGCCAGGCAATTACCAACAATACGAAGTTTAACAAGAGCAAGTGCCAGATTCTGCACCTGGGAAGGGGCAACCCTGGCTATACGTACAGACTAGGGGACAAGAGGCTGGAGAGCAGCCCCACAGAAAGGGATCTGGGGGTTCTGGTCGACGGCAAGTTGAACACGAGTCAGCAGTGTACCTTGGCAGCCAAAAGGGCCAACTGTATCTTGGGGTACATCAGGCATGGCATTGCTAGCCGGTCGAGGGAAGCAATTGTCCTTCTCTGCTATGCGCACGTGCAGCCTCACCTCAAGTACTGTGTGCAGTTTTGGGCACCACAGTATAAGAAGGACATGAAACTATTAGAAAGCATCCAAAGGAGGGCAACAGAGATAATGAGGGGTCTAGAGTGGAAGATGTATGAGAGGTTGAGGTCACTTTGTTTGTTCAACTTGAGAAGAGGAGACATAGGGGTGACCTCAAGGCAGCCTACAGTTTCCCCACAGTGGGGAGCACAGGAGCAGGTGCTCATCTCTTCTCTCTGGTGACCAGCAATAGGACTCAAGGGAATGGCATAAAGCTGCGACAGGGGAGGTTCAGGTTGGATATTAGGAAAAGGTTCTTCACCAGGAGGGTGGTCTAACACTGGAACAGACTTCCCAGGGAAGCGGACACAGCAACAAATCAGCCAGAGTTCAAGAAGCATTGGGACAATGCTCTCATACATAAGGTTTGATTTTTTGGTGGTCCTTTGTGGAGCTAGTAGTTGAACTTGATGATCCTTGCTGGTCCCTTCCAACTCTGGATATTCTATGATTCTATAATCCAATTGTTCCCCTACAATTGCACAGATCTTATTGTAGGAAGAGACTGAAAACACCTGGTGATTCCTACTGGTACAACACAGTAACAAGTGGGAAGTACAACAGACCAAAATGAACTAATATTGGAAATGCAGTATCCTTGTGTTTGCTGCATAGAAGATCCTTAATCTAGACTAAAGAGCCTTTTTATTGCACTGTCATTCTCAATCCTTGTTTCATTTTCCCAGGTCTCAATTCTGCAGCAAGCTTTGGCACCCACTTGATCTTCAGCTAGTGTTTATTCTAAAAGCAGCTTTCCTATCTGGTTCCATTTTTCACTAGGAAAAGTATTTGACACAGCAGGTCAAATTCAGCTTTTCCTGTTGTCAGACTTCAAAGTCAAATTTATATATGACCATGTTTCTTTGTAAGGGGAGAAATTTTACCTGCTTTAGCATTTATGCAAGCTAGAAATGTTTTCACTTAGCTATCTTGTTAGATTTCAAGTTACATCCTAACCAGTTATCAGTCTGCAACTTCTTTCTGACAGTTTTTCTTCCCCATCAAAAGAAATTTGTCTACTTATGCTAAAGAGAACACCATCCCAAAGTGACCACTGTAATTCAATCAAGCTACAAAATGTACGTAGCTGAATCAGATGTACGGTATCCAGTCAGCAGAAACCCAACAATTCCAAAGATTTCTAGAAATACTTAGTTCAGAAAACTTTTTTTTAATAATAATAATAATAAAACCTGTTATAATAGAATCTGATTTCTCAAACCTTCAGTATGTTAGTAGTAATAAGTGAGAAAATGCAGTAAATGTTATATTAGGGAAGAGTACAGGATATTACAGGCAGAGACAAAAAAAAAGCTGATGCTATTGAAAATCTGGTTCTGAAATGCTGTCTGTATCCTTACACTTACTTTTTCAGAAAGTGGAACAAATGGCAGAATACTGTTCATTCTTTTTGTTCCCCCCACCTCCCCCCACCCCACTCCAGCTAAGGAATTCAGTTAGATTTAGCAGCTATGTTTTTTTGTCTGTTTGAGTTAAAACTCCTGAGTTTTCAACTAATCCATGAACAAGCATATTTATTATTCATGAAAAAAAGACTCATTAAAAACTTTGTCTTTATTATTCTACTGGCCAGGAGTTCTTCTTTAACTCTTTTGTTTTATTTGTTGTTTTTTTTGTTTGTTTTGTTTTGAAAAGACTTAGTTTTACAATACTTCGCTATCCTAATGTCATAGTGAAATATCGCCTTTCCTAACCAGAAGATATAATTATTGTAACATTTCAGATTTACTTGAAAGTTACAGGTAAGGACTGGCAAATAAATCCAAGCCTTTACAAATGTTAGTCAATAGCCCAAATATTATGTGTGTGTTTTATCTTTCTTAGGAAAGGAATTTTCAGAGGACATGTTGAGCTTCATCTCTTATGTCAATTTTACTGCATTGTTACTTTATTAATTTCTATGAAATATAATTTTGCAAAGCTGTAAAAGTACCATCATATCCACGGTAGTGCAGCAAAAGGGAATCTACTATGATCTTTTCATATTGGGAACATATGGGTCATGTCAGGGAATGAGAAACTGTGATTAATAGGAAAACAAGTACTCATCTTCCAGAGGAAAAAAGAATTGGAGTAAATTCTCTCAGCTTTATTGTTAGCTTTTAATTGTATTAACACACAACTTGGCTAGCATTAGAGAATCCGTATAGCAAACGTGCTTGTTCCATAGAAATGTAAAACACTGAAGTACATTTTAAAAAACACTGGAAAAAAAAAAAAAAAGACAATTGAAATTTTAATAAACCTGAAGTTTTTAAAAGTAGTCACCATATCTTCATTTTATTCAGTTCATTAAAGGACTTTAAAAATGTATGACTTTTCAGATAATTAAAGACATTAAAAAAAAAGGTACTCAACATATTTTTTTATAAATTTCAGGAGCAGTTATGGAAGTAAACAGGATGGATGTTATCAGTTTTAGTAGTGGGCTGAACTTATTCCTACAGAGGGCAATATAAAGACTTTATTGATTACAACGTGTTGTACCCCCTTTGAAACAATTTTCAAAATGGGAAGAAGAGGAAGATAAGCAAAAAGGTTAAGATACGAAATACTGAACCAGAACTTTTGTCAAATTTGTTTCTCCACTTATTCTCACTAAGCAGTCTACATACATGGTTCCTCCAAAATATGTTGTGAATTCACTTCTAGTACAGCATAAATTTGCTTTAGTTCCACTTTTAAATTATCAGTAGCCACAGAATATCTAACTTGGGCACCTCTCTTGAGGTGGGTCTCCGTATGGGTATAAAAGTCTGTTCATAAAGGGTTCATTACAAGATCAAGACTCTATATGGCAAGAAAGACTCCTTTCTTCCTAGTGCTAAATATTTTTTTCTAGTCATGTTCAAACCTTCAGTGAATACATTTCAGTATTTTAATTATGAAAATTAAACTTCCAGAAGTACAGCAGGGAGTAAAATACCTGTATTGATTCACTAAATTTTGCAATGTCAGACAAAAAGCAGAGCAAAAGTCCAGTATCTGAAAACTCACAGTAAAGGGGCAAAACACCAGAGCTTGGCATTTTCCACCTAAAAGATTTTAGATTACATAAGTCTTATTGTCACAATGCCTTAATACTCAATACTACACATAGCTAGGTGAGGTTATTGTTATTTTATCTTTTTTTTTAAGCATTTTTCTTTACAGTCCTTCCTATTCTACTAAAGAACAGAATAAACTAGCAATATTTTGCTTAAGTTTGCAGTATTTAGCTTCTGCCACCCCCTTTCCTATTAACAGTTTCAATAAAATAATTAAGTTTAGCAAATTCAGAATAAATGGTTTCTTTTACGGGCAATCTGAGTAATAGCATACAGGAAATCACTGTCAATTTATTACTTGTTTGTCTTTTACTGTCACTGAAATATAGATTGGAGGGGAAAAAATAAAATCAATCGACTGTTCCCTAAAAGAAAAAAAATCTAGGGAATAGATGAATACAAGATTCAACTACTTTACTATCTCTTGTGCTTACATGATTGAAATATCATTGAACCTGCCAGGGTAGTATCTGATTCCCAAAGTGAACAAAATATACAGCTGTATAATGGGTATAAGATTTATGTGAAAATAATGTACTGCATTGTGTTTTGGATTCAATCCCATCTACCAGGTTTCCTTTAGTTCCATTCAAATGCTTCACTGATTTTTTATATAGTTAATGTGGAAATTGAGAGGTATATTTTGTATTTGCACAGAATTTTGGAGGTAGATAAGGAAAAAAAAAATCAACAGGGATATATATTAAAAATAGCACAAGCTGGAAAAAAAAATCTGAAACTGCATCTCCAACCTAAAAATATTAAATGCCATGTTTTAATTTGGTTCTAAACAGAACACAAGTTTGGTGTTACGTCTCCAACAATCCTCAAATCTTGATCCTCTCAGAGCCAAGGAGTGTTCAGCATTTGCTCACACTCACCCACCCTAATCTTCCTACTGTAGATCCTTGCTAATGACAATCCCTGAAAGCAAAGTCATTGTGATTAAGTATTTCTTCTGTGGTTTTTTTCTCTTACACTGGAAGATTTGCACTTAGAGTAAACAAATATTTCTAAGTGGTTTAGGCTGATTATATTTACCCAATAAAACTGCAACTCTAGAGCAAAACATCAATTTTTCCCAAACTGTAAGAACAGCTGAACTGATGTCCTGATATCTCAGTTTCTAGAATACAGTAGCACACAGGTGGAGCAACATGATACAGCTGCTGCTCCAGAAAAAAAAAATTACCAAAGATCAGACATGCATGTGGTCAGGGTTTCTTTCCCAGTCTAGAAGCACAACATCCTGCCCTGTCCAGATCCGTGGCTAT
>VXAL01008636.1:5206-45441 GCA_013399475.1 Chauna torquata
CAACCCTAAATTTTTTCTTATTCTAACTTACTTAGCATATCCTGATTTCAGGAGAGATACAATTCCTCCATCTGACTCCTGCTCAAAATGTAACAGAAAAGTCTGCAGCAACTTAGATTTGGCAACTAAAGATAATCCTTTCAGACAGGAAGTAAAATATTTGGCCAAATTTTCTGTGCAAGATGGAAATTACATCAATTGATAGGCCTACAAGAACTTGCAAGTAGTAAAAAATACAGACACCAAGCAAACCTTTAGTTCTTTCAGCAAAATCCATTACAGAACTGGCTGTGCTCCCAAGGGATGTCAGAAACAAAGTTCCTATAGAATCAGGTCCAAATGCTTTGACAGTCTACAGCTCCTCTCAAAGAAAGGACCAGCATCAACAGAATGTAGTTATACTGGAATTAGGTCTTCATTGACATATGCACTGATCAGATTTATATTTGTTATTATCTGAGAGAACTTAGTTTTCCAGAGAGCTGTGCAAGGTGTCTTTGTCAATCATAAAGCCAATATCCATACCAGCATAAATCAACAATAGATACCATACCATTCAGACATGGTCCTAAAATGTGTTAGTGCAAAGTTGGGTCAGGAATAGTTTTGAGAGAGAGAGAGAGACAGAAAGAAGGGATTGTCAAAAAGCACATCCAGCTTAAGAGTATTCACTCAGTATAGAGTGCCTTGTTCTTTGAAGTGTTTTAAGTGTTAGATGCAGAGGCAGGGACTGGACCATGTTTCTAACCTATTTCCAAACCCTACGGGATATGTGCATCATCATGAAAAGAATATCCAAATTAATCTTTTCTGCTCCAACCATGAGGAAAGTTTCCTTCTTTTGACTCTCAGTGGCAATGTCTTGTCTACATATATCTTTGGCTCCTCATATTGTCATTTTAGATGTCATTTCTAACAGTTTTAATTTGGCTTTACTACCATAGGTGCGGCACTATGTCCTTCTTTTTTAAAGAGCATGGCACTAAACTACTCTGTCTGAAATTAAAAGCTAATGAAAAATTCAAATATAATCTGTAGATCCATAACATACTATAGCCTTTATTTCCATAACACAGAAAGATATGGTTATGCTTGTTCATATTGAGGGAATTTATGACTTTCCAGTAACAGGTATTTACTCATTTACACTCCCTAGGTTAGCAAAAAATATGACCAATTTTAAATGACTAATTAAATGAGGACAAAGTACTTGCATGATTCATGTGCAAACCATCAATATACTCTTTTCTTATGGACAGGTTTCTAAGTGATGCTTATATAATAAGACGTTAAATGTGAAACTGAATGTAAAAAACAAGTTGAAAGCAAGGGGATCACAGGAATCAAAATGTACTGCTGAACATTTTGTCCCTTAAATCTAAAGGTGAACCGTTGGTACAGTCTGATGATTTTTTGTGATCAGTGAGTTTCAGTACCTTAAGTAAACCTGTTTTAATGTTCATTATACACAAGTAGGAATGTTCATGTGGTCTGCTGCCATATTTCATGTGTGTGGTAGCTTTTTATTAAGCTGCGTCAAAACCATCATATGCAACTTTTTGTCATTTCCTTATATTAAAAAAAATATTTTCAGAGGAAAAATGGAGATGACAAAAATTGAATATATCTCTTTCTGCTATTATATTGTTTCCACCCCTCCCGAATTGTAGCTAACAAAAAAAAAAAAAAAAAACCAACCAACCAAACCAAACCAAACCACAACGCAAAACGAACAAACAAAAAAAGCAACCACATACATAAGCTCTGAAGAGGACTGGCTATCATGCATATTGTATCTAAAAATTCACAACCCTAACTGATTTTTGCTCAGGAAAAAAAACAAACAAACAAACAAAAAAAACAGTAATAATCACCCATTGCAAATGTCACTTTAAAAGAAGATCACAAGCATACTTTGCTATGAATTATTATTTTTAATTCAAACCAGAGAAAGGAACTATGACTGAAAAAAGTCAGGTGAAAAATAAGATGCATCACAGTAAAATTGTAATGACTATGTTACATACAGAGTTTCTAATAAAGCCTAAAGCAGAAGATTCACCATGTTTGAAAGCAAGATTTGATCCTGACACCTAAATTCTAAATGAAGCAGTGTGTAAAGACCCTGATAGCTCCTGGTAGCATGGAAACCATGACACTTTACAAAAACATACAGGTTACAAATAGGAAACATCCAGGATAAGGACAGGAGATGATAAGGTAAGATCAGCAGACATCATACACCTGGCTATCAAAATCCCAACATAGTTCAGGGAAAAAATGTCCTTACACAAGAGAGTCTGATCAGTATTTTAGTGTGTGGCAAAGTTGATGTCGGCCAGGAGGCAGACACCCACCCAGCCCTTCTCTCACCTTCCCTCCTGAGCAGGACCAGGGAAGAAAATAAGATGGAAAAGCTCATGGATAAAGACAGGGAGATGAATTACCAGTTCCAATCATGGGCAAAACAGACTCAACTTCATTTCTGATTCCTCTCCCATCTCTGCCCCTCAGCCTGAGCAGCACAGGGGGATGGGTAATGGGGGGTTGTGGTCAGTCATAAGAGTTCCTCTCTGCCACTCCTTCCTCCTCACACTTTTCCCCCAGTATAGGGCCGTCTCCCCAGCCTGCAGTCCCTCAGGATAAACCTGCTCCATTGTGGCTCCTCCACAGATGACAGTTCCTTCAGGAAATATCCACCTGCTCCACTGTGGTCCTCTCTGCAGGGGAATCTCTCCTCCAGTGCCTGCAGTACCTCTTCCCCCTCCTTCTCAAACCTTGGTGTTCCCAAAACTACTTCTCACACTTTTTCCCTCCCTTTTTTGCAGCTTTTTCTGCCCTTTCTTAAAGACGTTTTCCCAGAGCCTCAGTTGCCAGGCTCAGTGGTGCCCTGTGGTGGGGCCGTAGGAGCCGGCTGGAGCCGGCTGGAACTGGCTGTGTCCAGCATGCGGCAGCCCCGGCCTCTCCTCACAGAGGCCCTGTTCCAGCACCTGGGGACTGGCACCTGATCTGCAGTGTAACAGTGAAATGCTGAGGTGTGCATTTAAAAGTACCATTGGAAATAACCACAAAACCCCGATAACGAAATTGAAAGAAACCATATTTATATCCCATTGTGATAAAACACAAAATAAGGTCCAAGAATTATTCCCTTTTCAGGATCTATTTTTTTAAGTGTGCAATCTATGACAGCATCCTTATAGAAAATAATAAGCCTAATAGGACTTGAAATTTGAAACCTGAACAGGTCTAAAATCTTTACTGAGCCTATTTGGTGGATGAATCTGCCAGATGGCATAGAAGACTTTAATATATGTTTAGAAAAAAGTACCTTCATGTGTGAAATGTTAATTTTATATAAAACAGTCCAATATGTATTTGTCTTGCATCAGTTAACCTAATTAGTACAGAGAAACAACTGTATGATGGAAAGAGCTATCAATGTAATGGTAAAGAAAAGACTATTATCTCAAAATTGCAGTGGCATTCAAATATTCTTCTCTTATTGTGAATCAACACCTACAAAATTTATTAGATGATTTATCATCTTTTCGTAAAGAAGCTTTATCATTTTTGTCTGATGATGAGAATATGATGTCAGGGGGATGAATAACTTCACGAATCATAAAATAAGTTAGGGTTGTTATTTATACTGAACAGAAACACAGTATTATAAAAGCTTAATCTTATGTATTTTCTGTGACTGCAATTAACCATGTGCCAACGGCTGTTACACACTATTTATACTATAGTAATATTAAGGGTAGATGAAAGCCTTAATGGTGTGGGAAATATCAGGGGACTGCACAAATTAACCCATGTCACATGAGATGATGTGTATACCATGTCAGCCAATAATGAGGGGCAGAGGAGAGAAAGTTCTCCTTCCACCTTAAACTCTGTCCTCCAGTAAATTTTCCTCTGAAAATGTTTAAAGTCAAGTCTCAGTGTTACACAGGCTTTGAGCTAACCTTCAGCACAGTGACAGGGGAATGCCATGCAATGTGGAGAAAGCCCACATAAAATTATTTGACATGGGATGAGCTTGCAAGATGAAGTCCTAACCATCTGTTGAATCACTGGCCTATTTCTCATCCACTGCTGCTTTGAGACCTCATTCCAGGACTCCAGACAAATCTAGAATTTCTCGTTCCTACGTCACAGTCAGAGAAAATACTGTTGCAGTCTAAAACTCAGAAAAACATGACACCGGGATTGTGTATATCTGACAAAAAGCCTGTAAAAATATTACATGGCATGTAAAGGGAGACCTGTGAATTTTTTTCATAGTCTTGAAAAGAGGAAGAACCAGGTTAAGTGTTTTGATTAAAGTCAACTATGTGGACTGAAGAACAGTCACATCTTTAAGCTTCTCCCATCTGTACAAATGGGCATGCCAAGAACAAAAGCCTTCCTGCATACTTAGCATGTCATCATCACTGATAATCTGCATTTTGACAGCTGCTGTGGTGACAATTTCTTCTTCCTTATTCTTCAAACCTGGTTGAGAAACACAGGTTTCTTTTTTTAGCTTAACACAATAGCTATGCAAAAGTCATGCACTGTAAAAGAGAAGGTTAATATGGGTATTCATGTACACTCACATGCATACATGTACACAATATATATTCTGGGGACTTAAGACATTTTACTTTGGATAATTGTATATACTAAAGTGTTAGCATTTTATGAGAAAATGGGTCATGATTTTCTGGTTTTGTGCCTGAGAAAATTCAAATGGTAATTTAATTCCAAATTTCAATTATAACTACAAGTAATCTATTTTCTTATTATTTTTCTTGGAAATTTAATCTGATGTCTTCAAAAAAGGCTTCCAACCATGCATTAAATCTTGATAGTTTTGCTTTTAATTCAGATTTCTATATATTATCCCATTTGACATTAAGCATTACTTTTCTTGATGATAAGTCATATGAACATTATTGAAGTAACAGAACTAATGACTTTGAGAAAATATTGTGTAATTTGGCCTTCTGAAAACTGTAGGATATTGCTACAGTCCTTTTGGGGGAATAAACAAATCTAACCTCACTTACAGTGGCCAGCAATAACTGGATGCACCAATTTGAACATGGTTTCTGATGCAATGACCTTAGAGGACAGAAGACAACTTATTAAAAACATATCTCCTCCCTAAATTCATACAAGAGATTAATGCAGTGCAATTTTTAGAAATGTTACATTTTTTTAAAGACACAGGAGTTCTGTGTCCCCATCTCCACTCACTGACAATTTCCTCCATGCTCTTATCCACACATAATTTGTAGGAATGGAACAGAAAAGTAAGAGAAGTTTAAAAGGGAAACAGTACCTGCAATTGTACAGAAGACAGAGTGGCAGCTGAGAAAGATTCTGTGCCATTTTCTCCAAGCTGAGTACCATTCCTATTCTGTGATTACTGTTTTCAAATCTGACCTAAGCATTGCGTAAAGCATCATAAAACTTAAAGTCCACATCTAAATTATGGAGCAGAAGTAGCCTACTGGCTTAGCTTGAAGACAAATTTACCAACTGTTGACATCGCTTAGCAAGTAGTGCATCCTAAAATCTGGCTCTGGGTAATCCATACCAATTGACCCAATAATAAAGGAAAGGGGAAAGAAATTCATGTTTAGCCTACACTTCACAATGCCCTCAGGTATGTATATGTAGGAACCCCAGAACTCTGAGTGCATTGTCTCAAGGGTCCAATACACCTAGACCTCATACCATTTGTTTGTAACAAGGTCACAAGGCTGACAATAAAGAAGCAAGAAACCCTTGGGTCCATCCTAGAAAGTGAAAGACTTCAAGGACAGTCTTAGGCATTCCTAGATTAACTATCTGCATTTTTTTTCAAAGTATTTTATAAAACAATTTTATTTCCCTACAATAGTTTTTCGTTTGTTTGTTTCTAGTTTTGGATTTTTGTTTTGTTTTGTTTTTTAATCTCTATTATTTTGTTCCGGAACAGAACCATTCTTTTTTTTTTTTTTTCCATGGATATGTTGACATTTGATTATCTGCAATAATGGCTCCTAAAAATATATCATCACTCTTTAGAAGCACCCTGTTCATCCTACCCACCCTTATCACTCATACTTGGGTGTTTCCAGATGAGCTGACACACTGAAGGAATTCAGCAGTCACAGATTGCCTCCAGCTCAGCTGAGCTCTTAAATTATTCTCTGGGTTTGTGTGGCAGATCTGATGTCCATGGGGAGATCTAAGCTGGCCCAGCCACTGTGAAGTAAACAACATTCAGCTTCTCCACCCAGCTCTCCCTCCCACCTCCATGCGGCATCCAGCTACAGAACTGCACCCTTCTTTTTGGAGAAATGTCTTTCTTTTCTGTTATGTAGGTGAAATTCCTTATGTTACCATTGTTGCTGCTGTCTTTTCTGGCCTTATTTGTTTTATGAGAAGTGCAGTGAGTGCCAAAACAGCACTCTAGCTATTGATATAGGCCATATTTCTCTTGTAAATAGAACACCCTTAAGAAATACCAGATATAGAATTTCAAGTACTGGAAACAAAAAACAGCAACTCTTGCATGTGAGAGGATAACAAACCCTACCATACCAAACCTACAACTTCTGGTTGATCTATAGCACATTTTTTATAAAACTATAGAATGCCGATATAAAGTTCTCACACAGGATGAAATTCACCAGATCTCTGAATAAATTGCTCCAAATTTTAATTGCCCTTGGCATTAAAAATCTGAGATTTGTTTTGCCCCCATTTTTTAGTTTCAGCTTTCAGTCTGTGAATCTAGTCTTCTCTGAATGATGTTTTTTCCAACAGATTAAGGAACTATCTTCAATAAGAAATCTCTTCCCCAGGATCAACTCAGTAGTTCAAAATTTCTTACTGAGAATTTAAGGCATACAGACCAGAGCGTACAGGTCATTTCTGGATTACAACTTTTTTTTTTTTTTTTTTGGCAGGGGGAGGTGTGGGGAGAATCCTGCTATGGACAACCTTTTGAATCTGCTGATTCCCAAAGTGGACACAATGGGACTTATCAATGACTATTACAACTATAAAGTATTTTAGCTATTACTATGATTATTCTTTTGTTCATACATTCAAAGACCACATTAGGACACCTGCTAATCGTAATGGGACCTGATATTAAACTGATTATCTGTGGTTCTCAGATCCTTTCCATAGTTGTTACTTACCAGAATATACCCTTCCATTACATCTCCACAAAGCTATGCCCTTTACAGCAGATACATTGCCTTCCATTTGGCATTTATAAACTTACCTCAATGCACAGACCAGTCTGGTGCATACTATTGATTTATCCCTTGCATTGCTAATTATTCCTTCAATATAAGTAATGTCAAAATTTTAATGAGTTTATTTATTTTTTTTTCTTTTTGGAGAGACAATAAATCCCTGGGTAAACTCACCAGGAAAGCTCTGACAAGAAGAGTGGAAAAAAAAAAAAGTAAAATGCTGATTTTTCAAAATGTTATTGAACTTATGTTTTTCCCCACTGGCAGCTCCACAAGTACTTTGACTTCTCTGCAAATATTACAGAATCCATAGCTAATAAATCCTACGAATGCACTTATTTCACCTGGTTTTGCCAGCTTTGCAGCAAGAAAGGCAACTGTACTGTCAACCATTGGGCAGCTTGGGGATATCTATGGGGAACCATTCAGATATC
This sequence comes from Chauna torquata, assembly GCA_013399475.1. Taxonomy (NCBI): domain Eukaryota; kingdom Metazoa; phylum Chordata; class Aves; order Anseriformes; family Anhimidae; genus Chauna; species Chauna torquata. Next base: position 12,888 of record VXAL01008636.1, read on the forward strand.
ATTAATTTTGGGTTGGGATCTTAACTTTACCAAAAATTATAGTATAGACTTGCTACTGCAGTAAAGTTATAACAATACACGTAAATAATAATCAATGGGTTAAATTACAATGTATTTAAGTATAAGCCATTTCTAAGCAAAGCAAATTGATATTCCTAAAGAAACAGTAACATCATTATTGAGTATTTTTCTCTTGAAGGTAAGACCACTTAATTAATATAAAAAACTTGAATTCTAAAGCCTTCTAACTTCTCTCCTTGCTTCACACCACAACTGCTAACATCCACAATGACAAAAGAAAAGCATTAATGCTATTCTAATCCCACAGACAAGTTATATTCTTAAACTGGCATAAACTTGCTTAAGTCATTTGAAGTTAATTTAAACTTGTGACAGAAAAAGACCTAGTCCAATACTTTTAAGACATTTTAAACTCCCTTTTTATAAACATTGCTTATAAATATTTGCTTATTGATATCATTCTGGTTTTGTCCATCCCACCTTGATGGACAAAAAGAATTGGAAAAAGAATTATTTCATAATTCTGCTGAACATCCTTTAACTCTTTACTTGTTTACTTACTTATTTTACTATTCAAACAATGCTACCACTACTACAGTGCTTGTTAGACCAGTGCTAATGAAACTGGTTAAAAAGCCCTGCAAATACCTAGGAATACATTATGTTATACCAGTCTCTCTAATTCAGACCCTAAAGTCATGAAACTGGGCAATGCTCCGGTGAAGTTACACCAACCTACACCACCTGCATCCAAATTCATGAAACAACCATATTTCCCCACAGCTAAAAGAAAGGGGCCTAATACAATTAGGCATAGGAGAGCAAAATGAATAACTACTATAGTTTTGCTATGCAGTGAGATAAAGCAGCTCTTAACTGAGTTCAAATAGCCAGATAACCCAGGACTAGTATGCTTTCTGTAGAGCCAAAATGGTGTTCCCTTTTTGTCTCTCAAAATAAGAAAATAAGAGTAAAGAAGAAACTGTTGTCTAAATCCACAAGTTCCAGAGAATCAGAGATTTTTTGGATGACACCTTTTCTAAAACATCTTGGAAAAGTTAAAAAGTAGCAATTGTTTAAGCATTTCACTGTATTGGGTTTACGTGGTAAAGGTTTGGTAGCAGGGGGGCCACAGGGGTGGCTTCTCTGAGAAGATTCCAGAAGTTGCCCCATGTCAGATAAGAGCCAGCTCCAGCCGGCTCCAAAAGGGACCCGCTGCTGGCCAGACCTGAGCCTGTGAGAGATGTTGTTTGCGCCTCTGTGAGAACAGATTTAAGAAAGGGAAAAAACTGCTGCACAACAGCAGCTGGGAGTGAGAGGAGTGAGGAACAGCCCTGCAGACACCAAGGTCAGGGAAGAAGGAGGGCAGGAGGTGCTGCAGGTGCCGGAGCAGAAGTTCCCCTGCGGACCATGGTGAGGACCATGGTGGAGCAGGCTGTCCCCCTGCAGCCCATGGGGTACCACATGGAGCAGATCTCCACGCTGCAGCCCGTGGAGGAGCCCACGGTGGAGCAGGTGGATCTGGCCTGAAGGAGGCTGCAGCCCATGGAAAGCCCCCGCAGGAGCAGGCTCCGGGCCGGACCTGTAGCCCGTGGAGAGGAGCCCACGCAGGAGCAGGTGATCCGGTGGGAGCTGCCACCCGTGGGGGACCCATGCTGGAGCAGTTTGCTCCTGAAGGATGGACCCCGTGGTACGGACCCATATTGGAGCAGCTCTTGAAGAGCTGCAGCCTGTGGGAGGCCCATGCAGGATCTGTTCGGGAAGGACGGCATCCCGTGGGAGGGACCCCACGCTGGAGCAGGGGCAGAGAGTGACCACGAAGGAGTGGCGGAGACGAAGCGATATGGGCTGACTGCAACTCCCATTCCCCGTTCCCCTGCGCCGCTTGGGGGAAGGAGGTAGAAGAGGGTGGATGGGGGGAAGGTGTTTTTAGTTTGCTTTTAGTTTCTCACTGCTCTAGTTTGCTAGTGATAGTAATAAATTATATTAATCTCCCTATGTTGAGTCTGTTTTGCCTGTGACGATAATTAGTGAGTAACCTGCTTGTCCTTATCTCAACACTTAAGCCCTTGTCCATCATAGGAAAAGGAAAAGGTGTTTAAAGTTGTTTAGCCTAGAAAAGAGAAGGTTCCTGGGAGACCTTATAAGCAGCCTTCCAGTACTTAAAGGGGGCCTACAGAAAAGAAGGGGAGGGACTCTTTGTAATGGAGTGTAGTGATAGGACAAGGAGTAACAGCTTCAAACTAAAAGAAGGGAGACTTAAATTAGATATTAGGAAGAAATTCTTTACTCAGAAGGTGGTGAGGCATTGGAACAGGTTGCCCAGAGAAGTTGTGGATGCACCGTCCCTGGAAGTGTTCAAGGCCAGGTTAGATGGGGTTTTGGGCAACCTGGTCTAGTGGAGTTGTCCCTACCCATCACAAGGGGGTTGGAACTAGGTGACCTTTAAGGTCCCTTCCAACCCAAACCATTCTGTGATTCTGAGGAGTCTGTGTTCTCCCTCCACCTGAAGGAAAGGAAAATGTGGTTATGGGACCATGTCCTCATTTCGGAAAAGGAGGCACCGTGGACACTGCATATTTTTTATACTCATATTTTAGGTGAAAATATTTCTGGAAAAATAAAGGCTGCCTGACATTTCTTCCACTAATCCTCTTAAGCTTAGTCTTTCTCCATCTCCTGTCCAAATATCAAGAGCTGGTATCTGTTCAAGGAAATTTTTGTGGATTTGAGAAGGGGGAGTCCGAACAGTTCAGAATGAATGATATTAAAATTACTGAGCAAAACACTTTCCTCATTATCTATTTCACTGTCACTTTTTGCAAACAGACTTAGCACAGAAGTAGCTGGTGCTAGGAAGCTGAAATCTGGTAGAGACATGCTGCTTAGCCTTTCAGCATGCCAGTGAAGAAGCTTTGATTTAGCCAAAAAGAACTTTTTAAATAGCAACTGGCATATGCAAAATACATTTTAAAATGGAATTCTTTGTAATAACTATTTCTCCTGGATATCAAAGTGAAGAATTGGCCAAATAAATGTCAGATATGGCAGGAGCTAATACGTTTGAAGTGTCAAACTGGCTGTTGTACAACACTGCACACAGAAAGAGGCTTTCTTAAATCTCCCACACTCTATTTCACAATTTTTCCTGTCTCCTCATGTGTAAATAGCAGAAGATAGCATTGATTAATATTTTAAGTTCTTAATGTAGTAGAAGAATGATCTACAGTAAAAATTAAATTTTCTCATGCTAAGGATGTTTACGTGAATGACACCGCAGTAAAACATCCTCATGTGAAGATATTAATGTCTTCCTAAAATACTTACAGCAGATCTTCTTTCAGATAATACAGTAATTCTCCCAGGTTTCTACTAGCAGAATTTTCAGAATCACAAGATGTCTCCAGTACTGACTCCAGTTTCTATGTTACAGGCAGCTAGTGTGTCCGCAAATTCTTTATTCTTCTCATGACCTACAGCTATGGATTCCATTCCTTTGTACAGTAAGCAATACGTACATTTGCCTGAGAATTTTTAGCAGAAATAGGAAGGTGATTCCAACAACAAAATATAACTTTTCATTTAATCATAGAATGGTTGAGATTGGAAGAGATCTTTGGAGGTCATTTTGTCTACCACACCTGCTGAAGCAGGGTCACTTACAGCAAGGTACCCAGGACCATGTCCAGACAGCTCTTGAAGATCTCCAAGGATGGAGACTCCACAACCCCACTATGCAACCTGTGCCAGTGTTTGGCAACCCTCACAGAAAAAAAAAAAAAAGAGTGTAACATATAAATCTTGCTTCTGTTTTGAGAAGGGAGAAGGCTTACTTCTTTATCTCAAAGTGTTTTCCCTCTGGGAAGGGTAAAGGATTGGTTGCCTTTGAAAAGAGATCAATGGCAATCTCTAGTCACAGAGAATGACTCAACTGATAACACTTTAAAATAGCATCTTAACAATTGTTTCCTGAATTTCTTTGGGATTTATTTTGGTGGTATAATGGACTTGCTTGGTTTTAATATGCAGATAATGAATATAAGATTTCCATTATATTTCAGCTTGAATTTAATGCGTCATTATTTTGCCTCCACCAATAATGATATAATACTAAACTGAATTAAAATACTCAGCATATCATTGATATTAGAACACAGGGGAAGCCTCTGCAAAGAAGCTATAAAGAAATCAAAATTTCCTGCCTTGTTCTATCTCTATTCCACTCATCTTACAGGCATTCCCAGACAATGGCTCACATTTGCTCAAAAAGTTCTTGTTATGCTGTATAATAACACACGGCCTAACTGTAAATGAATGCTGTGCTAAGCCATTCCAGGGATGGTGACCACTGAAACACCTGCATTAGGTGGAAAGGTCTTTTATCCTCCATGCCTCATGATAAAGAAATGCAAAACAGACATACCCTATGTTGTTTTATTATTATTATTATTATGTCTCAAATAATGACATGTTTTTTCAGCCTGTATCATAATGTGTACAATGCAGTCTTCATAAAAGGACAGCATGCTGTCAGTTTTCTAATGATATCTGTATAACCCAGAAACATCTCATTATTCACAGCATCACATTAGCAGAAAGCCCAGGATGAACTCCTGTGCATTTCAGTGGGATTTTGTCCACATCCTTAGTGAATTACTGTATGGTGGACTCTAATAGATTTAGTTTGTATCTAACCTGGTTACCTGCTCACGTTCTGTAACACAAAATACATGTTTAGAATAACACCTGGCAGATATTATGTCAACTCCTGTTACTGAAAGGCATTGATAATGTAATTTGTAATCTAGTCTGTACTGAAATTATACTTTCAAATGTAGGTGTAATTTATGTCTGCAAATATACACAGGTAGCTCTTAGCACGGAATAAAAAAAAAGTCATACTCTGTGTTTTATGTATGAGGCTATAAATGTTAGTTTTGAAACATGTTATTTTCAATTATTAGCACATTCAGCTTTCTAGTACCTATGTGATAGTCTTCTCTTTAAGGTCAGTTTTGTCCCTATGGACATATAAATAAGCATATGTTAAACACAGATTGCAGTGTTTTTAATTCAAGCTGAAACCATGTATTATTATGGATGCTAATCATGAGTTCTTAGAGTTGTAACACAAAATGGAGCCCCAATATGCTAGGTTCTTTGCTTGGAGAAATACATGGGCTTGTGTCTGAAAGGGCTGTGAGCTAAAACAATTCAAACACAGGAAGGCAGAAGAAAAAAAAAGAGTAAATTATCTGATAGCTGGCAACAGTGTCTTAATTCACATTTTTTAATAGGGTGAGGCATACTTAGAGTTAGCTGAAGTTAGAATGAAAGAGAAGGAAAAAGGAAATGGGAATTTAGAGCAATGAAAAAGGGTAAAAGGGCAAATGTGGAAAAGAAATTCTGAATGACATTGAAGATTGGAGCAAATAGCCAAATCAGAGTAAATGAAAGTCTAGTCAAAACTATGCAGGGCTTTGAATGAATAAAAGTCCTAGCTTTGTTTGATTCTGCAGCTGATATTAATAATGTTTCTTATTGATCTTTTCAGCTGCCTCTCAAAGACAGTGACAGCACACTATTTTGCTATCTTAAGGCCTGGACAATTTTCAAGCTTCATCTTTATTTATCAGTTTTTCTCCAAACAATGATTAGATGTCTGTGCTTTCATTTACTTTAAAGATGTCATGAATTCCAATACAGTAGGGTACCAAAATATTAAATGAAGATGCCTATGCTACATTAGACTACATGGCACATTTTCATTAAAAGTAATGGCTTTTCATAGATGAATAATCAGGAATTTACCAGGTAAGCGTTACATGAGATGTTGTCTTAATTACCTTTTTTTTTTTTCTTCAGAATAGACAAAAGAATGTATTTGTTTTTGGAGGTAATCAAATATGTGGTACATTTTGCATCAAATTAAGTTTTCAGTCATGAAGAAGTTATCACAGCCTTGTTTGTCACAGCCTTAAATTTTGCATATTGTGTTGGGAACAGGCCTTCACTCAAAAAAGCTGAATGTTTATTATAAGTATTAAACCATGCTTTTTGTTTTTATTATTATTACTATTACTATTTGTTCTTAAGATACAAGAAACTAGATATTACCTGGACAAACATCAGTGTTTTAAATACTGCTAACTAAAACAAAGTATATTTTTGTCAGAAGAAAAGAATATATTGCATGGAATACACATAACTTCTGAGAACAGCTACTGGCTGTTCTTCCCAGGTAGCAGACTTAGGACATGATTTGGTAGAGCAGGGAGTGCAGAAGGTCTTGGATTCTGGTACTAGTATTTTGAAGGATGACTCTGTATTCATTGCAGGACAGACAACTCTCCCTTTAAAATCAGTCTCTCCACTGAGAAAGATTAAAAGCACACTCCCTCTCCCCAAAACTGTGTTGTTTCTCCTCTGGGATGTTTTAAAAGTGCATTTCCTTTAAATTGCCTCACTGTTTATTTACACTTTTACTGGTAATAGTAAGAGTATACCCCTTTCTTATCACAATGCATAACTGTTTCAAGCCTCCCCAAGCCCTTCAGATTCAATTGGTGGTTTTAAAATCTGTAAATATTTTCCAGCTCCTTCAGAATATAATCTTATGCTCTGTCAGAAATTCTAGAAAAGAATTACTAAAGAATATATACAGAGGCAAGAGAGAACAGTCATTTCCTCCGAAGGAAATTGGTTCTGAAAGTTTTCAAAGTATTTATATAAACAGTGTTATGCTGGGAATTTTTTCAAATTCCTGTGAATTGACATATACCATAGGGTAGCGAGTTTCTAAAATACCGCTTCAGCAGCACCTTCAGTGTAGTTGCCAGATAAACACTCGAATCTCTATGGCTCTGTGTTCCCAAGGATGCTAATGGAAGGGAACAGCGTGAATGGAAGCTTTGCTGCAGGAGGCTGACTGAGTGCCACTGGAGATACAGAATGGAGTCTAGGAGAGAAAAGCATTATCTGTATATTATTTCTTTGTATAGTCCATTGAAACATATTGAAACACTAATAAATATGTACAGTGAACAACTGCTAAATAGGTAAGTATGTTGAAACAAAATATATTTTATGTGACTTTTCATGTGGCTATATACTTATGAGAGCACTGCAGCTTTGTGGAATGTATTTTAGTTTGATTCATGAGAAACTGAATCAGGCAATGGGCCTATTTTGTTAAATCATGCTGTGTTTCTACTGCATTTTGTCTTTTTATAAACTGAAAGATATTACTAGGTCGATTGCCAAAGAATGTATTCCAGACTTATGTGTATAATTTTGTGATTTAACCTAGCCAATTTCAGTACAAAATATACAGAACAAGCTTAGGCTTTCTGGTGTTTTTGAGTTCCCCATTTTCAAATACTACCCCAAAAGGTGCCATGTTTTCCAGTACATTCAACCTCTGTTCTCATTAGTGTTCTCTTTGGTCTTAAATGAGAACTAGAGAGGCCTCTCTAGTTTGAAATGACAGATCCAAAAACTTACAGGAAAAGTAAAACTAGTATTTGAGTTCTGAACATGTGAAAATTGAAAAACTCAATTTAAGAAATTCCAAGAACACACAATTAGGTGTCTATACTGACAAATTTTGAGACTTCAGAAAGGCTATCCTGATATGGATCAAAATGAAAAGAGAAAGAATGGAAAAGGGTGCACATTTTGAGCTCCAAGGAAGCTAATAAAACTGCTAGTAATGGAATTTGTCATAAAATCATCCCCAAAAATATAGGTAATGTCCCCACGGCCTGGTAGATGTGCGGAGCAGTGGGTATTGTCTACCTGAACTTCAGTAAGGCCCTTAGCACTGTCTCCAATAAAATCCTCATAAGCAAGCTGTTGATGTATGGGCTGGATGAGCAGTGAGGTGGACTGAAAACTGGCTGAATGTCCAGGCCCAGACGATGGTGATCAGTGGCGCAAAGTCTAGTTGGAGGCCAGCAACTAGCAGTCTGCCCGAGGAGTCAATACTGGGTCCAGTCCTGTTTAACATCTTCATTAATGATCTGGACGATGAGGCAGACTGCACACTCAGTAAATTCACAGATGATGTGTGTCCTGGTTTTGGCTGGGATAGAGTTAATTTTCTTCCTATTAGCTGCGTTTGGGACTTAGGATGAGAATAATGCTGATAACACACTGATGTTTTGGTTGTTGCAGAGCAGTGCTTACACAGAGCCAAGGACTTTGCACCTTCTCATGCTGCCCTGCCAGCGAGGAGTCTAGGGGTGCACAAGGAGCTGGGAGGGGACAGAATCAGGACAGCTGACCCAAACTGGCCAAAGGGATATCCCATAGCAAGTGACATCATGCGGGACAATAAAAACTAGGAAGGTTGGGTAGGAGGGGAACCGCTGCTCAGGGACGGGCTGAGCGTCTGTCAGTGGGAGGTGAGCAAATGCTTTGTACATCCCTTGCTTTGTATATGCATTTACCATTATTATTTTCCCTTCCTTTTCTGTCCTATTAAACTGTCTTTATCTCAACCCACGAGCTTTTACTTTTTTTTTTTCCAATTCTCTCCCACATCTCACTGGGGGGGAGGTGAGCAAATGGCTGTGTGGTGCTTCGCTGCCTGCTAGGTTAAACCACAACAACAGGAAACTAGAGGAAGTAGCTGATGGTCATGCTGCCATCCAGAGGGACCTCGACAGGCTGGAGAGCTGGGCTGACAGGTACCTCATGAAGTTCAACAAGGAGAAGTGCAAAGCCCTGCATCTGGGGAGAAACAACCCCAGGCACCAGCATATGCTGTGGGGTCACCCAGATGGAAAGCAGCTTTGCGGAAAAGGACCTGGGAGTCCTGGTGGACACCAAGCTGAACATGAGCCAGCAATGTGCCCTTGCCACAAAGAAGGATAATGGTATGCTGGGCTGCATTAAGAGAATTGCCAGCAGGTCAAGGGAGGTGATCCTTCTCCTCTACTCAGCACTGGTGAGGCCACACCTGGAGTACTATGTCCAGTCCTGGGCTCCCCAGTACAGGAGAGACATGGACATACCGGAGAGAGTCCAACAAAGGGCCACAAGGATGATGAAGGGACCAGAGCATCTCTCCTATGAATCCCAGCTGAGAGAGCTGGTACTGTTCAGCACAGAGACGAAAAGGCTTAGAGGGCATCTCATCAATATTGATAAACACCTGAAGGGAGGGGCAAACAGGACAGAGCCAGGCTCTTTTCAGTGGTGCCCAGTGACGGGACAAAATGAAACACAGGAGGTTCCATCAGAACATCAGGAAAAGCTCTTTCCCTGTGTGGGTGTCTGAGCACTGGAACAGGTTGATGAGAGAGATTGTACAGTCTTCCTCCTCAAAGATAGTTAAAAGTTATCTGGACATGGTCCTGTGCTCTATGTGTCCCTGCTTCACCAGGGGGGTTGGACCAGGTGACCTCCAGAAGTCCCTTCCAACATCAGCCATTCTGTGAACTCTAGACCTCACTGAGAATATTATCCAGAATAAGACCCACACACCTACCGGCTCTTGAGACTCGATGTCCCAAATACTGAAGTAGCAAATGCACTGGCTCAGGGTTACTGAGTTGAGTAGATTGCAAGGAAAATCATGTCAGTACGCAGGCCTCATGACAGAGCTTGCCATCCTTGTTCTTTGTGTGTACTCATGAATGCAAAAGAAGTGGAACAATGCTGTATTCCAAGACTTCAGCTGAGAAGCAGCTTAGGAAGCTGTTTATTTCTCAGCTGTCAATAACTACCTAAACTGAGATTCAGTCAGTAGCAGGCTGTGTTAATGGTACTACTCTGACCAGCTTCAGCACAAACCATCAGCAGAGCCTGTGGTAGGAGTGTTTGTACCCTCCGCCATCAACTTCAGTCCAAAGGAAACTGACGCTTCTCCACCATTAGTCTGTGACCTTCCTGTGGAGGTCAATGTCTACATGAGCCTCCTCTGACTTTCTCCACCCGTTTGTGCCACAAAGGTGAGGAGGGAGCACACAGCATGGCACAAACCCAAGCACCATCTGCTGGACACCTCTGAGGAGCAGCAGCTGTTGGTGCCTGCTGAATCCCAGGGGAAACAGGTGCCTGGTCATGGGGGTGCTCCTCCTCTGAAGGAGCTTGGGCTGAAACGAGGAAGGGGCAATTTATACTGGTACAGAGTGAAGGAAAGATACTCACTCAATTAGGACCTGTCTGAACTACCCAGTGCTATCAAGCAGCTGAGAGGCAGTAAGATCCCGCTTAGCTCTGATTGTTTCAAAGCAAAGTCGAGCACATTGTCTCAAACTACCTCCAGTGACAGTTTGAACTAATGTCCAATCTTGCCATGAAATGGACTGAAAGTGCTCATAGAGCCAGGAAACAGCTGTGAAGCAGTTCAAAAAGCTGTTCAAGCCGTTCATGCTCCAGGCCTCTCAAAGCCAGTTACTGTCTGCTGGTTCAGAGATTGTGCGTGAGCATCACCCATATAAATGAACATAATATGGGTAAACATGTCAGATGTAGATGTACATCTTATATATCAGCAGAAACACTATGACAAGTTTGGCAATAAGCTAGTTATATAAGCACTGGAGATCAAGCCAAAGTTTCACTGGAAAATTCCAGTTCACTTGACTCATAATATTCTGTCTGAAGTAATTTACATTCAAGAAACTTTCACTGAAATCCAGGTGAATGAGATCTGCTGCAGAGCACAGGCCAGTAAGATCTAGAGAAATTCGTGTTTCAGGGAAGTTTTTAACAGCATAGAAAAAGTTGACATATTGAGCTGCCCAGAATTTTTTTAAAAATATATTTACATCTGTCCTCTTCAGGCCAAAGCAAACTCCAAAAATGAGAGGAAAAAAAAATCCAAAAGGCAAACCAAAATGTATTGTGCCACTAAGAACCAAATATCAATTTTGTATAAATGCTCTGTAGAGTGGGAAATGAAACCCTTTGATATAAACGGCATAACCATCTGTGGTGGGCTGACCGCCAGATGCCCACCACGCTGCTCTCTCACTCCTCCTTCCCAACAGGACACAGAGAGAGAAAATAAAATGGAAAAGCTCAGGGGGTGAGATAAAGACAGGGAGATCAGTTACCAACTGTCATCATGGGAAAAACAGACTCCACTTGGGAGAAAATAATTTAATTTATTGCCACTTAAAAATAGACTTGGATGTTTAAAAACAAAGGCAAAATCTAAAACACCGTCCCTCCACCACCCCCCTTCTTCGCCAGCTCAACTTCACTGCCTCATTCCTGACTCCTCCACTTTTGCCTTGACAGTGGGGGTGGGTACTGGGAGGTTCTGGTCAGTCCATAACAGTTCTTCCCTGCTGCTCCTTGCTCCTCACACTGTTCCCGTGCTCCAGCCTGGGTCCTCTCCACAGGCTGCAGTCCCTCAGAGTAAACCTGATCCCATGTGGGCTCTCCATGGGCCTCAGTTACTTCAGCAAACACACACCTGCTCTGCCATGGGGTCCTGCACAGGCTGCAGAGTGGGCATCCACTCTGGCGTGGTCCTCTCCACAGTCTGCAGGGAAATCTTTGCTGCAGCGCCTGGCGCACCTCCGCCCCCTCCTTCTTCTCTACCTTGGTGTTCACAGGGTTGTTTCTCTCCCCACCCACCCCCCGGCCTTTATGACATTTTTGCCTTTTCTTAAGCACGGTTTTCCAGAGGCCACCTTGGTCGCCAGGCTCAGCAGTGCCCCTCAGTGGGGACAGTGGGGGCCATTGAAACCGGCTGGAACCTGCCATGTCGGGCATGGGGCAGCCCCGGCCTCTTCCGAGGTGCTGCAGCCCCCCGCCACCATCACCCAGTACACCACTGTGGCATATTTATGCTTTCCCTGCTAGTCTTCACACCTTACTAAACTGTAATGAGCATTCATGTGTGCGATCCACAGTGGGTAATTTGAAGAGGACTGGATACCTCCACTCTGCAAAATACCCGACTGACTGGTGGATTAAGGTGCTTTTATGGTGCTGTGGAGTTCACTTTGCATCATAGGGTTCATTATGACCTTATAAAGTTCATTCAGCTGTGAGGCAAAGGAAGTGACTGGGTCCGGGACTGCCCCATTTTGACATGTTGTGCCAGTAACTATCATGTTAAGATACCTGCTCCAGCAGCTGCATCTTTATAAAAAGTCTTCTGTATAAATCTATATACTAGAATCTGTGTGATTCAGCTGAAAGTTAAGGTGCTCTGAGGCTTAAATATTTTCCCCTGAAAGTGAGAAATCAGAGACCTGTTGCTTGGTCAATGACCTAAAAAAAACAATCCAAAAAAATGTAAGAGAACAAAGTTTTCAGTCTGTCTTAATTTTACATATATATATGTATAAAATTTAGGATTGGGTGAAGGAAGTGTGTAAGATATAGGATTTGCCAAAGCAAATGTACAGGATTTAGGATTTGGCATTTAGGAATTGGTGAAGATTAAGTGCATAAACACTTTTAGTGCCTGTGAAAGATTACAGCCCTAATGGTGGTTCACTTAACCTCAGCATCTCTGTTGCATCATGTCAAGAAAAGTAGAACCCATCTTCAGCAGACTTATCAATGGTAAGACTTCTTGTCGCATTCATTCTGTAAATATAATCCTAGGCAGTGAGGTGATTTGTTTATTTATATGTGAAGTACTAAATGTACTTTTAGTAAATAGGCATGCATTTGGTCCATGAACTTTTCTGAGTTTTTGTAGGTTCATTGAATTAGGCCCCCAGCACCTTACACAGAGCCTGGTCTGTTGGGTGTGTTCTGAGAAAGCCTGTTGGCTTGAATACGTGTGAAGATAAGGTCAAACACTTTTAGTAATGAATAAACCTTACACTGACCTCTGTGAACCACTTTATGAGGTACGTATCAAAATGGTATCAAAACTATTTTACCTTGAACAAGACTAAGCAGCATGGCATTTACTACAGAATGCAATGGGAGAGTTGCTTCAAAACAGAAAATGCACATTAATAAAAAAAAGAATACTTTTAGTTCACCATGAAAACAAAAATTAATAAAAGCTGCTTTATTGTATTTCTGTATGATACATTGCAAGGACAAGTAAATTATAACTGGCTGATTATTATATATTAGTGAAATGTGTACATATTACAAACTCTTTCCTCTTTTTTTTTTTTGTTTGTTTTCCTCAATATTATGACACTATTACAAGATTGCAACTATAAAATCATGCTCAATGAGGACTGAAGTGTTTAAGCAAACAGACGTATATTTGCAGAGTGTGACACATCGTATTAATCACAGAATTTTCACAATTTAACGTTTCCTTAGTCTACCAGCCTAGGTAAAAATTAGTTGTAAGATGCTCTCAGATTCTCAGGTGTTATTTTTTTTTTAAATAATAATAATAAAATCAATACATTTTTAGCAATTAAATTGATACTTAAAAAATAAAGGCTGGAATATATGCATCATGTTGATGTAAGGAGGAAGCTTTTACTTATATATGCCAACAAATTAACTTGTTTCTAAAGACAGCAGGATGAAGACTCTGATGTTTCCAGCTCATTCACAGTAGTCTAGCAAAAAGAGATAAAAGAACAAAACCAAATATATGTATATAAATATAAAATAATAGTTTGAACACCAGCCCTTTCACATGACAAAATGAAAATTTCCGTTATCTAGTTTGAAAGATTCCATATCTAGTTTCTTAAACCAGAAAAAACACATTTGGTGCAGCCACTTGTTCTTGGCCTTGATGACGGAACACTGGAAGAAAATTGTAAGACTGTTTTACATAAGAAGTCAAACTAAACGTACTCAAAACCCTTACACAGCTCTCAAACAGAAACTACTCATAGTTGCAGTTTCCATGGTTAATATTTACCTACAAGTATTCTAGCAGAAAACTAGATGACAGCATTTACCTTAGGATTTCTGTCATTCACAGAACAAACCACTCTGGCTTTCGCTTCTATAAATGGGCCCATATATGCAGACAACTGTGCTACATGGTCTCATGGAAACCAATAATGCTCCAGGTAGACTGACAAGATACAATTCATGTAATGAATAAGCAGGATCAGGTCTCTAATGAGTTTTCTGCTATTCTTCTTTACCAATTAATCACTCTACAGTTGGACTGAGCATGCGAGATTCATCCTAACTGAAATCGATAGAGCTATACAAGGAATTAAACTGATAAAGGATGTTTAAAATTGTCTAAGATAATTCTATGGTCCAGTTTGTCCATTCCTTAGAGAATATCGATTAAAGAAACACCAGGTTTTGCATATGTAACCTGTAACAAGGTTACTTATGTATTTTTAAGGAAGACAAAATATTCGAAAAGCACAACAAAGATTTGCAAACATTTGTAACACTAGACCAAACTCAGCAGAATACTCAGATTTATGAAGTTGTCTGATGCATCAAGAACATCAAGGTGAAAACAGTGATCTAACTCGTCCCTAAGTGTGCATCAGTAGATGAGTACAGCTATCTTGATGACAATATTTGCTTAGCTACAAAGTCCAGAATTTAAACTCTCAGGCTTCCACAGATTGTTTACTGTAAGTGAAATAAAATATGTTGTTACTAGATATAATCAGAGCAGCCAGCAGTTTAATCCACTTGAAACTAATGAGTGTACAACTTCTTTTCTCCAAAGAAAAAGGAAATAAATTGTTGTAGATAGGAAAATCTTACACCAATTCCTGTATGTTCCAATGTGATGTACATATACATCTTACATAGGATGTTAGTAGGCAACAAAAAAACAACAAAAAAGGAAGTGCTATTGTGATGAGACCATATGCTGCCAAGGAAAATTATTCTAATTTTTGGGATATTGAGATGGTAGAGATTCCACTTCTGCTGCTACACAGTGAAATGGTTCCTTTTTTAAAAAGTATGTATGAGGATTCCTTCCACAGACAGTAATATAACAAGGTGACCTAACAGAGTATCAAAGATAGAAAAGCTCTTTAAAGAAAAATCAGTTCAGAAAAGAACAGAAAAGCAGGAAGTATTGAAACTGCTAAAATGTTCTTTAAACTTTTTTTCTCAAAGCGAGAGAGGCACATTATATTTTAGTTTCCAACCATTATCAAGATGAAACACGGTAAGGGAAAAAAAAAAAAAAAAGCACCTGACATTTCAAATGTCTGCCCACAGGAAAACTCTTATTTTCAAGAAAGTTAAACAGAATTAAAATGACATTAGTAGTGCCCTGGCCACATGCAGCCTTAGAGAGGAGTTATGGATACAAAGCCACATGCATAATGATCGAGATAATAGAAAATTTAGGAAAAGAGTTTCCACTCCACTTTCCCTGTTAAGATATGTGCTGAGTAAAAAGAGATATCTTTCTTACTGAGGACTCAAAGCAAATAAAAGCACCTCAGTTGAAAGTATAGATTCAAAAACATGTATGTGCTTAAGTCTGAAGTTACCAACAGTACATTAAGACTTTGGCTTTTGAATTCATGCTCCCAGACATCTACAGTTGCTTTTCAACTCTGACATCACAGAGCAATTAAATCCAAGCTTCATCCCTAAGTCCCTTTAATATCAACAAAACTGTCATGTCCTTTCATCTCCCTTGAGAAGCTTAAATCCAGTAGACAGCCTCAAACCACAGTCACTTGACTCCATTCCACACAGAATATCATTGCAGTTGCTTTCTTTCACCATTTACCACTGCCCAGCTAATTGCCTACATAAACATGGACTTCCAATTCCATCCCATTGCTCCTGAGCCCAATTAAGTACATCAAATTATAATACAGCTCTTGAAAAAATGTCTCCATACTTGGATAGGAAGAATAAGCAGCGGAGACAGTAGCTTTTTGCTTGATATGGTGTTGTTACATTGTCAATCACTCTGTGTTCTTTAAAAAAAATAAATACTTATTAATCGTTACATTTTTCCTGGCTTCATCTGCCAGCTCTTTTGCTTTCTTCACTTGATTAATGTGTCTCTTTTATTCAGTTTTGGAACATGAAGGTAGAGAAGTTCATACACTTCTGATCCTCTCTAAGATCAAGGACAAAGAAGGTTACGGGAAAAATGGTTCTGTCAATAAGCAGAGTGACAATAATTATTTCCTCAGCTGCTAGCTCTGTTTGAGATGATCAGAAACCCTGTTTTGTTTCTTTTCCTAAATGTTGGTACAAAAGCATGAAAGAAGACACAAAGCATCGCATTATTGATGCCTCCCTAGAGATCACCTCCACTCACATAAAAACTGTGGTAAAATTATCCATGGAGAAAGAGTACAAAAAGAAACAAAGAGCAGAGTGAAGTATCAGAAAAACACAAAGAGACAAATATGGATAAATTTTTTTTGTTTTTGTTTTTGTTTTTACAGAGAGAAAATTCATTGAAATGTTCACTGACAAGAAAGACAATCACATCTTTATATTAGGCAAAATTATCACTGGCACCAAAAATATAATTTGTTACCAGTAAAATACACAACTGCAGGAAAAGAAAGTCTCAACCTATGCAGGACAGAGATGATACTCAAATGAAAGCTACAGATTTCTCATTGATCAGGGTCTCACAGAAATCCACAGATTTGGCAATGCTTGTAAGAGATATTTTACTAAATCTCTGTCTTCTAAATTTGTGTTCACAAATACCTAGACTTGCTTAAGGCCTTGAGACCCATTAAGAATTCCTTTAAAAAGTAGGTAAGGAAAAACACCTGATAGAGAAGACTCATCTTTGTACTGCACATGAAAGCATGGCATTGTAATTTCTGTATAGAACTGGGGCTCAGACCATTTCCTGACTAGAATGTGTTTATTTCCTCACCAGGAAAGTAAAGATTCAATGAATAACAAAAGTAAGCTATGGCTATACGTGTCTTTTAAATAACCCAGGCGTTTTGTGTGCTGTGTGTGCTGAACTGGCTCAATATGCCAAAGAAATATGTATACAGTGAAACCAATTCAGAAGCTGGTAAAACTGCCCCCCAGAGTAGTGAATACAACTCTATTTTAAGTGTCTTACAAGACCATTTTCATTTGGAAGCCCATTATTATGAGACCTTTGAGTGTTTCGTTAAATTTCATCTAAGCTGCAGAATCATTTCAGTGGAGATAATTTCAAATCAAAAGCGCTCAGTACTTTGAAACTGTTGACCTGAGGATATTTCTTAGTCATCTTTTATCTCTATTGTAGAACTTAATCAGTATTTAAAAGAAAAAAAGAAAAAAAAGAAAAAAAAAGGAAAACAGAACATGTATGAAGAAGTACATATACTTGTAAACAGAAGTGACGAAGTTCTTGTTGCTATAATCTGATTTACTTTATTAGTTACGAGAAATCTTGTGCCTTTATTCATTCCCATCCAAGGTAACTGTCATGGTTTTGGCTGGGACAGAGTTAATTTTCTTCGTAGAGGCTCACACAATGCTGTGTTTTGGATTTTTGATGAAAATAGTGGCGATGTTTTTGGTTGTTGCAGAGTAGTATTTACATAGAGCCATTTTTGCTTCTTGTGCTGCCCTGTCAGCGAGGAGGCTGGGGGTGCACAAAGAGCTGGGAGGAGATATAGCCAGGGCAGGTGATCCAGACTGACCAAAGAGATATTCCACACCATATGACGTCATGCTCAGCCATAAAAGCTGGGGTAAAGAAGGAGGAAGGGGGGGGACGTTGGGAGTGATGGCATTTGTCTTCCCAAGAAACCGTTACGCGTGATGAGCCCTGCTTTCCTGGCAGTGGCTGAACACCTGCCTGCCCATGGGAAGTAGCGAAAGAATTCCTTGTTTTGCTTTGCTTGCGCGCGCTGCTTTTGCTTTACGTGGTAACCTGTCTTTATCTCAACCCATGAGTTCTCACACTTTTACCTTTCTGATTCTCTCCCCATCCCACCTGGGGAGAGTGAGTGAGCAGCTGTGTGGCACTTAGCTGCCTGCCGGGGCTAAACCACAACAGTAACGTAATAGGAGAAGGACAAAATAAATATTATCTTTTTATGGATGAGACAAAAAAAGACAAAGCATTCAGGTCTGATCTGAAACTCCCTTTTCCAACAAGTTCATCACCAGCACTTCCTTCTGCTCTGTCCCAGCTAGAAGTTCTCTATGTAAGCTGTTAAGGGACTGTAACTATTCCAAAACAACATCCTTGTTTGTTCATAACAATAATCACAATGTGATCATTCTTCCAGACAAAGAGCTGATCCTTGCCTTGAGGAGTTCACGTGTCACAGACACATAGAAACTGGGGAAAGGACAGGCTATACAGGATGCTTATACCAGCTAATTATAATCATTTTAGACACACAAGGTTAAATTTACCCTGTTCTCAGACTGGTTTTTAAGCCTAAAATCTGTCTCACTGAGTATACTGATTTGCCAGTAGTGCAACCAAAGAGACAGGTCTTACATTAAGACCCCCAAGGCTAACACTTACATCTTAACCTTACCATACATTTCTGGGAGCAAAGCAAATTCTGTTCTCAGTTGAGAATACGTGCTGTTAGCTCTCCCTTCAGATGGAACTGGAGAGGAAAGCTTCAGCTAGCTCTGCTTTGATCTAAGAAGAAAACATTGGTAGCTCCTGCCTCCCAGCTGAATCAAGAGCCCAAATTACAAGAATGCACTTCCTTCCCCTCCTAAAAGGCAGCACCAAGCAGCACTCGTCATGGCATTTGTGGGTGCCTGCCACCTTCCATTGAGGGAATTATTTCTCATCTCATCCAGAAACTGATAACTAGCTCCTAAGAGCAGTCAGGAACAGTTTACTATGTTGTCTTTCAGGCTATCGATTCACGATATAGTAACTTCAACAACAAAGCCATCCAAAAGTGCTCATGCCTGCACTGGGATTCATCATCAGACCAGCTGTGTCAATACAACTACTTGCAGGACTGCAAGGATGATGAGTGACTTAATCCCTGTTGAAAACAACCTTTTCCTTTTGCAGAATTCTTTTAACTTAAATCATTTCAGTAACCTTGCTTACGATGGGGTCCATACACAATTATACCAGCGCAACTGAGTGAACAATGAAATGCAGCATGTGGCAAGAGCCTTTTAAATCAGCTTTTCCATTCAGCTAGCACACTGAGAAATTCAGCTGTGACTCACCTTCTTTTTGAACAGTATATTAACACTTAACAGCTTAGCACTTCTGACTCTAGACCCCTCTACAGCTCTCAAGACCTACCTGGGGAGGCATGGTAACAAGCATGGTGAGGGTAGAAGTGTCACTGGAATGAATGAGCCCAGGGCGTCTGAAGAATTTCAGACAGGAAAGAACACTTGAGTTCTCTATCTCATACTGATAAGTACACCTGAAACTGCAAATACAGTCTGTAAATTCCATTGTCTTTGATTGGACTTCTCCAGAAAACAGTCTCCCTTATGCCTTATAGAAGATCTTTTGATTTTTATTTGAGAAAATTGAGGTGCTCAAAAATTATCAGCACAATCCGGGTCCACACAGTATGATTTATCATTTGTTTAAAAGGTACAGGTTTCCATCCTATTTCTTTAAAGTTCTTTTTTGTCAAATCTCTGGTTAACTACTTAGCATTAGGTACATATGTACATATAGCTGTTCTGCAGA
Source organism: Chauna torquata (assembly GCA_013399475.1). Classification (NCBI taxonomy): domain Eukaryota; kingdom Metazoa; phylum Chordata; class Aves; order Anseriformes; family Anhimidae; genus Chauna; species Chauna torquata. Next base: position 32,428 of record VXAL01008636.1, read on the forward strand.
ATTTATGCTAATATCAGCCAATTAAAAAGAAGTCATTACAATCTACTATCACTAGGTTAAATTAGTTAGCAGGGAGGTTTTCAATAAAAAAAAAAAAACCTGTCTCAATTAAGTAGAGGATACTGCTATAATATTTTACATTTATATAGCACCTCACATTTGGCGTTTGACCAATTAGGCTGCAAGAGCAATGCTAAATCACAGCAGGCCCACTTGAAAAAGGGCAGCAGCTAACTGTCAAGTTGTTCTACTTCACAGTGGGAAAGTTTTCACAGTAACACCGGGCAAAGTCCTAATCTCACAAGATGTAACAGGAATTCTCCAAATTTTGAAGAAAACCAATACAACTCCAGAATGACATTGATATCAGTACTCTTCAATAGCCTCAGTATTTTAGCTGTAAATTGTATTTATTTTGTTTGACTACAGTCTAGAATAACTACAGTGAAGATGAAAGCCAAACTGTCTGACTCAAATTTGAAGGGACATTAAATATCTTAAATCTGCTTTGTAAACTAGTTATACATCTCTTCCAACAGAATCCAATGCTGTTCTGGCCATACTTTGTGTACAGTTTTACTAAAATCCTTTGAAAAGACTGTGCCTTTGCCAAAAATATATCCTCTCCCACCTTTCCAATATGAAAACTTAGGGACTTTCCATATTCACTCAATCAAAAATATTAAATGTTCGGACCTAGTTCTCAAGAAAAGTAACCCCTTTATCTCAGTATGTATATATGTGTGCTCACTTTATCTCTCTATGTGTCTATAAAGGGATATAAATATGACAGTCATGATTTTAAAGATTTGATCACACAGGGTAGTAGTTTACATCTTGTTACAGATTTGTTAAACAGCAAAGGTATTTAAAGGTATTTGAGAGATTTTTGCGTCAATTAGACATGCTGTCTGCAGGGAATGTATGTGACAAAAAAATCACCCCATTATTTTTTCCCTTTTTTTTTTTTTTTTGCATACAAGTCGTACAAGAACTTGTGGTAAGGGTTAATGGCAGTGGTCACTAAACTGAAGCCGCTGCAGGTGTGAGCTTTAATTGAGAGGCAGATGCACAGAGACAGCAGGTAGAGATGGAAATTAGGTTAGTAAAGGAACAGAGCAAGGTGAATGCAGAATTCTGTAACCTAAATAAAACTATACACATTTCAACTGTGCTTGCCTGGGCTCCATACTTTGTAAATGATGTCAAGTGGCTTGTATTTTACAAGAAGCTCTTGATTTTGCAGTATTTGTTGTCTAAAATGTGCAAGCATTCCTCTCAAGTTATTCATTTTCTTGCAGAAAAAAAATTGCTTTTCCTTATGAGAGCTGGGAGTATGCTCATATTTTCAAGCTGCTGCTTCACATGCATAAGGGGGTATTTTTACTTGCACCCTAGATGAACTAATGATTTTATAACCCACTTGCTAGGCTTCTAGCAGGAAATATACCCTATTGCTCACATACTGTTAAAATTAATTATCTAATATGAAAGGCCAAGTGCTTCAATCACAACTCCTTCTCAATACAATTTTATGGTGTATGTTTTCAGAGGAAAAGAAATATATATATATATTGTATTAATAGGAAGATTTGCAATCAGCAAGATGGGATGCCTGGGGTTAGGACTATTGTTGCAGCACTCCTGAGCCCTAGTGGTCAGAAGCATTTGGTGCTGGAAGCCAAAAGGTAACCTTTGGCCAAGATTTTGCAACATTAGGAAGGTCTGGCTGAAGTCAGTGCCCGCCCTGCTTAGCTGGAAGGCCTTAGAGAATGCTAATGTGGACCAATAAAAGCATATATAAATACCAAAAAAAAGTTCTAAAAATGTATGCATACAAAGGAGCTTTTTTGTCTGCTCAAGTGTGGCTTAGTTCTTTAAATCTCTGTTTTACCCATCTTCAGTTTAGGGTAGCTATATCTAGACAATCTTTCCCTGTGTTTTCATAACTGAAAAGGCATGGAGATAAAAAAAAAGCTTCTTGCAAAGCTTCCTACTGTAACATGACATTCTGTTTTCAGTTGACCCTGCACATATTGTTAGATTATGTGGTAAAAGCCTTGCTCCACACACAGTGAGGATCCCAGAGGAGGCAAAATGGCTGGGGCGGGGGGAACCCCAATTACCCAGTCAGAGAAACATCACCGTGGCCCAGCAGTTCCCAGGACTGTCAAAGGAAAGTCATCAGCCCCATGGGCCAGGAGTCATACCCAGCACCATAAGAAAATGGGAGCAACTATCTGGAGCACCTTACAGACTGAGAGGGTTAGGGCCTAGGGATGCCTATTAAGGATGTTTACAGGAGAAACCAAAGGTGAGGAAAGGGAGGGATCAAGGTGGTTTGGGGAGGAACAAGCATTGGAAAATAGACGGTAAGGGTATGAAAATGTTTGGTGGTATATAAAAGGGCTGCTGATCAGTATGCCTGGAGTAGGACCATAGGTAATAGGCGCCAGCAACAGGAGAGCGTGAGGGCATGTGTGTCAGTGTGATTGCTGGTAGATAAGCAGCCAGAATAGCCACTGAGTAGGATAAGTGGCCTTAGAGCTGGGTGCAAAAACAGCTATAGGTCTGGGCAGAATATGTGTGTGGGTGTCTGTGACTGAGATTTGGGATGCATCATACTTGGACAGAGAAGAGCACATGATCTTGAAGGAAGGCTTGGAAAAGCCTTGAGATCTGTAGAGAGCTAAGAAGAAAAGCAGGGAGTATTGGAGTAATGTCATTCACCCTAGCTTGCATACAAATTAAAATTTTATTCTAATTATTCCCTGTGATTATTGCTTATTTATTACTGATTGTAGTCACAATCAAAAATTACTTTCAAAAATCAAATAAAAAATAACTTTACTTCCCAGCATAAAAAGAGTTCCTGATGGATAGAACTAACACATGAATGCTGTTATGAATGCTTTTCATTCTTAAAAGCTATGTGCAGGCCTGAGTCTGGCAAATAACTGAAGACATCCTTAGAGCTTCTTTCTCTGCTATATAAATAAATAATAGAGGGGGAAAAAATTCCTATGTCTGTAGTCTAAACAAGTTCTCTTTGATCAATGGTGTTGATCAGTGATATCTACCTCTAGCTTAGCTTAACTGGATTATTTAGGCAATTACATGTCCTAAAACTAATGGAAGTGTTTATAAAATGTTACCACAATGAGCTCACCCAATAAAGTAATTATATAAATCAGATTAAGGGGGGAAAAAGGATAAGGATTTCTAACAAGGTTATATTGCATACCCTATATTGAATTTGTAAGAATTTTTTTTTTAATCATCTACTATTACCTAATAATGCAGAGTCTGGATATACAAAAAGATGGAGATATTTGATTTATCAGAACTTGAGAAATCATAGTGGGCAGCATTTAATGCTATGCATAGGACAATAAGCATTTTTAATGACTAATTAATCAAAAGCTTCTGATAAAGTTGCTGCTTTTTCATTTCAGTGCAGTTTATAGATATATTTCACTCCAGTATCAGCTCATTGATGAAACGCTTCTCTCACTCAGTTTTTGCATGAACTGAATAAATGATAATCTTACTTAATTACATCTATATCGCACTTTTAAATGGAATTAGAATGAAAAATAACCAAAAAATAATGTAAGGGAACAAAAGCTTACAGGCTGCCTTTAATTATGCGTAATCTATTATTTTACTCTAGGTGCACACAAAAGCAACTTTGTTTTGTGAATGTACAACTTAACCAAAAAATAGAATGAGACTAACTAACCATGGCTTGCAGGAAACTGTCTCCATTGCAAATGAGGTGCTAACTGGAGTATATGCAGCTGTGGTCGGCCCTGATAACATGAGCAGTTCCAAATTAATTCTTCCTTAGCAACTCCTTCATGCTTAGCAACTTCCTGAAAGATGTTCAATAATAGACAATATATAAAAGAAACAGAAAAGAGCTAGCATAAAAAAGCAATAAAGAAAACGTACCATTTGCTTAGTTAAAATTCTGTGGAACAAAGAAAGTTTTCAGAAGCATGAAGCTGAGCATTAAAACGTTTTACAAGACCATAGCCAAAACTAGTAACTGTTAGTAATTATAACCTGAGAAATGCTGATTTGAAGTTCATTTCCTAATTGCTAACTGCTTTGGGGCCTTTTTTTCTGAGTGAAGAAAAATGTTATCTAAAATCCTGTTTCTGCTGCAGAAATTAAATACAAAATTCCGTCTTGTCAGTCTCAGTATAGAGGTGCTGATCCTTTGAGGTATTAAGATTCCGTTTTAGCAAGTCAAAAAGAGGTGACCCATGAAGCAACAAATGATACCTAAAAGGGGTATCACATTCAGGTATATTTCTTTACTCTTTGAATAGTATTTGGTCACAGTTTATAATTGGCTCAGTACTGGGATCTTTTAACCATGACGATATTATTTTTGATATTTATGAGTCAGCTATCACTATACATGGCTTGATCTTGAGTTTAAGAAATTTTATGGTCTAGTAAGAAGAAAAAGGATCCAAAGAACATCATAGTGTTATATTATAGAACATACATTAGTTACAGGACGATATGAAATGGTATGAAAAGAAGTTTATCATTTGATCTGTCATTACTTAGCTTTTAGTATATAACAACTTTCATAAGTCAAAAGAAAGAAAACAACTGTCTAAAAATGGTAAGTAGAACACAGAAAGAAAAACAGGAAAAATTCGGTTTTAAAAAGCATGAGGTTTATTTGAAAGAAAATCTTTCTTCAGTCCATCAGACCCAATTATAGATATAAAATTAATTTCCAGCTACCCAGGAAGGTCAGCAAATGCTATTTTTCAGTTTTCATTCTTTAGAAATGGCTGTTCTGTTCTATTCTATTACAATTTCTAGACTTTCTTTTACAAGCATATGTTGCTGCTTTTCCAAAGTCCACTGACTGAGCTTTTAACCTATCCAATCACTGCCAAAGTCAAAATACTGCACTGTGCACGCTATTGAATAACAGTCATCATCAGGAAACTAGTGATAGACTTCCAAGCTCTTTTAGAAGATCACACTCATACTCTGTATATACGGAATTACAAAATCATAAGATGAAGCCAACTCCTGGAAATGATTTTCTGCCTTGGTGTGATCTTGAGAAGTCAGCCTGCACCGTTCTTTCAGGATTCATCAGCAAAACTCCCTCAGAAACCTGATCAGAACAAGATGCTAGGTGACACTCCAACTTGGCCTCAGCGGCAAGTGTAGCTATGAGAGTTTCAGTAGTCGCATTTCCAGCTTTTAGGGAGAAAAGGACTCACACTATTTCCTGTGCTGTATCTCCATGTGACTACGGATTGAGTTCAAGATCATTTCTTTCCTTCTTTAAAACAAAAATAAAATAGCACTCTACATTAAATTAAAACCTGAAAATTAACTCAGTTTGGAAGACTTCTTACATGAAACACAACTTGTGTAGCCTCTTTATCTTAGACGTATCTCTTATGGGATATTCCTAAACAGAGACTGAGAGACTGACTGACGATGTCTCTATTTTTCTATGCTGCCACCTTTTCAAGTAATCTACCTAGTGGAGACTAACATATTTGTGCACACAAAAGCAAGATATAGAATGTGTACTTGAACAGAATTTCCCGAGCGAGCCATCATTTTTTTTTTTCTGGTTATTGGTCTTGCCTCCTATTTGAACACAGTGAACATTTGGACTGTGCAATAATTCAGCTTGAAAAAAATGTGACTAGCAATCCACTGCTAGGAGGTAACCTATTGCTAAGAGGTATAATTTCCTGTTCAACACAAATAATTTAAAGGGCTACTATTACACATAGATTTTTTTTGTAGTTTTAGTGGGTTTAAAATTTTATTTCCCAAATGGCCCTCGACTGTGAGGAACCTGAAGGTTTTTGAACCTTGATCTGAGAGCTTGGAACTGTGTTGGGGTGTACCAGGTTAAATGCCATATGAAAAAACAGTGTAATTATATCTGAAATTCCAGGACAAAATTTTGGTGATGTTTTTTTTTTTTCCTGCACCCCACTTTAGAAATTCCTGCTTTCTCCTAACCTTTCCTTCTTGACTCCAATCTCATGCCACGTTTGCCTTCCCCTTACACTTGTGCCAGCAGAAATGCTTGAGACTGTGTTAATACCTGGGTTAATTAACTGGGGGAAAAAAAAGAAGAGAAGAAGAAAAGCGGAAAAGGGGAAAAGGAGCAGGGAGGTGGGAGAGGAAGGAAGGGATCTGTCTTTAGCTTTGCTGCCAGTGAAAAGGTGCATGGTAGTACAACCTAAATCAGAAAGTTCATGAGTTCGAGCTTAGCTGCAGAATGAGGAACAACTAGCAAAGCTTTCATCCAACCTTTCTTAACACTCAATAAAACATTAATTTTTCATGCCTTTTGCTTAGCTACTGGTAGGCATATTAGTGCTAATTTTCAGCTTAAGTTAAAACTCTACAGGGACTTCTGGTTCTCAGTGCCTGAGCTGGCATTTGACAATTTGTGAGGTGTCAGGTGAGCACTGATGAGGTTAAGAACTAGGTGTTGTCTTGTTAATGTGCTTGGCAGGGAAGCACAGCCAATTCAAAGGAGAAATAGCCTGTAATAACCTATGGATGAGGATACGTGTCAGAGCAGGTGATGGGTATCAGAGGTCTGGATACAGGAATTTAAACCTGGATTTGGGTTTTTAACGTTGTGAGCAGAAGGAAGGTTATGATTGTGACCTCAGATTTTGAGCTATTTAGCATGTGGTCTAAATCTAACTAGAAGCAATTTCATCTACATGCTTCAGGTAGGTGAATCTGAAGTTGTAAGTGGAAATATTAAAAAAAAAAGACAGAGACATTTAAACTTGCAGATAAACTATATAAAAGAGAGAAAATGACTAAAAGGTCCTAAACTCATAATATTGCAATTTACCTCTGTCACTCTCGGATAATCTGAGCAAGAAATTTTAAGAATTTCACAATCTCTTCTGTAGTGATAGATAACTGAATATTCTGCATTTTTGATGGGAGCATTGTCAGAGTTCCAAAACAGCTTCCTTTCACAAGCCAACAAAAATAAACAAATAAAGCTAAAAGTGCACAGGTAATTTTCTCTACTTATCTGTAAATTAGGCTAACAATGAAAATAGATTATTTTTTGTGCAACCACTTCCATTGAGAATTTTTTTATGCAGCCATGTGTTTTGATGTAGTTTCTGTTCTGTGTCTAAGTCTTTAAGTGTATTAATTTTGGAAAGGACAGCCAAGTTATGCTCCTTGGCAATGACTGATATTTTATGCATTAAACATGTAATCATGTGGCAATTAGGGATGGTGATGTTATATCAGAATAGTATGATAATGAAGTTCACTTTGAAACAGTGTTTGGTAAACAAGCTCTGTGCAGGATCTTGTAGCAGATGTTTTAAATATCTCCTCTGTTAAATAGAAGGTTGTAGCTGGAAGAACACAGGAAAGCATTCAAGCAAGACAGACTTTATCAGAGACACCAGAGAGAATGTGCCAAAAACTCAGAATGGCATAAATCAAAGAACTTTGCCAGTTTATATCATTGAGCGTATCTGCACTGAATTAGCCAAAGTAAATTAATAACTACCACTTCTGTTTAAATAACAAATAAAATACAAGCACAACTACAGAGTGAAGTTATCTGCTTCTGAAATTTATGTGAAAGCCAGTAAATAATAAGGGTTACAGCAAATGTTCAGAAATAGTGGAAACTGCTGCTGCATCAAAACAAAATCTAACTTCTCTGCTATTGACATTTGATTCCTCATCAAATGATTTGTATAAGGTTGTTTCCTTTATTACTTTCACTCAGATGAGAAACTTGCTGTTGAAGATAGTTTCCTGGTCTTTCCAATCTACCATGCTTCACTGCATACTGTAGAGCAGTCTTGAAGGAGTAAACTTTCATCCCTTTAGATGGAATATCAGGTGCTCTAAGAGTGCTCCAGCATACTCCATGTGCTAATGGGTGTCTGCTTATCAGACCTAGCAGGGCTAGTCCACAATAAAGCCCTAAAATGTGTGTGTGGTTTTTCAGTTCTCTCACTGTACAGATTGGGTTGCACTGTGTGCTCTCATATAGTTAGCCATAATAAAGTACAGTAACACATTTCCTGAAATGACTAAGAAGCTGCTGTACTAATTAACTGTTGTCTACGAATCTCATCCCATTCTACAGCTACCGATTCTGCAATTTATTAGAGAGTGTCAAAACTTTTTTGAAAAGCTCAGCACTGGCAAGGATAGAAATCTCCATCTATCTTCGTCAGATGTATCAGATTCTTTTGATGTCAGAGACACTCTTGTGCATAATCCTTTTTAAGCTTAAGCTTTACAAGTAGTTGTAACACTACAGTGTAACAAGGACAACTTCTTTTTAAAATGTTTGCACAATTGTTTGCAAGTAGAGTTCTTGGTAGTGCTAATTAAATGAGACGGCAGACCATCATATATTCATGATTCCAGAAATTGCAAATGTTAGTATTGTCAGTGTTCTCACAATGCTGTGACATAAGTAGAATAAGGTGGTTTTGAACTACTGTTCTCATTATTCCCTCATTCCATTTGCTCTATCATCAGCAATAATGTTCAAGTAACAAATAAGTTCAGCAAGCAGTAAACAATATTTTCTGTGAAACTAAAGGTTCTATTTTAAATGCTGCATTCACAATAAACTACTTCAATTGCATGTTCCTTTAAGTATAAAGGTACTGAAATTAATTCTTTGAGGATTGGGAACATTAAGGAGGAGAACTAAATGAGTAATGACTTTTTCTACTTCCTGCTTTATTTCCTTTCCCTTTTTTAAAGCAGGTAAACTTTAAAACACACACACACACACACAGAACCTCATTTTCATATGAAATATTTTCCTGTTAACATGTCTAATATTTTTTCTTATATTTCCCAATTTTCCTATTAGTTTGAAAATATCAAAAAATACTTCATATTTACTTAAAGTATGTAAAAACATCAAAATTAGTTTCAAAATTATGTCTGAAAATTGGTCTAAATTTAAACTACATTTTAAACTTTTAAAATGAAGTGACTTTTTTTCCCCAGAACAGTTAAACGTCTTTTTCAGAAATAGATAGCACTTCTGAAGTAAGTTATGAAGATGCAAAAGGAACTTTTTCATACTCTGATTTAGCATGAAATGACAACATTATTAATCTGTATTTATAAACAAAAGGTAGCTGGTTTTGTTTTGGTTCCTATTCCACATTAATTGCCCAAATAATGGTGCTGTAAAAATTGAAGAAAACAAATTCCAAACTCATCTATTTTAACATTTGTCTCAGAGTAGGTGAATCTCAGATATTACAGGACACTGCTTAGTCATTTAGCAGATGGCAACAGTTCTTAAATGCTTCTTTAGATCCCTCATATAAAACCAATAAAGGCTGAAATGCTTCTCCCGTTAATGCCAATGGCAAATCTGCTTATTGCCTACAATGTTGTGAATCAGGCTGAGCATGCACTAGACAAGAATCTGACTACACAGTCTGCAGCCAGGAATGTAAATGAGCATGTGTTAACTATATGTGGGTGTCAGAGAAAAATGCCATTTGAATTCTATGTCTGGTCAATGAGTTTCCTGCAAAACTAATTTTTCTATGTTTACTGCTTTGGAGAAACAGGAATATAAACATTATCAAAAAATAAAAAATAAAATCCGGTTTTCCTTCATCTCTCCTGTGCCTTTCTTACCAAAGTGTCTTTTCCTCAAGAACTGAAACCTTCAGTGTTTTCTTCAATTTTCTGATTATAACAGTTATATTTATTGAATCAAGACCAGGAAATAATACCAATGATGTATATAATAACTTGATTGAATCAACACAACTTTTCTGTAGAATGCAGGGTATCAAGTATTTACAGTAAATAGCATGGAATCAAGCCAAAATCTGAAACACTTAAAAATGTTACCAAAAAAATCAGTCCCACAAGAAAAAGAAAAAGGCTTCCTCCCCACTCACTCTGCCAGGAGCATTATTACAGCTTACAATTCATTCACCATGTTCTCTGATTTGTTCTCAGGAAGGCAGGCAGCTGGGAATTAGCTGTATGAATTTTTTGTGCAGTGGGCATATGTTCTAGCTTCTGTGGCAACTCAGGGAAGTCCTTGTGTCATGCACTGTTATCCCACATGCAGTACCACCAGTCTGGGCATGTGCAGCAAGTGTGTCACTTCCCTGAAGCGCTAGTCCCACTGTGTCTTGGCAGGTGGACTGTACGAGATGTGGCCAGGCTGCCCAGAAATGTTGGAATGGATATTACATTATTAGGGAAATGGATATAACCCACTTCTGCAGCTGCCCTTCACTGTTTTTTGTATAGGTCCTTATACTCTATTTCACAACTTTTGCCTTGTTCTCAGAAAACATTACATGCTGCACAGAGATATATGTTTAGAGTTTTATTGAAGTGAATTAATCAAAACAGTTTTGACGTCTCCCAGCAAAGGTGTTTACTATTTGCTATATTTATTTTTCCATAAAATGACCCTTAATTTACTCATAATTTTGTTTCATTTTGAAGCTTTCAAAGATGCAAAGACCTTTCTGAATATAAAAGATACTCTGGGTGCCTTGTCTAACACAGAAAGCTGCACTAGCTCCAAATGGATATCTTAAAAATTATCTCAGAATCTGCTTACTATTCTCTGAAATGAAAACATATACATATACATATATACATGTATGTAGATATATATATATATAAGGAGTTAGAAGAAACAGCTGGGGTAAGTAAAACACATCTTTTAGTACCAAACATTGACAGCATCAGCTGAGAAGTTAATTAAAGGTTAATTCCACCAACTGAAATGGTAAACAAAAGTATACTCTTGCTTTTGTAATCATACCTAAACTATGACCTGAGAAAGGATTGTAAACTTTCAGTTACTGACCCTCTTAGGCTATACAGCTAATTCAAAGATTCTGCTAAAATATATGGCTTTGGTTTCACTTTTTAATGTTAGAATTTATTTTCTTCTGTCCCTTATTTACTTGATGGTTAACACTTCCTATGGATACTTAATGCATGCATAAACCATCTGGGGGATACTTGCAATGTTCTGTTAATTTCAGAGATGTTTAGATGAAAATACCTAATTCCTAATGTCAGTGTCCATCCTGAAGGAGGAGGCTATCCATGCTAGTTACTCAGTGTTCCAGTACAGCAAATGGAAATGCTGCTTCATTCACACAATTTAACTCCTGCAAGCATAGTGAACCAGGATGCAATAATCTTTCCATAAATGGAATAAGCACAGTTGAAAAATAGTTATACTTTCTGCCCAATTACTCCCATTGAAAGACTGACCCAGAGCAAATTCTGATTAGGAACCTTCTTCTAACTTACAATCTAAATTTATGTAGGCCATTATTCATCTTATCTTATTATATCACTATTGTCCTTTGGCTTACATAACTCTAGCCCCTGTTTAAATTCCTCTTTCTCTTCCCACTCTATTGCTAAAAAGACTTTTTTTTTTTTTTTTGCATGGCAGAGAAACCAAACTCTTTTTGCCTCCTCTTGTAATTTCTATAAATAATGACAATATTGTCAAAAATCAGCTGAATACCTACTTAGGCAGTAAATGCAAAATTAAGGGACATAGTCATTTGATTTGTTGATCTGGACAAGTCCCATATTGGGACAAGTAGTACCCACATCTGGCCAAGACCAAATCTTCCTCCATTCAAGATCCCACATTCTTTCTTATATTTAAATATTTTCCATGCACAGAAATAGATAAATTAAATATACATCTTAAAATGGCCAGTATCCTAGTGTCTGCTGCCTTCAGTTGGACTGCAAAACCCCTTGGCCTCAACCTCTCCTTCAAGAGAGGCCAAAGAGGGATTGAAGCCAGCCTCCCACATTTCAAATGAGCTGGATGACCCCAATAACTCAAGTACCAGCAGCAAATAAGTGAGCACACTCCCCACACCTCTCCCTCAGTCATAGACATCTGCTGTGCTAAATGTTTCTGAGTGGGTTGTGTGTGGTTTGCTCAAGCTTCTGGACAGGTAAAAATCAAACCTAAAATTCCCTCATTTTTCATAGAGCCCTCCTTCTATAGTCACCTATTCCCCGCTACCAGCAACCTGTAGTAAACTCAGCCAAAACATATGTTTTCCAGACAACTCACATAAATTGTTACTGTAAGATTTCTTTCCTCCAGTAACCTCCTCAAACAATACAGTATTACTTCTCCAATTTTATTTTTGTGTCTGCTTCACCCTTCTCCTTTTTATTTTATAATCATAGAATCATAGAATATTCCAAGTTGGAAGGGACCCACAAGGATCATCGAGTCCAACTCCTGGCTCCACACAGGTCTACCCAAAAATTCAGACCATATGACTGAGAGCATAGTCCAAAAGCTTCTTAAACTCCGACAGGCTTGGTGCCGTGACTATGTCCCTGGGGAGCCTGTTCCAGTGTGCTAGCACCCTCTCGGTGAAGAACCTTTTCCTGATATCCAGCCTGATCCTCCCCTCTCACTGCTTGACTCCATTCCCTTGGGTCCTATTGCTGGTCACCAGGGAGAAGGGATCAACGCCTGCCCCTCCACTCCCCCTCGTGAGACTCCCCCTGTAGACCGCGATGAGGTTTCCCCTCAGCCTCCTCTTTTCCAGGCTGAACAAACCAAGTGACCTCAGCTGCTCCTCATATGTCTCCCCCTCTAGGCCCTTCACCATCTTTGTAGCCCTTCTCTGGACACTCTCCAATAGTTTCACATCCTTTTTGTACTGTGGTGCCCAAAACTGCACACAGTGCTCGAGGTGAGGCTGCACCAGCGCAGAGCACAGCAGGACAATCCCTTCCCTCGACCGGTCAGCAGTGCTGTGCTTGTTGCACCCTAGGATACATTTGGCCCTCCTGGATGCCAGGGCACACTGCTGACTCATATTCACCTCACTGTTAACCAAAACCCCCAGATCCCTTTCTGTGGTGCTGCTCTCCAGCATCTCGTCCCCCAGTCTGTACGTGTAGCCAGGGCTGCCCCTTCCCAGGTGCAGGACC
>VXAL01008637.1:0-12034 GCA_013399475.1 Chauna torquata
GCCCGCCAGCGAGGGGACCCCACAGCCTCCCCGCACCCCCCAGGGACCCCGCTCGCTCCTCCCGCGCTGAGTCCGTGCCAGCCATCCGGGGTGAGGAAAAGCAGTCACTGCTACTACGTATTGCTTTGAAAATAAATCAGCATTAAAACATTTTAGGATTACAGTCAAGTGCGATCAAGTTGTTTAGGAGCCAGGGAGCATGAAAAGAAGTCTCAGCAAGAGGCTTTCAGTCAGCAAGCCCCGTTCAGGAGCAGTTATTTGCGGTGTTCGGGAGCGCAGCGTGCCACGCGCGGTGCTGCCGCCCGGCGAACCCCTGGTGCCGCTCACCAACGCACCGGGACGCCGCGGGGCTTTGGGTCCTGAGCAAGGGCTGGCTTCGGAAATGTTCCTGAGGTGCAGCAGCTGGGGCTGCGTGTGACAGCCGTGCCCGGGGGACCTGCCAGCCCCAGCCTCAGGGCCAGCCAGGCCGGGACCATGAGTCTGTAAATATATGGTTTATTATTTCTATTATTTCCATTATTCGTTATTTAATTCACTGCTATTCTATTGCTAACTCTCCCAAGTGCTTCGGTGATGCTCTGGCATGAAAGAGGCACCGCGAGATTCCGCACTGATCCTACGGTCCTCGCGCTGTGGCCGGGGCAGGTGCAGGACCAATGGCCCTGGATGGGGCACGGCCGGATCCGAGCGGGGCGTGCGGGGCCGGGATCCGTCCCACTGCGCCCTGGGCGGGTGGAGCCAGGGCAGCACCGCTTGCCAGGAGCATCGCCCTGATCCTGCGCTGGGCTGCAGCACCAGCGGTGCTGCCACCACCTGCCCTGGCCGTGCTGGGAGATGCTGACAGCACGAAGGAGCAGGAGCAACCCCGGGGAGATGCAATGGCACAGGAGGGCACCGCGGAGCCCCCCGAGGAGGAGGCAGGCGGGAGGGGTGAGGGCTGTGCGTTTTGGGGGCGACAACGTCATTTGAGTGAGCTAAGCCCTCGTCTGTGGCACCTGGGCCTCATTTATTTTGCATTATTTTTGTTATTTTGCATGGAACTGTTTTTGCGGGCAGAACTTGGCTTCCCAAAAGTCTTTGAGCTAAGTTGAAGCGCAGCTGTGCATATAATGTGGCTGCTGCCTGCGTACCCGAGGTCTCGCACCCCGCGGCTTGGCTTGCGGGGGCTCCTGCGCAAGCCATCAATCCATCCCCGGCAGCACCAGGGTGCCGGGGCTGACTGGGAGTTACGCATCCGCCGCTGCCCAGGCTCCGTAACTCAGCCCGAGCCCTTCTGGATGCGGCCGCTCGCCTCCTCCTGCCACGGCACCGCGTGCCACCAGGCACCCGTCCCGCCCTGCACGTGGGGACACTTCTGGTGATGAAGTTTTGCTGGGCCAAACCCCTGCCCGAGCGCTGCCCCCGATCCTCCCCCTGCTGAGGAGCTTATCTGTAAACCGAGGAACGCGCGTCAGGATGTTAAGCAAATAGCTGTCATGTAATAGATGGGGTGCCCACGGAGACGAACACTTACAAATGGCTGTAGCATTTACCTAAATGTCACACCGATCGCTCGCTGCCGCTCTGCGGAGGGGCGGCTTCCCGGCAGCCCCCAGCATCGCAGCGTTTCGGGGTGCCGGGGGCTCAGCACGTGCCGAGCGCAGCCGCCGGAGCCAGTGTGCCCTGCCCGCGGAGCTGCATGGGGAGTGCTTGGAGAGGCGAACAGTGCGGATCCAGGCAAAATCTCCTCTTCCATCGTGTTTATTCCTCTTTCACATTTCCCTGGATGAGGGGGTTGCCAAGCACCTGGCCTGGACTTAGAGTCGTCATTTATTCAGATTTATGCAAATACATTCCTCTAACAAGTTAATTCATTTAGCAGGTCCGGCAGTTTTTACATTTCGCACAGGTTTCATCCCATTCGCCCCCCCAGGTCTGTCAGGAACCTCCGTCGCCTTTCTGCTGAGATGGGCACGTTTCTGCGCGGGGCTGTGACCTGCCTGACCCCACGGACCTCCCCGGGACGGCGACTCCGGCGAGGCGCAGGCAGGGGACGTGTGGCAAGGACGGGTGCGCAGCCGGCGATGCTCAGCGCTTCCCCCAGCTGCCTGCAGGGCCGCATCCTGCCCTGGTGCTGCTGCAAGGCTGAGCTCCCAGGACAGGGGCTGGGGACCGCATCAGCCGCAGCATCACGGCACAGGGCAGCCCAGCCCTGTGGATGCGCCCAGCTCCCACCGTGGGTGCTCAGGATGGTACCCACGGCTCCGGGAGCCGGAGAGCTCTCCCGTGGCACAGCCGGCGCTTGCTCGTGGAGCCACACGGGCACACGCTGCCCTCCGCGAGCACTCATCGGAAATCCGTGCAGGTAGGAGCTCTCAAAGCCCCGGCTCCCCATCGCTCCTGACCAGCCTTAGACCTTTTCAAAGCTCTAGTGCCCAGCACCATCTGTATTACACGCTCCTGACAGCCCGCCACAAATTAATACCCAGGGCAGCCGCTCGCACGCAACTCTTGCAGCGGCAGCAGCGGCAGCGGGGCTGTGTCACTGCTGACAGCGGCACTAAATCTTCCGCTGTTGCAATACAACGTCGGCTTTAACTTGGGTGCAGAATACGGCCCTGCCAATAAACCTGACCTCCCGCTGCGATTATGGATGTGCTGAAGCAACAGGCAGGCTGCCGCTCTGTGCCCGGCTGCGGCGGCTTTGCGGAGGGGGATTCGGGATGCTGGGAGGGGAGAGGGGTGCAGGGGACGGGGGCAGCAGGCATCGCCCCGTGGTGATGGGCACGAGCGCGTCCCACGGCTGCCTGCGAGCCCTTGAGCCCTCTGCGCCCACTCGCCATCCCTGCGAGCGAGTCTGCTGTAAATTGCTCTGGTTAAATTATGCATTAGCTTTTTAAAGAGCCGTTTAAGCTTGAAGCAAGATGTGCTTTTTTTTTTTATCAGTGCCTGATGTCCACCTCAGGCTGTTAAATTTCATCTCAGGCTGATCGGATGGGTAATAATTCCAGCAGTTATTGAGACGTAGGAAGCGGCTCCTGTCCTGGCACGTGGGCTGCAGCACGGTGCCCTCTCCAGGGGCTCCCGTGGCTCAGTCTCCTGCCTTGGCTCGCTCTGGCATTGGCTTTTTGAGGTGATTTTCAATAAAGGCAACTGGGGTGAGGTATTGGTGGTGACGATGAGACCCCGAGCCCCACCAGCCCCTGCCCACTGCCTGCCCATCGGGACGCATTAATACTGACAGCCGGGATGCTCATTAATTTGCTGGATTGCAGCGAGGGTTGCAGGTGGAGACAGGATCCGGCCCCAGGAACCTCTCCAGGGATGTGTGGGGAAGGGGCTGTGACCCAGGGGCCAGCACCCGGTGCAGACCCAGCACCCCCGGACCCAGCCCCTCGCTGCATCCCCCGGGATGCTCGGCATCGCTGCCAGGTGGGTGCTGCCGTCACCCCCGGTGTCAGCCCCTGCCTCGAACCCCCACGGCCTCCCCTGGCACCAGGGAGCTGGGATCTCAAGGAGACACTTCAATCTCAATCAATTAGAAATAAAGCAATTCTAATGGCAGGGCAATAAAAGAACACTTTAATTTTAGAGCTAATTAAATATCAACAGTTGGAACGCAGCAACAGACAGTTAACCTGGAGTAACCCATTATTTATAAGGAATATAATGCATTGACTCGGGTATGAACTGAGTTGTAGTCATTTTAATATCAGCTGTCACAGTCTAACTATTCTCTTTTGTCTCACTCCAGCACAATCATCTTGCCTGCTTCCTCCGGGACCATTACCACTTCTGTGCTCGACAGAAGATTAATTAAGCTGAGGTCCCAGCAGAGGATGGAACACGTGCTCCCGGCCAGGCCGGGTGAGCCAGGGTGACACCGGGGCTCAGCGCGGGCTGCAGGGACGAGCACGGCGATGCCTCCAGCAGGAGGGTTCAATTCTAATTGCAACCCACTGGGTGTCTGACAACTCATTAGGAGCTGTGAATTATTAATGGGGAGCACTGGCGGCTCTGCTGGGTACCCCAAAGCCTGCACCAAGCCCCTCTCCTCCCCACGCTGCCGCAAGCCCCAGCCCCATGCACTGGGGTGATCCAAAGCCTGGCAGCCCCAAAGCAGCACCCGGGAGCTGCCCTGGGGGTCCCAGGCCCCGGTGGGGGGCTCTATGCCCCTCACTGTGTCGTGAGCCAGGCTAAGGAGCTGCTTGGCCCCGAAGCAGCTGCTCCACAGGATGCACACCCTCCCTGCAGCCCCGAAAGCCTCCGTCGGTGCAGCCCTGGTGCATTCATCACAGGGCTTCAGCAGGCTCCCAGCCTGCTGCAGGGAGGTTCATTTAATATGTGCAAAAGCCCTATTTAATTTAACACATTTTTAATAGCTTTGGTGGCAGGGATGAGCAGCAGGGACCGAGGAGCGAGTCGAACCGTCGCAGGCAGCAACTGCTGGTCCCTGGGCTGCTCGGGTCCCCCACCAGCCCTACTAAAGGGGACACGGGGCTGATGCGACCCTGCGAACCCCATGGGGTCCCAGCCCTGAAGACCTTTTTCCAGCCAAATATTTGTGGTGGAATAAAAGGGGCAGGGGGGCAGACCAGTTAAAGTGCAGGACTGAACCCGCGCGCTTTGCCGAGCTCAGCTGCGAGGTGTCAAGCTGGGGCTATGCCCGCACCTCCGCTCCCTGACGGACTCGGTGCCAGCATCACTCCCGCAGCAGCCAGCTGTCAGGCAGAAGGACAACTCCCAGTTTCCCCAAGTTTGCAAAAATTCCCTGAAATTCATTCCAGCCTCGCTGAGTCACGAGCAGCCTGCTTGTGCTCACGTGCCACACCATCCCCGTGCCGCTCACCCTCCTGTCCCCGTGGCAGCCCCTGTGCCGGGCCAGATCTGGGCGGCTCAGTCGCGCTTTCCCACGCCGGGGCTGGCTGCAGGCTCTGCTCGCACCTCCCGGCCTGCTCGCCCGGGCACGCTCCCGCGGAGATGCACAACCGCGGCCGCAGCGGGGACGCCCCCGCCGCCAACTGCAGCTGCTCCTGCATTTAATAAGATCTGCTGGCAGCTAGATTCCAGCTAACAGAATTATTCCCGTGTCGAAGCGATAGGTTGACTTTCCCCCTTAGTTATTCGCGCTGCCAGGCTTGGCTCCGGCCGCCGGCCTCGCTATTTCCCTGCTGCGTGCAATGAGGCTCCAAATGGGATCTGTCCAAACAGCGCGGAGCTCGGCGTGCCCGTGCCCAGCACTGCGGCCAGCAAGCCCCGAGGACCATGAGCCCCGAGGACCTTGGTCCACCAGGAACACAACAAGCCACAGGGACCACGAGCCTCAGAGAGAGGGAAACTCGGGCGAAGCAGCAGCAGCAGACGCGGGGCAGGAGTGAGGCGCATCTTGGAACAAACCCAAAGCGCTTTGCTCAACGCAAAGAAAATGTTTTGACTTCCACCAGGCTTTTGTTACAGTTTTGATATATTGGCTTTAAAAGAAAAATGTCATTGTGTGACAAAAAGTCAGAAATTTTTCCTTGGGAAATGTCAAAATGAAACACAGAGTGAAATGTCTCATCAGCAAACGGCTGACAGCAAATCCCTGCCCCGAGGCTGCGCTGGGAACTGTGCACCTCCCAGCCCCGGCACCCGCGACCCCCACTACCCCCCCATCGGCCCACGGGGAGGACCCACGACCGGTCCCCAGAAGGGGTCCACCCCATCGGTGGCACCGCAGGCACAGGAGCCCCGCGCATCGCTGCTGATACCCGGCGTCCCCATCACTGCCCAGCCCCGTGGTCTTTTCCCAGGACCGGGGGGCCGCTGGGGGGGCCGGGGGAGCTGCCCCCACCCCACCCCACCCTGAGGCCATCGGGGCATGCAGGCGGCAGCGGCTCGGTGCCCTCTCCCCATCGCCCCGGCCTGGGGAGGAGCAGCGGGAGGACGAGCCCCCCGTCTCTGCCGGCTGCAGGCGTTTCCATGGGAGCGTTCCCTCATTGCCAGGAAAAATCACAGCCCTTCCCACCTGCTGAAGCAGAAGGGTCTGCTCGGGATGGGAAGTTACGTGGGATTTCATTATTATTATTATTGTTATTATTTAATTCTCAAGGTCGTAGGATTTACGGCCCAAGCTTACTTATTATCAGACACAGCGAAATAAAAATGATAGATTTCTGTGCCAGCTTTACAGCAGCTCTCGGTGGCTATTAAGGTTGCTAAAAACGTTTTCCATTCTAAAAGAAGATGAGAGCAAAGAAAGAATGAAGGGAAGAAAAAGAGCAAAAGGAAAAATGCAATAGGATCCGGGCCAGTGATGGATTGCAGGAGATAATCCATCCTGGCAGCCCAGGACTGCGTAACCTTGATGTCACCAGCTATTTTTCTGTGCCTGAGCTCTCCGGCTCGGCACCGGCACCCGTGGCAGAGGGGCGATCCCATTGCATTTCCTGAAAACTGCCCAAATTTGGGGTTCCCCCTCATTCCCGAGTCCTGGGTGGGAGGGGGAGGGATCCTGGTGTCCGAGCATCCCAGGGGGCAGGCAGGGGGCAGGGGGCTGCGGGCACCCATCGTCCACCCAGGGCAGGTGGCGGGTGGCGAGGGAGGCGTCCCTGGGCACGTCCCCACCCCGGCATGGCCCCCGCTCTCTCCTCCCCACCAACGTCACCGCTCAATCTCTTTTTGTCATCTGCTGGTCCCCCCACGGCCCCCCCCGCCGCGCTCTCTTCCCCGCGTTTCTGCCATTTTTATCTAACACTGGCCGTGAAAATTGGTGTGAAGTAAAAAAAGGCATCTCTGCCCACAGATGAAATCAATTGATTTGGCAGGTCGCCCGTGGACACCTCCGAGCAGCACTTCCAATTTGCAGGACGGACGCCGGCTCTGTGCAGTTTCTTCCCTTTCTTCTCCCGCATCTCCCCCACCCCTCCTCCTCCGCCCCGATTTTGTCTTCTGTCTTTCCAGTTCCGCTTTGATGTCCCTGTTATTTCTGCTTTCCGCTCACTGGAAATCACCCCTGTGTGGGCGCGGGGTTCTGGGGAGTCTGCGCACGCCACTGTGCCTCCTTTGGTCGGAGGCGGCTCAGGTGCGGGGACGCGCTGGGTGCTTGGTGCCAGGGGATGGGGCTGATTTCGGGGACCCCCATGGGTGGGAGCTGCAGCACCCCAGTGCCGTGGGTCTGTGTCCGTGTCACCTCCTGCCCTGTCCTGGGAAACCAGGGTGTGCGGCCAGGCTGGGGGCATCCCGAGGGCTCTGCCCCCAGCCAGCTCTGTGCACCCCAGGATTTTGCATTCGCACCCAGCAGGGGTTTGGGATGCTGAGAGCAGCCCTGTGGCTGCGGGAACCCGGCCAAACCCCCGCACAGGGACGGAGAGAGCTGGGAGCAGCTCCTGCACCGCGTCTGGGCAGCTGTGAGCGAGTCCCCGCTGTGCCTGTGGTGGAGATGGATGGAAACGCTTCCCTGAGCCACAGCAAAGCCTGGGGGCTTGGAAAGTGGGAGCCCAGGGCTGCTGTCTGTCTGTCTGTCTGTCTGTCTATCCCACCCAAAGGGGAGGAAGGCACCTGTTTCATCAAGGGGTTAATTATAAGAATAATCAAGGCTCCCCGGCCACGAGTGCCCGAGCGGGGCCGGCTGCACCGCGGGCGCGATGTGCGCGGCCCCGGCTGCCCCGCTGCCGCCGACACCGCCCGCTGCTCCCCAGAAGTTGAATGCTGCGCAACAGCACCTGGCGAGAGCTGCGAGGCAAATGTGACGTTAATCACGAAAACCTTGATGTTCTGCAGGAGACGTAAGCCCTGGAAGGAAAGGGGGGAAAAATGCTTTCTTTCTAGCGCTTTCATTTTACTTTGAGGTTAATAGAAGGCTAATTTGAAAGCACCCAGTTAATGAGAAAGCTAAAAATACTCCTCCTGCGCAGACCCTTTCTCCACAGCGCCCGTCTGCGTGGCATCGGCTGCAGACGCTGCTCCTCCTGGGGTGGCCACAAACCGCCCAGCCCGGGGACGCGGTGCCCCCACCTGCCCCTACGCTTGCTCTGGTGGCAGGGACCCGATACTTTGGTGGCCTCGCCACCAGGGACGTCCCACCCAAGGCCAGGTCACACCACGGCCCCCGGGCTGCCTCGGGCAGGGATGGGGCACGAGGGCAAGACCCACGCAGGGTGTGTGGGGCTGCAGCTCTGCGCACCCTGGCTTGGCCCCGTGTGGGGCAGGTTCAGGGACGTGTGGCCGGGGACAGCGCGGCCCCGGTGGCTCGGGGCAGGGACCCAGCTCCGAACCATTTGGGGAGCACCAGGGACAGGAGCCAGCGGTCCCTTCTGCTTGGGGACACAAAGCTCTCCCACCCGGCCCTGCTGCCCAGCCCGATGCATTCAAGCCTGACCTCGGTGCACGGGGAGCCTTGTGGGAAGACAACGCATTTATTTATTTTTGTGCCAGAGCCTCCCTGGAGACTGCAACCAATTTCTACTTAAAAATGCAATAAACAGAGACGTAATTAGTCTATAAAATTTGGACTCGGAGGCTCATTACTCCCAGGATGTTTGGCTTGTACTTACTGTGTCATCAGGCAGGATTGTTCCCCACGCCGCGCCGGCACGAGCTCTGCCCCGGCACGGCAGCGCTGCCGCTCCTCGCGGCCAGGAGCAGCCCCAATGGCTGGGGCAAAGCCCGCGCCCCCCCAGCCCCGCTGCCCCTTCTTTTCACCCCCCTTGCTCCTCACCCTCCTCCTCCTCCCTGCAAAGAGGCTGGTCCCCAGCACTGCCTTGGTGGGGAGGTAACAGCACTGCCCACGCCCAGGCGGGCGTGCAGGCTGCATGCAGCAGAGCCCGTCGCCCGTCGCCCGTCGCCTGTCGCCCCATCACCACGCGGGGCTGCCCGCCGGCTGGCAGGGCACCGCGCTGTCCCCCCCTTTGCAGCAGACAAACCACGACTCACCCTCAAAATGCAGCAGGGAGCCCCGAATTGGCACGCAGGGCTCAGGAGACCACGGCACCCCCTCTCTCCACACCCCTCCTGCACCCCTTCTCCCCACGCAGCCCAGCAAAGCGCCCTCCCTCCGCTCCCCCTGCCTGCAGCCCCGCTTTGCTTCGCCCGCTCAGTGCAGCCGGCGAGGCACAATCCTCCAGCGCTGCAGGGCCGGGGGGGTCAGCGTGGCCACCCCATGCACGAAACGGGGTTAACAGAGCTTATTGGCCTCCCGCGGGTGTTTGCAGGGGCGAATTGGTGGCTGGGCGCATCCTGCTTTAATTTCTATGCGGCTGCCTGCCCCGCGAGAGCACCCCAGGGGGAGAGCCCGGATCCTGCCCCGTGCAGCTGGAGGATGCCACCAGCAGCAGCGGGCAAGTGGAGGCTCAGCCGCTCGTCCCTGGCTCTGCCGGGCTGTGCTCAGCAGAGGAAAGGGAATTTTCCAGCTCCTGGAGGGCTTGGGGACGGCTGTTTCCTCCAGAGGCTGCGCCGCCCGCCTGCTGCTGCTTGCATGAGCTCGGAGGCGGGGGGAGGATTTCCACCACGGAGCCTGGGATGGGTCCAGGATTTGCAGGGGGGATGCGAGGGGCTGGGGGGCCAGGGGGAGCCACCCGTGCGTGCTGCTCCATGCGAGCCCCTGCCAGTTTGCACCCCTGGGAGCTGGTGCCTTCGCCAGCGCTCCCAGCTCGCACGCGGCTGCTTCAGATGCCGTTTAATTAGGAAATGATCTGCATGGAAAATTTTGCGTTCGAGTGCCTGGAATCTTGTGCTCATGGCTCATTTCCAAGCCGACAGAAAAGCATTCAAGTTGGAGGATGATTCCTGGAGGTTTTCCGGATCTGCTGGCCGGGATCAGCAGGCATCATGCTCGTGGTGCTGCCCGCACATGGCACGGGGCTGAGGTCGGCACCGACCACTCTGAGAGCTGCCAACGGCAGGGGGGCCATCAGCTGACCGAAAAGCAGCCACCTCCCTGCACCATGCACTTAAACAGCCTCTAAACTGAGGACTGGAGCAGCCTTGGGGCCATACCCATTGCTGGGCTGCAGGGAATGCTCTCCCTGGCACGCCAGGGAGATGCTGCAAGATGCCAGGAGACGCTGGGAGATGCTGGGAGATGTCTGGGGATGTCTGGGGATGCTGGGACAAGCAGGGATGTGCCAGGAGATGTCCCCAGCCCTGCAGCAGGGGCACTGGCTCTGGCTGCCGTCCCCAGCACTCGCCTCTCCAAAGGTGCCCCAGCGATGCCAAGGCGCTTGCAGCGAAATGGAGTTCAGAGGCCAGAGCTAAATTGTCTCCCTGGAACAAACGAGGAGTCTTTAATTCCCTTTATACAGAGCCACATTAAAGGGTTTCTTATTCCTGTTGCCGAAGAAATGCGGCCCGTTTCCCCCACGTCTCTTCTGCACTCCTCGCCCTTCTCTCTGCGACAGCCCTTTGAGGAGGTCTGGGAGCGTTTAACCTCCATTTTCCTGGACAATTAAGAAGCTTTATTTGGGGCACACGGTGAGAGGCAGCGGGGAGGCACCGGGGGCAGGCGCACCAACACGCAGGCGTCTGCCTTGCTGCCACGCTCGCTCCCTGCATCTCCCTGACTCCTATTGATGGTTTAATTTTCCTTGGGGTTGGGGGGAAGAAGAAAAGCACCAGATAATTGTAGCGGAATGGGATGATAAGTAATGTTTGGTATCCTTTTTACAACCATTCCCCGGGGGCCCATTATGGTAATTTTTCTTCTATAACTGGCAAATTGTATAACAAGTCAGATGATAAACTAGCAAGCCAGGCAGAAATTTGCATTTTAATACAACTGTCTAAATCATTTCCCCACGTAGGGCCGGACGGGACACTTCAGCCATTTCTGCTGCTCGGGGTGGCCGGGAGGGGAGCGGGCCAGGGTCCCCCCGCTGCCTGCCGGGGTGCGCGGCCGCTGCCGGTGCTCGCCCCGTGCCCTGGGCGAGCTGCTGCTTTTCCTCCGCGCACTTCCCAGGCACAAACCCTCGGGGCGGGGAGAGCCAGGTCCCCGCTGCTCACCGGCAGCGTGCAGCCGTCCTGTGCCCAACCCTGCTACCGATAACGTGGGTTATCAGCAACGGCCGTGTGTTAACCCCGCTGAGATAACGGGCAAGCAGGGGGGTCCCGCAGGTCCTGGGGGTCCCGCAGCTGCAGCCCCTCACGTGCACGGGGCCAGGAGCGTGCCTGTGGGATGAGAGCCGGGGGGAATTCAGCAGCCCCAGCTCCTCTTGCCCGTTAGTGCCTCCGTCAAGGAGGCGTTAGCATCCATTCAGTAGAAACCTGATAGTGAAATGCCAGCCTCCCCTGACAGGTTTATAAATAGCTTCTTTGAGTCCAATTTGAAGTTTTGATTAAAAAGAACAGAGAAAAAATAAGAAGGGAAAAATAAAAGCCAATGGGAAGCTATCAGCCATCCATCTGCAGCTGTCCCCCACCTCTCTCCCCCATCCCACTTCCCCATCCCACTTTCTCATCCCGCTCTCCCTGCCAAGCACTGTCCAGCCGCAGGGCACGGGCAGAGCTGCAGCATCCCACAAGGTGCCAGTCCGTTAAGACAGAGACTTTTATCGGTCGCTGTTCCAAACACGAAACCTAATTAAGATTTTTATAAACACTCACCCAGCACAGAAAACCACCACCACATTAGCAAGGCAAATAGCACCCAAATTAAGTTATGTTCCTCCCTTGTTTTAGTCCAGTTTTTAATTAGGTGGCTGCTGAGATGTGGCACGGCCGTGTGTAATCACATCACCGTGATTTATTAGGGCTCTTCACTGGAGTTACTGCTTGTTCCCTCCACCCTTTGCATCGCTGGGCTCAGTTTGGGTCACTCACGCCAGCGTGAGGCTGTCCTGTGGGAGCACAGCAGGGAGGCGAGGGCATCCCTGTCCCCATCCCTGTCCCCATCCATCCCTATCTCAGTCCCCATCCCCATCCCTCTCCCCATCCCCATCCATCCCCATCCATCCCCATCCCTGCAGCAGCCTGGGGACCCCCTCCTGCCACCCCCCTCCCTGCTGCGGCACGGCCCCCCCAGGGGACCCCCCTCCCAGGGGAGCGTGGACGGTCCTCTGCCAGTAATCACAACACCGCTACA
>VXAL01008637.1:12042-28282 GCA_013399475.1 Chauna torquata
AGTTTCAAAAAAAAAAAAAAAAAAGAACTGAATAGAATCTGTGTTGAAATTGTTAACAATGGGAAATACATTTTCAAACAAAGCCCCAAGAATCGGTGTTTTCCCCGCGGAGCTGCAGAGACATGATTAAAACCTCCTGCGTGGCCGTGGGAGACGGAGGAGCGGCAGCAGGACCCCGGCCCCTTTGCTCTTCCCAGCTCCCAGCCCTCGCGCGGGGCAGCACAGGACGGTGCCGTGCTTTTCTTGGCCACCCTGAGCTGGGGCTGGTGATGGGGACAGGGCAGGGGACGAGGCAGGGGAAAGGAAAAACCTGACCCAGAGCACCTCTGTGGGGAAGTCAGAGCCTGCAGGGCGCCGTGCACGCTGCATGAGCGAGATGCTGCTGGGTGCCAGCCCTGCATGCCTGTCCCACCGTGCTGCCGGCCGGTGGGGACGGTGGCACGTCCCCGTGGGTGCAGGAAGAGGTAGGATGCCCCAGCATGGGGCTGCAGTGATGCTGCACCCACTTGTGCACCGGAGGCTTTTTGGGGTGGGGAGGGGGAGGCAGGGCCACGGGGTCCCCGCTGCGCAGTGACTCTTCAGAGGACACTGGAGCAGTTGTCACCGTCTTCCAGCATCGGCACGAGTGACACTCGCTTGGTACCCACGTTTGCAGCGCGCAGCAGACGGCGAGGCCGCTGGTGCGATTCCGCACCGCTCCACCGCGGTCAGCCGAGCCGGGCACCGAGCGAGGCGCGGCGACGACAAAAAGGCCACATTCTCCTTTGGTCTGTGGGGACGTTTATTAGCTCGGAGTTAAAGGCAGGCAGGGCTCTGGCAGCTGGCAGCACGTTCATCAAATCTCCTGGATTCCAGGATAAACCTGGCGTGCTCGGATGGTGCCAGGGCTTCAGGTGGGGTTTGTTTTGTTGTGGGGCTCAGGGGACGTGCAGGTAATTACCGGTGGCAACGTTTGTGTTACCAAACTGCCTGTAAGGGAGGAAAAAGTGGACAGAAACAAGCTGGTGACACGGGGGCATTCACCAGCCTGCCAGGATGTTTCCTACATGGCACAGAGGCCGAGTGACAGCGGGTGACGTCCCGGGTGACAGCCATGTGTTTTGGGAGAGGGTCTGGCCGTGCCACAGGGATGGGACGGGGCGCACAGTGGGGATGCAGCAGCCACAGCCCCGTTTCGGAGCCAGCCCACTGCCCAGGGCTCAAAAACAGATAAAGCCCCAGAAACTTCCGTAACCCAAAAAATTCTGTAACCCAACAGCAAAGGCCGTGCCCCGCAGGGGGAGGTGGGGCTGGTGGTGCCCCGGTGCTCGGCTGCAGCTCAGCCCCTGAGACGAGCTCTCGGCTGCAACGGGGCCATTCGCAGGGTGCTGCCGGCGAGGCTGGGGCCGGACCCGGCCCTCCCGCAGCCGCAGAGCGAGGCAGGATTCCTCGCCTGCCCTTCGCAGCGTGCCCGGCTGCTGCCCGCTCCGCTGCTGCTCTGCGGCGGGTGGCACAGTTCAGGCCCGAATGAGCGGCAGAGAGCAGCCCGAGCGCGCCGTCCTCTTCCTTCCCTCTCTAAGAAGAAGAAAGAGCCGGGAGGTGCAGCGGCGTCGGGGCGGGCGGGGAGCCGGGACAAAGCGCTGGGGCCGGAGGGCACGCTCAGCCCAGCCACGGCTGGGCACAGGGTCCCGGACCCCTCCGTGGCCACCGATGGCGTGCGCAGGGCGATGCCGGGGGGAGGCAGGGACGCGCGGCCGCGTGTCCCCGCGGTGCCTGTGGGGCGGCGGGTGGCACCGGGGCTGCGCTCCCTGCGTCCCCATCGTGCACCATCGCCCCGTACCGGCTCTGCTGGCCCCCCAGGTATTGACCTCCTGCACCCGCCACTCTCACCGCGTTTTGAAGTCTCAGCTAACTTCTAATTTCATTTCCCTGCCTCTACCTGCACCGTCCACACGGCTGCTGCTGGCTGCAAAGCGCGGCGGGGACGCCGGAGCCAGGTTTGCGGGCTCTGTGTCCTCACCACGCTGCTCCATCCCCATCCCTGTCCCCGTCCCCGTCCCTGTCCCCGTCCCACCAGCTATATCTCAGCTGGTGCAAAGCCTCAGCGCTGGGCAGCGGCGAGCGGCAGCAGTGGCAGCCGGAGCAGTGGGTTTGCCGCCTGCTCTGCCGAGCCGCAGCCTTCCCCAGCACAGGGGTCGGACGTGCCCCGGGGCCGGCTCAGCGCTCCTGAGCAACCTGCTCCAGCACGAGAGCACCACAGGGACAGGAAAGCGTTATCTTGGCGCTGGGGGCTGTGAATAATGGAAGAGGAATCCATAAGTAATTACATTCTAATTAATTAAGGATGATGGATAGACGGGAGCGAGTGGCTCCACGCAAATCGCACAAGCTGTAAAGGGCCGTGCTCCTGCCACCATCAAATTGATTTGCTGGTTTGGAGGGGAAGAAAAAAAAGAAGAAGAGGAAAAGGAGCTTGACATTATAACATTTGCAGCCCTGGAAGGGCCACCACGGCACTGCGGCCCCCGGCCCACCGGGACGTCCTGGCCGGGCGTTTGCCCCGTCCCTGCACCAGCTCCTGGCTGCGGCAGCAGCAGGGGCCAAGGTGCGCAGTGGCACTGAGCCAGGGCGGCTGCGCAGCCGCGGCTGCTTTGGGGGCAGAGGGATTTAGCTTTGCAAACCTCATCCCCCGGGTTCATTTGCAAGCTCACGCACAAACTCCTAATGATCTGGACTCCGCCACGGCGCCTCGCGGAGCTGCCAGCGTCGCGGCTGCCGCTCGGTGTGACAGCCGGCACTCGGCTGAGGGCTCTTCTGTGAGCCGGGGCTGCAATTAATTAGTGCTCTGTCTTATTAGCACCTTTATCTCATCAGTCCTGCACACTGTTCCTGATCCGAGGCGACGTGACTCGCCCTGCAAGGGGCCCCGTGCAGCGGCTGGCGTGCCGCCCGCCACAGCTCTGCAGCATCGCCCTGCTCCGGGGGCAGCAGCCTCGACCCTCCTCGCCCTGCGCTTTGCACGTTGCGCTCCGGCTGGCAAATGCGCGCCCACACCCGCCCGCACGTGCACGCGGACACGTGCGAACACACGCACGCAGACACGTGCAAACACACGCACGCGGACACGTGCAAACACACGCTCACACTCTTCCCTGCCAGCCCCTCCCGGCCCGCTCTCCTCCCTGCCGCTCATCCCGCTTCCAAGCCGCTCCACCCCGAGGCAGCGGTGCCGGCACGTCGTCCTCGGGAAGTGGCTATTGTTACATTACCTTGGGGACTAATTAAGCTGAATATGAGAGCCGGAACACCTTGACTCGGGGAAGGTTAACAGCGCGAGCCTGTCTCGAGGAAGCTGGAGCTCGAGTCAACTCTGCAACATTAATCGTGGTATTGAGCGGCGCGGCACGAGCGGCTCTGGAGCCGTTCTCCGCCATTACATTAATGGTGTTGCCGTGTCTATATTCTTTAAGTAATTGGCAGCTTTTTCTACGTCTCGTCCTCCATTTACTTTCACAGGACATCAGAAGTCATTGTGTACAATAGCTTCGCAAACCCTGATTCACGCGTTAAGTAGGACTGTGCAGAAAAGCAGACGATAATAAGGTGACGGACAAAAGGAAGGGGCAGCAGCAGCGGCGGATGACATGGAACTGCTTTCTTCGCCCCTCACTTTACTGTTGGGTGATAACGCAACGGCACGCCCTCGCATCAGCTGCGTCCTGCTTCCCTCAGACGCAAGCACATGAACAAAATTAACTAAAAGTGTTCAGTTCACTGGGAACTTTTCCCCCAGTGAAGCCTCTTTCTCTGAGGACTCAGCATCAGGGATGCTCAGGATCGAATCCAGCCCCTGCCATGCTCACCCTGCCCTTCCCACACCTGCTCCAGGGCTGGTTTCCCACCGCCGCATGGATGTGCCCGGGCACCTCCTGCTCCTCACCAGCAGACGCCCATCTCCGTGCCGTGGCTCCAAACCATTGTCCTTGGGAAGGGAATAACCGCAGGGCTGCGGGGCTGGGTGCGGGGGACCGACCTCGACAGCAGGAGGGGAGCACCCGGATCCCGGTGGGGAGCCCAGGCAGGCACACAGCCACAAGCACCAGCGCGGGATGGCAGAGACCGGCAATTACCGGTGAGGAGCACTGGCAGCGCTGAGCTGAGGCCACCGGCTAATTACAGGATTCACAGGCTCCGAACGTGGCCGGCACAGCCTGGAAGCACACAGGCACGCCGTCACTGCTCCGCAGCGCTGCGCCCCGCGGCTCGGCAGCTGGATCCCGCAGCTCTGCGGTGCAGGCAGAGCCCCCTCAGCTGCCCCAGCCCTGGGGCAGAGCCGTCCCAGGGCCCCCAGCCATGGAGGAGCTGGGGACGGGGAGGCGAGGGTGTGGAAGAGAAGTGCCGTGATTTGGGGTCTCGGCTGGGCCGCCCCTGGGAGTGCGGATCCCAAGGGCAAGGGAAGGCGTGGGGGTGCGAGGGAGCTGTGACCGGTGCTCGGCCCCGTCCAGCCTGGCTCAGTGTGAGCTGGCTGCCTCTGTCTCGTCTCCAGCCCCTGGCTTCATTAATAAGATGATGATGAGTCATTTAACTCCGAATTTCCAGACGAGAGCAAGCCACCCACGCGCGTTGGTTAATGATGGAGATGCTAACGAGACCTTTCTGAACTGGACTCCCGTCAGAAGATGCAAGCCCGCACTCCCAGACTTGCTGCTGCTCAGAGGTGATGGGAGGGTTGTCCCTGCCTGGCAGAGGCGGCACGCTGTGCCATGCCGTGCCGTGCCGTGCCATGCTGTACCATGCCGTGCCATGCCATGCTGTACTGTGCCGAACCGTGCCGTGCCATGCTGTATCATGCCGTGGCATGCTGTGCCGTGCCATGCTGTACCGTGCCGTGCCGTGCCGTGCTGCATTGTGCTGTGCCATGCTGTGCCAGAGAGATGCAGCCGCCGGGCTGCCCAGCAGGGAGCTGCACTGCCGGTTAGCATTCTCCCAAGGAGCCCAGCAGGTAATTACAGGCAGATTAAAAATGTAAGCAAAAGCAATTTTTCTTCCTCACAAGTCTGGGCAGAGACGTGCGACCCGGTGCTTGCGGGGACGATGGAGCCAAGCTTGCAGCTGGCACCCAGAGGGGAAAGCGCTGGGTGCTGCGTGCAGGCTGCACCCCACAGCCCCGCACCCTGGGGTCCGCAGAGGGGTGCTGGGGGCTGCACGTCTCCATCCTCAGCCTCCTCTTCCTCTGCAGGTTGGAGCCGCTGGACCCCCCTTGTGCCTGGGCTCTCCCCTCTGAGGTGGCACCTTGCAGGCTTCAGAGAGCAGCCAAAGAGTCAAGGTCCTGGTGCAAAGGGCACGCTTGATGCTCAGAGTTCATTCCCTTTCCTGGCTTTTAGCAGCCCAGGGAAGGAGAAGTGTTGTTTAAGAAAAAGTCTATTTTACCAAAATTGCCAGCATCCCTTTAATTAAGCGATAAAATGAGTTAGAGCGTGAGGAACTGCACGCTAATTCATCCTGAAGATGTTGGGCACCGGGCCAGGAGGATCCTCTTACTGCAGTGATAAAATTTCATTAAAAAATGTTTTAACTTTTTTTTTTTTTTAACACTTGTTAATTTAACAAAGAGGCTGAAAAGTTATGAGCAGGGAAAGTAATCTTCTATGAATTTCCCGCCTGGCGAGCCAGTGCCGCTCGCTGCCTGCGCTCCTTCCAGCTGCGGGGAAACCCACACCATGCTTGAGCCACCACTTTCCTTTTCCATTCCTTTATTTTAATCCAAAATTATTTTATCGCCCACTGAAGAAAAAAAAAGAAAGTGCCTAAGTAGTCGTTTATTAGCAGCTATAAGTATCATTAGGCAGAGAGATGTGGTAAAATATAGATTACACCGGGAAGAACCAGGGATCCGAGTGCCATTTTTCCTG
Organism: Chauna torquata; assembly: GCA_013399475.1. Taxonomy (NCBI): domain Eukaryota; kingdom Metazoa; phylum Chordata; class Aves; order Anseriformes; family Anhimidae; genus Chauna; species Chauna torquata. The sequence goes on from VXAL01008637.1 coordinate 17,934, forward strand.
TTCAGCATGTCATTACGCATCCCGTCGTGGCATATCACAGCGATGATTAGTAGCATCAAATGACTTCTGAAAAATGATTATGTGCCATTAAAAACATTAGTCTGTCTGAAACCAGCACAAACAAATGGCCGTGCCGGGGATGAGTCATTAGCTCCAGGGCCAGGGATGTGACGGGAATCCCGGAGCCGCGCGGGTGCAGCCGGTGGGTGCCGCAGCTCGGCGCACCTTGGATGCGAGGGTGCTGCGAGCGCCAGCAGGGTGCAAGCCCGATATCTGATCCCCAGCCCCGGCTGGAGGCACCCATGGGGAGGGCGGTCGCAGGACCGGAGCGGGAGGCACCTCCTCCGCAGTGCCCCCCTGTCTGCTGCTTTGCTGACTCCTCTCCCCCCAGGTCCCAGCCGCGGGGCACCCCCTGCTCTGCAGCCAGCTCGCCCCGCTCCATCTCCCCCTCTCACCTGCTGCAATTCTGAAACGTGCCCCGGGTGCCTCCTCCCCCGGTGCAGACTTGCCCGCGTGTCCCGTTGCATCAGCTCCACCACCCAGCTCCATCGCCCCAACCCATCGCCCCGGGTCCCTCACCCCAGCACATCCAGACCATCGCCCCAGCCCATCAATCCAGCTCCATCGCCCCAACCCGTCGCCCTGGATCCATCGCCCCAGTACATCCAGCCCATCACCCCGGTTCCAACAACCCCAACCGATGCCCTGACCCGTCACCCCGGCCCCATCACCCCTTCCTGCCCTCCCCACCCCGCAGCCGTGCCCACGCCGCGCCAGCCCGCTGCCGGCACTTCGCTCCCTGCTGTTTCCACTTTAAGAGGACATAAATCCAGTTAGTATGTCCAAAGGAGAAAAATCAAAATGTCACATCTGTGGAGACGGTTCAATTGAAGGGGTATTGATTGTCACAGAGAATATTCTCACTTTATTCACCTACTTAGTCCCTTCCCCTAGGCACATATGAATTCATCAAACATTGTCACACCACATAATAATACTTGTTCCTGGGTGTTGTTGCAGCAGCTCAGGCTTCGTCCTGCCTTCCTGGGCAAGCAGGAATTTAGGGAAGAAAAGCTTTGCTGGCAGCAAGAGCATGCGGAGGCTCCGGGGTGTGAGTTAACTTCCTCGGGTCCTCAGGAGCCGGTGAGAAACGCGCGGGCGAGGAGGGCTCAGACCCTCTCACAACCGCCCGCAGGGCTGGCTCTGCTCTGCTGCCAGTTCCTTGGGGGTTTTGGTGGAAGGTATGGAAATAAGCTGGGGGTGGAAAGACATTTTCTCTTTGTTTGCGGCCATTTATTGTCACGTCTTCACTGCCTTGTGTGGCCCTGGAGCCCTTTGGAGCAGGAGCTGGGCAGAGCGGAGCCGCAGGGCTCCTCTCCCGCTCTGGGAGCAGAAACAGCACGGCCAAGGAGAAAATGCGACTGCAAAGGGCAACGCTGCTGCTGCGGGCAGCTGGCTCCTCCCAGGCCATGCGGTCCTGCTAATTACAGCTCCCAATTAAGAAAGGCCGGACCAGGTGCTGTGGCTCGGGGATATAACCTCCAAAGCGCTGGGCTGGTGCTGGTGCTGCAAGCACGGCCCGGACCCCGGGCAGAGGGGCTGGGTTGTGCTAGCACGTTGCTCGGGGACGTGGCACGCTCCCTGAAGGCTGGTGACCGGCGGGACGTCCCACACGGTGCAGCCGTCCCCAGGCACAGAGCTCCTCCGTGCACGCTCTGCCGGCAGCGAGCGGAGCCGGGAGCTGCCGGAGCCGCTCTGCCGGAGTGCGAGAGCCGCACGCAGCCGGGCTGGCTCCGCTGTGCTCTGTCCTCGGGTGGTGGCGGCCACCAGCTGTCCTGTGCTTGCTGAAAAGAATTGGGAGCATGAGCCAGTGTTTCTGGTCCGCATTAGCTTCATATTCCTCGTGTGTTAATCTGCTTCAGTGTAATGATTTAATCTGTTAATGGCCCCCGATTCAATCTGCTCCTCTCTGGTTTAACATCCTTTTGTCGTTTGCACCTGATTTGCTGATTTATCCCACCGCCTTTTGGCAGCCCCGGGTCAGGCGCTGCAGCGGGTCGTGGATGAGCGACGGCAGGACACCGGCACGCCGGGAGGAGGAGGAGGAGGCGGTGGCAGCACGCAGCGAGCGCACGGCAGCCTGGAGCCGGGTCCTTGCCTGGTGGGAAGCCCTGGAGCTGCCCCCAGCCTGGGGCCGCGGAGGAGAGCGGGGCCGGGGTGCATGCAGCAGCCGGGCAGGTCTCAACCCCGTCACCCCCCCGACCCACCGCAGGGCCCCGCGGTGCCGCCAGGTGCAGGACGGAGCCGTGCCCTGGGACGAGGGCCCGGAGGGGTGCACGAGGCCACGTCCCCAGCAGCAGGGAGAGCAGCCCCGCTCGCGCCCGGCCGAGGCTTCGCTGAGCTCTCACGGGCGGTTCGCCTGGCTTCTGATTTACAGTTCATAACCTGGATTGCACCGCAAGTGCTGCCTGGTGGGGTCGGTGGAACTGAGACCAAGGAAATATTTGCCCTGATTTTGATCTCCCCTAACATCTGGCACAGGATTCCTTCCCCTGAACCGGCAGCAGTGGGGAGCCCAGTGCTGAGCAGGGCAGAGGGGCCGGGGACCCCCGCAAAGGAGGGGAGGAGATGGGGGCACCGGCAGGGACAGAAACATCTCCTCCCGCAGAGCCCCACGCCTCCGCCGTGAGCCCTGGGGAAGAGGTGCAGGGGGCCGGTGTCCCCCCTTGCCGTGGTAGCACGGTGCTGTTCGTCCCCTGGCCGAGAGACGCCCGCCGTGACATTGCCGTTCCTCCCTCGCCGCCAGACCTCCTCCTTCCCCGCGCGGTGGCGGCCGGGCTGATTTATGGCCGTGCGAGGAGGCAATCAAGGCCCCGGCCTCCGAGGATGACGCCGCGTCTGCTCCGCCGCATTTTGACCGGGAGCGCGGCGGCTGCATGCCGATGCGGAGCCGGTCCCAGCGGGATGGGAGAGCTTTGGAGGACGCACGGAGCCGCGTGTGCCCGCAGCGGGGCAGTGCCAAGTGCTGTCCCTCGCGGAGGGAGCCCGCCCGTCCCCGAGCTGCCCTGGGGCTGCACGGGCACCCTCGCCCTGGCTCGGGAGGGAGGGCAGTCGGGGGGCCCAGACGGGGATGGGGGCTCGGGGCCGAAAGCACAGATGAGCATGAGCTCTGCAAGATCAGTTTGCTCACCAAAGGCAGGGCAGGAGCTGGTCCAAGAGAGGGGAAGGGGCTGTGGCTGTGGTGCTGCACCTCGCACCGGTGGTGGCGCGGAGGAGACGGGTCTGCACACCTGTGTCAGGTCCCCACGCCGCGTCCCCTCCGTCCCCAGGCGTGCCTGCAGTGTCCTGCCCAAGGAGGTAACTCGCTTCCCTCCGGGCTGGAGCCATCTGGATGCAAAGCAAACGTCCCCGCAGGCCAGACACGACAGCAATGAGACGACCACGGCAAGTGGTGGGACTTGTCACCGCTTCCTGGGAACAGACCGAACACGAGGAGACTCCGCGTTCACCTCCGGAGAGCCCCGGGCGCCCTGCGCTCCCTGGCCTTGATCCTGCCACCGCCGAGCCTGGAATCATAATTACCCGCATTCATCTGGCCTCTGTTCTCGCTCCTCTCGCCTGACTTGAAATGATTTTTGGAGGCAGTTGGTGGCGAGGGAGTACAGCTGCCGCTAAGTTATCCAAACGATTTATCTTAAGATTCATACAGAATTCATTGTGCAGGGAGCCTGGGCAATGTCGGCTTTTAATATTCATGCGGATTTGGAGGCAGTGTTAATCACAGGGTCTGACAATTTGCACTTCCCTTAATTGTCCGCGCAGCAGCTCTGCCCGGCCGCCAGCCCTCGTTCCCGCGACGCTCGTGGACGTGCACAGGGTCCCTGTGCAGTGCTGGTCATTGCTTGGTCACAGCGGGCAGCAGGAGGACAGGTCACGGGGGGTGCCCTGCGTGGCCCCGGGCAGGGCAGCGGAGCGCTCAGCCGCATCCCGCAAGCACGTGCACGCGCTCCGCAGCAGCGATGCGCGGTCCGGCGCGGAGGGGACCGGTCCCGCCGCGGACCCCGCTCTCCTTAGCAGGGTGACGTGCACCGAGCACCCCCGGCCTCAGCGCCACGCAGCCGATGGCAAAGCGCAGGGGCCTGGAGTACCCGGGCCAGGGCTGCACGCCCCAGTGCTGAGCGGGTCGCCGCAGGGGATGCCACCCTGACCGCCCGTAGCGTGTCCCAGCGTGGGGACGCAAAGCCCTGCAGATACCGGCTTGGGCCCCTCGCCGCCTTCCCCGTGGCTGGCGTTACCTGTCACCGCTGTCACTCCGCTCCCATCCAGCCAGCTGCCACCGAGCGGGGACAGAATACCAATGAGGGACGCGGAGCCGCAGGCTCGCGGGTGGCCCCTCCTCGCGGAGCGGCACGGCGGCACCCCTAGGGACAGGGACAACGTGTCTCACGTGCCAGGACCCAGGGGCAGCTCCCCCTGCCTCGTGTCGGTGAGGTGCTGAGACCCCTGCAGCTCGTGACGGCCAGCCAGGTGACACAGACCTGTCACTGGCAGATGCAGCCCCCAGGTGCCCCCAGCAGGACCCCCCTCAGTGGTGCTTTGCTGGGGCTGATGGCACGGCCATGGGGACAGACCGGAGGCCACTTCCATCCCCTGCCTTGCAGCAGGACCCCAAAGACACCGCCACCCACGAGCAGTGCCACGAAGGAGCCCCCCAGCTTCTGCTTTCCGGAGCCACCGATGCTCGGCTCAGCCGAGGCCACGGTGTGGGGCTGGGTGGGTTCTCAGCTGTCCTCACGCTGTAATTGTCCTAATTAGATCTACATGTTTTGATGAAGGTTTCACAAGAAAAAAAGGGAAGGCAGGAGGAGATAATCGAATCGCAGATGACATTCCCATCACCCAATCTCTCCGCACAGCCTCTGCTGCAGCCGAGTCTGAAAATTATGCATAAGGGGGGAGGAAAATTACCATAATCTTCCTCTGCAGGATGACACCAAATTTGACTCGAGCTGCACGGGATGGCGGGGAGCCAGGCAGGCAGCGCAGCTGCTCTGCCCTTGCCCCGGTGGTGCCACCACCGATGCCAGCCACCCGTGCCGCCTGCCCGCCTAGCCTGTGTCCCACGGCTGCCAGCCCGCTCCGAGGTCCCAGCCCGGGACTTTTGGGGCTGCCCCCGCTCCGTGCAGTGCCAATGGGGGGTGGGCACCCCCGCACCGCCATCGGACCCCAGGTTAAGTGGGGCTACAATTTCCACAGCTGGGCCATTGATCTGTGACTCCCCATGAAGGCAAGCGCAGGGGACTTCGGGGGACATGAGCCAGCACCAGTGACACACGGTGACACAGTGCAGCAGCTCACGCACTGTCTTGTGCCCACAGCCGGGGCAAATCCCCTTTGCTGGTGGGTAGGAGTGAGCGGGGCACAGCATCACCGCACGCCAGGGCATCACCCTTGGTTCCCCGTGCATGGGGACCGTGCAGGATGGGGCACAGGCACCCACGGACGGGGCTCCCCGGCTGCCTGCTGGGGGACACACAGCCCGTGGGGCACAGCCCAGCACCCCAAAGCCCACCTGGGGCTGAGGGTGCCTGCCCCGCACCCTGCCCTGTGCCCCTTTTTTTTACATGCTGGAGGCCCGGCTGATGGCCGGGGAGCAGTGGGGCTCGGCCGTGGGGCTCGGCCGTGGGAAGAGGCCCCCTTTTATCTCTTTGACTTCACAGGGGAACTCCAAATCGGGGTGGCCAGGGGGTCCTCTGGGCACGGCCAGGTGGGCACCGCAGGGGCTTGGCAAGTCGCACGTGCTGTGATGAAATGCAATTAAGACGGAGCTCCCCAGTCTCCCTGCTCTCTGCACAGCTCCCCTGGGCTGCAGAAAAGCCCCTTTGGAGATGCAGCCTCCATGTCTGTGCCACCCGCACCGGGCATTTGCAGGGCACCCGGCCTGCTCGTGCTGGGGCCGAGGGCTCGCGCTGTGCCATGGAGGCTGATGACCAGCACGTGGTGGGGGAACCCCGGCAGTGGGAACAATGCCGGCACCTCCGGCTTCTCCCAGGACTCTCATGGGCACAGGCAAGCAAGAAGGAAGGAGGGGAGCAGACCCTGGTGGCCCCGAAACACTGAGCCCAGAGAGTCAACGTTTCACTCGCTGGTGCGCTACCGGAGCTGCCTGCCCGGGGGACTCACCAGGTGCCCGGGGAGCACCGAGCTCTGCCCGCCCGTTCCCTTTTGCACCGCTGCCGTGCCGGAGCAGGCTGCTCCCCCGACTCCGGCTGGATGCAGCCGCCGCGTTCGATGGCACAGCAGAGCCACGGCGCTCGCTCCCGCCCGGGCTCAGGTGATTTATCTGCGTGGCGAATGTCTGAACTTCAGGAGCGTGAGATGGGAAAGCAGGCGCACACCCTCCCCGCCGCGGTCTCCCCTTGCCTAATCTCCCGTTGCCCAATCTTCCCACGCCAGCGCCAGCCTCCCCCAGCTCCCAGGGGCTCCGGAGCGAGGCCAGCCTCCAAGACCAGGCCTCCAAATGCACGCAGCAGGGTGCAGGCACACGTCACCCTGCGCTGGGGCACCGGGCAGTGCCACCTCCTGCGCTGGCACGGCCAAGCTGTGGGACGCGGCGCTGCAGGGGGACAAGGGAGACCGGCCCCAAGCCCCGGCATCGCCTCCAGGATGCCACCTAGCCACGTGCGTGCACCGGGACCGGTCCCTGCGTCACCACCGCAGCCGAAGTTCTCCCCCTCCAAGGGACCCCCGCAGCCCCGGGGCTCCGTGCTCGCCCCCAGCCCTGCTGAGACCCGAGCAGCTCATCACACCGGTGGCACAGGGCGCAGCACGGGCTGAGCATCGCCAGCCCGCGGGCAGGATCCGGCCCCTGCCTGGCCCTAATTCAGAAAAATATTGCAGTGCTTCAAACGGCTTCCGATGCCTGCGGGAAAACTTGCAGCCGCGTTTATTCTCCTTTTATCATGGAGAGGAAGGGCTCCCGCTCCAGTGCCACTCGCCATTCCACCGGAGAACGCAAGCCAGGCCAGTTTTTGCCCTCCCCCTCTCCCCAAATTTGCTCTCGCTCTCAGGTAATTTGCATGAAAACGGGGTCTTTTGTTTCTTAGGATTTCATCTGCCTCTGCTGCCCGTTCCCCACCTAGAGCCTGAGCCTGCCTTTGTCCTCGGCAAATAAAGAACAAAAGGGGAAGAGACAGAGAAAATATGATCTCGCCTCCAAATGGGCTTTTTTTTCCCCAAGTCGTCCATGAAGCTTCAGATGCTCTTTAAGAACCTGGTTGATGAATGACAGGGCATGGGAGCTGCCATTAGGAGTGAATTGATCGGCTCTCAGCAGCGTGCTGCCAGGGCCCTTCGCTTTAAGAAACAAGAAGGGAAGGAAGAATGAGAATGAAGGAAAAAAAGAAAGAAAATGCCGAGTGATTGGGAATAGTTTTCAGTCCCTGATAATAATAAACGCATTCAGCAAATTGCACTCCCACTTCGGAGCAGGTAATCGTGATGCAAGGCCTTTCTTCTCTGCGCCGGGGGGGGGAACTCGAGTAAACAGGGGGAAAAAATCAATTTCTGCTGCAGTTTGTTCCCTGAATAGGGGAATCTCCCTCCGAACCCGTCCTTTCATGTCTCCTGTTAGCTCTGCCAGTTCCCCACCTCAGCCGCTGCGCTGCCTTCCAGGGCAAACATTTGCACAGAAAAGAAGGACCCAGGACTCGGAAGAGCAAAACAAGGGCTGCGTGCGAGACGCCCGCGCTGGGGCCGCGTCTCCGCACCGGGCACGGCGGCCTCGCGGCTCGGGCACGCGCGGCTCGGGCGGGCACATCTCCAGCACGCGCCGGGCACCTTCGGCTCCGGCGTGCACACCTTCAGCGTTCGTGTCTTGAGCTTGCGGACCTCAGCCGTGCGTGTCCCAGCCACGCGCGTCTCGTCCACGCACATCTCGAGCTTGCACGTCTCAGCCACGCGTGCCTCCAGCACGCTCGCCTCCAGCACGCACCTCCTGGGCCAACCGCTGCCCCGGGGCTCAGCAGCCGCAGGTGCGGGTGTGGGTACGGGTGCGGATGTGGGTGCAAAGCGGGGCTCCCCCTGGCAGCTCCCCAGGGTGCTCGAGATGAAGCCACACATCCTCGCAGACGCATCTCCTGCCAAGCCGAGCCGGCACATCTGCTCGCCCGCAGCCAGCTGTCACCTCCCCGGGGAAAAGCAACGCCTGCCATGCTCTAAGCACCCATGAGACCAAGAAGCCGTGGGTTTTCCCTGATGATTTTCCAGGGCTGGCGCTCCCATGCATCCCCTCTGGGCAGGGGGACAGCAGCAGCACTGCCACAGGAAGGGGGCAAAGGGCCGGGGGTGTCGCGTGGCCCCCGCAAGCAGGGGACGGTCCTTGGGAGGAGCAAGGGGAGAAGAAAGCCACGGACGCTCTGGGCGGGCAGGGTGCTCCCCATCGCCTGCACGAACCCAGGATGGGAGAGGAGGAGGTGCTCGGCTCCCAGCGGCACGCTCAGAGCCGGGGGTGCAGAGTCAGGCCCCAGGGACCGGCAGTGACACCGAGCGCTGCTGCAGGGACACCCGGGGCCGCAGCGAGCACCAGAGCAGGTGGGGCAGCCCCACGGCTCGGGGCTCGCCCCGATGCGCAGACAAGCGGCAGGCTCCCTTCCCGCACAACAGTTCTTTCCCTCCGCCAGGAAAAATGGTTTGCAACTACATTAAGGATAGCGTAATTATGCGTAATAAAAATACGGCTGCCCTTGCGTGTGTAAACACAGCCTTGACGGAGCGCCCTGCCGCAAGCAGCTCTCGGGCGCGCGGAGCGAGCTGGCCGGCGCCCAAGGAGAGGGGACGGCTCCGGCGCCTGCCGAGGTTACGGGAGCGGCGCTGACGGATGGAGCCCGCGGCAGATGATCCTCGGCGGCTGCTTAACTTTGAATCAGACCTCTGAAAGGGGGAGAGAAAAATCACATCGGCTTTTTCTTCTTTTCTATTTTTTTTTGGCTGCTTGTTGTTATTTCCCTTCCCTCGCCCAAAGCCCTCCCTGCTGCTGCCGCTGATAAGCGATACGATCTAATCGCTGGATGACACACGCGTCTCGCCGGCTGCGAGCGCCGCGCTCCAGCCGGCTGCTGCAAATGAAATCCCGAGTGATCTGCTGCGGGCTGGCCACCCGCGCTGGTGGGGTCCCCGCTGTCCCCAAGGGCACAGGGACACGGTGCCTGGGGACGACTTCCCCGGGCAGCACCCTCGGCAGGGCAGCGGGCCGCGGACCACAGCGGGTCCCAGCAAGGGGGGTGTTCGGGGAGGGGGAGACGGGGTGCTCTGGAAGTCAGCAGGGTGCCGGGGCCACATGCAGCATCCCGGGCTTCCTCCACCCCGCCTCGCCAGAGCATCCTGGAGCTGGTGGTAGGGGAGGAGGAGGAGGAGGAGGAGGAGGAGGAGGAGGAAGGCTGCTTGGAGAGCTGTTCCCCAAACCCCGCTCGCAGGGGACGCACGGTGCCCCCGAGCCGCGGCAGCTCGCGAGCAGCGGGGTTCAACACGCCGCGCTCCCAGCACCGCGCTTCCCGAGCAGAACCAGAAAGAGTTTTTAATATAAAAATGGTAGCCAGAGGGTGAATTAAGGATGCTAATTTAATTTCATTAGGTGGAGGAGCTGAGGCTGGTGGGAGGCAGGGGGGAAGCGTATTTGATGTGTTTTAAAAGCTGCAGTTTCAGAATGTGGTGGGGTTTTTTTTGTTTTGTTTTTGTTTTTGTTCTTAATTTAAAGCCAGTCGTGAAAAGATCCCATCCTTGAGGAGCTAATGACTCTCGTGAATTACTGTTGTTGATTTATACACCCACTCTGCCTTTAAATAATAACAAACTGAAAGCAAACCCGTTCCCAGGCAGGAGCGGGAGCGCCCTGCTGGGCAGGCGCAGGGGCCGCAGGACGAGGGGGACCGTGGCAGCGAGGCCACGCTGCATTTTGGGCCGAAACGCGGTGATTTTGGAGGCGAGGAGTGCCATGCACGCGGGACCAGCCCGTGCCACACACGCAGCACCCAGCACGGCCCTCCGATGCGGGATCAGAGGCCGTCCCGCGCCCGTGCCCTGCCCGAGCCGCGGCACCAGCGTCCAGCATCGCTGCCGTTGCGGGCGCTCTCCGTGCCGGTTTGGTTTTATTATCATGCCAAGAAGCTCGCTTAATTCTCTGCTGTCTTTCTTCTGCACTGTTGATTTACACTGTTAGTGTTTTAATTACACAACTCAGCACTCCTTAAAACATGAAAAACTGCTCAACTTTTGAAGCAATTAAGAAGCAGCAGAGTAGAGCAGCCGATCAGAGATGAGATAAGTAAATCAAACAATTAAAAAACTCGGGG
>VXAL01008641.1:0-18701 GCA_013399475.1 Chauna torquata
TTATTCTGTGATTCTGTGATCTTATATTTGGACCCTGGAGGACACCAAGGGAGCCCTGCCAGCAGGCATTTCTGTTGAAATGACTACCTTGAGTCCCTCCTGGGGTCTAGAATTGCTTTATACAGATGAATTTCAAAGACTTTGCATAGGAGTCAGGCCTGAAACTATTATAGAAATGAACAAGGTGCTCTGAAAACTGTTCTAATCAAAAGGCCTGTGGTATATAACATTTGTATTAAATTAAATTAAGCAATTAAAATGTATTGAGATCACCTTTGAAGTAGATTAGGTTCACTGTTTTAGTTCATTACTCATGTTTATCTTGAATTTCTTCCTGTTTTCTCTAAAGGCAATCTCTGAAAAATAGAGGACTATTGCTTTAACTGAGGATGCATTCACTCAGATAAAGAGACATCTTAGCAACTTGGCATTTTTAAGCTTATGTTCCAGAGTTATGAACAACTTTGGAAAGACAAGAAGTGCTATCCAAATAGAAAGCTTTATCTGATGGGCACATTTGGGGATTAACAAAAGCACGGAAAGCTCACAGCACAGACAGAATGGTGCAGTGCAGGAAACTGAAGAAGTTTATTGATAGCAATTAAACTATTGACTTTTGACAATAAGATGTTATTCTTTGAATTTTAGATTTCCAAACAAGCTTATTAATGAAACGATTTTTGGTTCATTCTCTTGTTTGCACAACTTTAGTAGAAATGGAGATGGCTGGAGATGATAGATAGTATGTAGAACTTGCAATTTTTTTTGTTTTTGTTTTTGTTTTGTTTTGTTTTCAAAAATGCTTACTTGTTTAAACTTTTAAACAAAAATCTGTAGCTTTCATACACTTTGTACAGCATAAGCAGTACTGATTTGCAGGGACGTAGACTGGCTGGAAGTGTTAGAAATGATGAAATAACTATGCAGTCAATTTCATCTCTCATTCTCCTCCCTTCTCTAGAGTCTGTAGCTGTATACAGTGAATACTGTACACTGTGGGAACTGTACAACGCTGAATGGAAAAGACAAAGTTAGGGGAAAGTTGCTATATGTCATGACCTTGGACCAAAAGTTTGTGACATGTGCTTTTGCTCTGTAACTCCAGAGCCCATAAACTATTAAGATGTTCAGAGCAGGAGTTAAGCAGAAATCAGGCACCTAGTTTAAAAGTTGCAACCTTGGAGCATCCACTCATTTAATGCATAATCTCTGGAGGTATATAAGCACAATGAATAATTCCCATTTGACTTGTAAGCTTCATAAAGTTTTTTTCTGTCACAGTTTGAGCAAATCAAAAAATATCTCAGAAGGATTCAGGATCTAGAAACCAAGCATTTTCTGTAGGGCCCAGCCAAGACACGCTTCAAAACTCAGTTTTGAAGAGGCCAGTGTGAACTGGCCTCTGAAAAAAAGTAAGTATGGTCACTGTCTTTCCAGAGGTAGTTGAGAAAGAAACACAGATCCCTATCCTTATGCAAGGTGTCTAATGCCTGGAGAACTTTGCTGGGGATATTGGGTTGTCTTTTTCATCAAGAGGCGGTTGAAATCCCCGTCTCCTGCTCCTTAAAGGACTACGTTATGCTACATCAAGTTTAATGGGCATTCTAAGGAACGGCACCCCTAAATTCCCGTAAGCACTCCGTAAGAATTAATTTAAGGTAGTAGGTTAGAGAGAAAGCAAAGAAGGAATAGAACTTACAGATGGTACAAAATGGGGAGAGAGATACTCCTGGGGGTTGTGCTGCCATTCAGAAGGACCTTGACAGGCTGGAGAAATGGGCAAACAGGAATCTCACAAAGCTCAACAAATGTAAATGCCAAGTCCTGCCCCGGTGGAGGAATAACCCCATGCACAGACTGGGGACTAGCTGGAAAACAGCTTTGCAGCTTTGCAGCAAAGGCTCTGGGGATGTCGGTGCACAACAAACTGGACATGAGCCAGGAATGTGTCCTTGCAGCAAAGAAGACCAAATGCCTCAAAGGCTGCATTAGAAAAAGCATTGCCAGCAGGTCGAGGGAGGTGACCGTTCCCTTCTACTCAGCTGTGGTGAGACACACCTGCAGGACTGTGTCCAGTGCTGGGCTCCCCAGGAAAACAGAGGCGTGGACATACTGGAGCAAGGTATTAGAAGAGACGCATAGGTGATTAAAAGCTTGGAGCATCTGCTGTACAAGAAGAAACTGAAAGGGTTGGGACTGTTCAGCCTGGAGAACAGAAGGCTTCAGGGGATTTTATCTGTGAATAGGTGATCATTTCACTATATTTAGCAGTGGTGCAGCCTCACCTTGAATATTGTGTGCAGTTCTGGGCTCCACAATACAATAAGGATGTTAAGATACTTGAATGCATCCGGAGGAGGGCAGCAAACCTGGTATAAGGGCTGGAAGGCACGTCCTGCGAGGAGAGGTTGAGAACGCTTGGGTTGTCTAGTCTGGAGAAGAGGAGGCTGAGAGGCAGCCTCATTGCTCTGCAGCTTCCTGAGGAGGGGAAACGGAGAGGGAAGTGCTGGTCTCTACTGCCTGGTAACTGATGACAGGACGCACGGGAATGGCACAAAGCTGTGCCAGGGGAGGTTCAGACTAGGTACAAGGGAAAATTTATTTACCGTGAGGGTGGTCAAACACTGGAACAGGCTTACTAGAGAGGTGGTTGATGCCCGATGCTTGTCAGTGTTCAAGAGACATTTGGATAATGCCTTCAAAAACATGCTTTAACTTTTGGTTAGCTCTGAAGTGGTCAGGCAGTTGGACTTAATCTTTGTAGGTCCCTTCCAATTGAACTATTCTATTCTATTTTATTCTATTCTATTCTAGTCTAATACTTGACATGAAAGAGTAAAGGTGATGATGTAGCCAGACTCCTCTTAGTGGTATCTGGTGATAAGGTATCTAGTCCTGGAAATACAGGAAATTCTACTTAATTTTTTTTTTCTTTTTTCTTTTTTTTACTGTGAAGGTAACTTAACACAGGTTGCCTAGAGTATTCGTCCTCGGAAATTCTCAAAATTGAACTGGACAAAGCCTTGGGTAACCTGCTGTAGCTGAGACTGCTCTAAGCAAGAAGATTGGGCTAGTCAATCTCCAAACCTGACTCTCCAGCTTGGTTCTCAGGTGTCTAGGCTTGTTTCTGGACTCTAGTCTGCTCAAAGAACAGTTTCTGTATTTTGTGTTGCATAGGCTGTTGAGAAAATGCATAAGAAGTCTCTGGTAGTGGGACTAGAATCCCCCTAACTGGTAAGCATTCTGATTTGCCATGCTGTTTTATATAATTTCGCAGCACATCCTCCTTCAGGCAGTCTCAAGAAGAGTAACTGTGTTGATATCTTTGAAAGATGAGATGTGTGTCCTCAGGAGAGAATTATACCCAGTTCACTAGATCCAGACTGGATAAAAGATTACCCCTGCAATCTCAAAGGCATCTAAGCTGTAGGGAAAAGGGCTGAATTGAGATCTCTGGGAACTTTTATGTAAGCCAGCCCTAGAAATGGCTGGCTTCTGTACAGGATATTTGAGGCTTTCCAACAATTCCATTCTGTTCTCTTCTGTGCTCTGCTCCAAAGTCTAGTGCAGAGATGAGGCCACACACCTAAAGAAGTGTCTTTTGTTGTATCTAACTACTGATGGACAAATGGAGAGTTTTGCCAATCAATAAGGGTTACTTCAAGCAGCCACAGATGCTGCTTAAAACTCTTGGGAAATCCCTGGGTCTTCAGTTTTTCACTGAACTCTTGTAAAAGTCTCTCTGTTCTCTCCCCTTTCTGTAGAGCTTAATTGATGGGATAATATGATGGAAAAGTCACAGAAAAATTTGACTTGGGGGGGAATTCTCCTCTTCATTAGGTTTTCCCTGAAAAAGCTTGATCAATTCCTTTCTCATTTTAAGTATGTAATACAAAAAACTGTGTAGAGCGATAACAGTATATGATTGTGTAGCCAACAGGCAGAGGTAAGGAAAAGCAATGTGGTGCCAAAACCATTATGCTGTCATTCATGATAATTATTTAGTAGTCACAGAGATAAGAAGCACTGCTTTGCTCTTTTATTGCATGGGGTTTTGTTTTTTATTTGATCTTCATAGAGCTAAGAGTTGCAAGGACCCATTTATACCGTAAGGTGCAGCACCATGTCATTTAGAAGTTTACTTTCAAGTCTTTTTTTTTTTTTTTTGGTCTTTTGGATCAGATTAATTATGAAAGAAGCATTTGCACCATCCTATCTGTCACCAGAAAGCAATAACATAAGGCAGACAGAACTACAGTGGTAGACTTACTGGAAGAGTATTACATGATCAGGTTAAACTTAACAAATTGAATTTGCTTCTATTTTGCTAAAACTCAGTTCCACAATGTATTAGCTAACAAAATGCATTGCAGTGACTGAAAGATGCAAACCAGATATAGGTTTGTTGAGTATGTTCATAGAAGAGATGTTTATATCTTACATTTTAAATAGACATAGGGGATAAATGAACATGCAATGTGTTTTTCATCAGACATACTGCCTAGGAACTTTCAGTGCTTGAGAAATCCTGCTGCTTGTCGGCTGTATTTCAGATGATCTCCTTATCATGTAGATCACAGCAACAGAGGCCCTGTGCAGACTTTTTTTTTTCATTATAAAGACATGAAAAAGTCCATATTTACTTTTGTTTAAAATAGCATAAAGCAGAAATTATCACTTCAGCGATGTTTCACCAGTAAATAACTCACCTGAGAACTCAGAAGTGGTTTATGCATTTACACACTACAATCCTCAGTAATTCTTACTGATTATTAAAAGCATGAGAGAGCGAACTCTGAATCTGAGGCTATTTTATAAACACGTATACAGTGAACAAGAATGTCTCTTCTGCCAAGGCTTTCTGTTTTTTACGGTGTGAACCATTAACTTTGACTGCTGGGGAACAAGTTCGACAATTCGTTGTCAAATGCGGCCATTTCTAACATAAGCAGGGCAGAAAAAGTGCAGAAGAAAGGAAAGGGACTTTTTACTATTCAAATAGCCATTTTGTACATACAGACAAGTAATTCTTGAGTAAGCTGGGGACCTGTAGGTTTGTTCTTACTGTCTTGAATCTGGGATACATTTGTGAATTCTGGAGAAAGAGGGAAAGCTATGAAATATCTCATATATGAGAGAGATGAGAGAATCAAAACAGCCTAACTCTTGTTAAGGCTATGGTTGACATTCATATCAGAACTGTAAACCTCAAGAGTATTCATTAGTGTCTACTTCAGGTCATCAGCAATATTCAGTTAACATTTCCCAAATCAGATAACTATCCAGTATTAGAAACTGTTTTTCTATGTCTGCATATGTAATACTTGTATGCTGTAAAAGTGAAAGTGGTTAGCAATTGTTTTGCCGAGAAATAACAAAAGATTAGGCACATGCCTAGTGTCAGCTCGTAAGTCTCAGCTGGGAAGCAGTGACTTCAAAAAAGAGTGATTGAAGAAGTGTAGGAGATCTGATGACTTGCATTCTGGTGTAAACTGACTGCTGAATACTAGTGCTGGTATTTGCACTGTCATTTAAATCTTTTTATTTTTCTTTTGTTGAGAACGCTCAGAAAGCTGGAGTACATTTTCTGATACCAATAAAAAGTAGGGAAGCTCTAGTTATGCTTCCTCCGAATTCAGAGCATCCTTTCTGAGGTCCCTCCTGCCCATGATCCTACACACACTATAATTATGAAATGTCTGGAAAAAGATCTTCTAACAAATTAGTTTTTGTCCACCAATACTGAAACTTAACCCATAGCAGAGCTTATGCTAGGGGGAAGGGAGGCAGGGAGAGGAAGGGAAAGAAACAAAATACCCACCGCTTTTCAGTGAAGTGCACCATAATTATTTCTAAAAAACACAGCTCTATAAAGGAGAATCAAGGGTGAGGGTGGAGGGTTAATTAAGTGCAATCCAACCTAAGAATTTTGATGGCATATTAAAATATTACATGCTTGAAAAGAATTTGCAACAGTCATGTGCTTTCTTAGTACACCCTAATAATGCAACACAACACTATGCCAGCCAGTCAGCTACTCTGTTGTCTAGACAAATGGCATATTCTTGTTAATTGCAAGCATAACAAGCCAAATTAAGAAGTAGGTTTTCTGGTAGTAGGAAATGTTAGAACATGGACTGTGCTCTCATAAGCTTTTTTCTTTCTCATTGCTTCAGAAGGAATTGAAATCTTGCACATGTAATTATACTGATTTCATCAACTATGAATATGTATTTTCCAAAATGTATGGCTATGAACATATGGATCGTATTTTCCATGCATATCTCAAGTTTAAGAGTTATTAAAAGTCATCTGTTTTGTAATATTTAAACTATTTCCAGTGCTGAAACTCTACTTCTTAGACACGATATTTTCCAGTAACATTTGCAGAGAATTGTGTGGGTTTTGTATTTGCCAAAGAGAATGAACTACAATGAGGAGGAGCTGATTTGCTTTATATATTTGTTGTTTCTTTTGGCATTTACCCTATCAGCTACAAAAACTTTCTCCCTGGACATTTGCTTGTTCTGGCTTTTCTGGTATGTATCTGTTTTGCCCTGTTTGTCTCCAAGTGGAAAAGGAGATGCTCTGCATTTGTGCACAATGATGAATCACTATGCAATTTAGAGTGCATCACCACTTGTTTTAATTTCTTTACCAAATTAAAGAAGAAGCCTTATTTTCCATTGCATCCTTCCTTCTGAAGCCTTGTGCAAGGTGCACTGGAAAGTATCATCATTGAGATCCTGGAGAATGACAGAGTGATTCTAATACTCAGGGGACTCCTCATATGGATAGTACCTGGGGAATGAATTGCATTCATCTTCTAGCTCAGCTGTGGATGTTGTGTTTTCTCAATGCTGCTATGCTGTCCTGGACATATTAAACCACCAGATGTATACTGTCCAGTTACACCTTTCTGAGCTTGCTGATGATTACAGCTACTTGCTACTGAATTGTTGTACCATGTACATAGATGACTTCTGTGTGTAAACTTCACAAATGCAATACCAACTCCCTTTTGGACTAGGACAGCAGCCAGAAAGTAGGTGTACTCCTGCTCCAGAGCTAAGACTGAACATTTGCACAGAAGTATGAAGATGACTTTTGAAGTCCTGAAATTAGGACAGTTGCTAGTGATAAAACCACCCAAGACCACCAAGATTACACCAACACACTTCAGTGTGGATATGAAAGAACGACTTAGTTGTGCTTGTGTCCAGTACTCATAGCAGTGTCTCTCAAATGGGAAGAATCAAATTGGTGGTACCATGGTGTAGATAATAATCTCTACTTCTGTGTGGTTCTCAGAGAAATTTCCAGTGCTGTGCTGCCCTTTCTGAACTTCAGAAGTCACAAGCAGTTGTCAACACGTAGCTCCAATACCATCAGTGTGGATGGTGAAGGAGCACAGGTGAGAGCCCTTATGTAGGACTATTTTATGGATTATGGTATCTGCATAGCACAGACAAGCAGGTGATAGGGCAAATGATAGAAAGTCCTTGCCAGAGAAACCAAAAAGAGTTTTTGAGTGAGGTGGTGTGCTGGTGGATGCCAAGTCTGGTGGGCAATGACAGAGACACCCAGGATACTCTGAAACAATTGTCAGGCTTGCGACATGGGTGCTGCTCACCCACCGTGTGCCCTGGTGAGGGCAGCCTGGGTGCCTACCCAACAGACCAGCGTAGACATTGTCCTGATGCCTTCACTGCAGTGTTAAGAGGCCATGGAGAGAGAGTAGAAATTGTTGTGGTCTTCGATTAAGACTGGGATGTGTCACAGTACTGCCTAGTCTAGTCACTTATACCCATCTCTTCTCTGTCACAGGATAGGCCAGGCTAGTTTCTGCTGACCCCTGGGAAAAGGATAAGGGAGGGCTCCCAAGCCAGCTTCAGTGGGACAAAAATGATGTCACATGTAGACATGCCTATAGTACTGGGGTGCTGTGGAGCGCATAGCAGGAGCCTGCACTCACAGGGTTATCAGCTAGATCACTTTCACAAAATCCTTGACATCCAAAGCCAAGACAACACGAACCGTCTGAGAATTTGCCCTGAAGTGAGCTCCTTCAGGATGCTGCAGAGACAGCTATAAAACCTTTGATCCTTTCAGTGCAACCGTTAAAGTGCCGCGCTGAGGTAGGTGGGAGCTGCAGGAAGGCCTCTTGGGGAGAGCTCTGGAGCCACCCTGCCTGCTCTGTCTCCTGTCATCTGTGCAAAGGAAGCAGCGCCAGCCCTCTGCGATTCCTACACCCCCACCAACACCAGGATGTTGTTCTGCACTGCCGTCGATGGGAGCTTGGCAGTGACTTCAATGCAATCGGGCTGCTATGCAGTGTCTCCCATTGTGCTCGGTCCTGTTATCAGAGACATAAAAGGAAGAAGGCACTTCTTACGTTCCCCTGCACGACCCACAGCAGCAGCTCTGCATGTGGATTTTTTGTTCCTTTGGGGAGAAGGGAATGAAGGTGGCTCGAGTAAAGTAAATTACAGGACTTTTTGTTTTGATTAAAGCCATTGTGTAACTACTGCTTATATTTTCTGCAGTCACATTCCTAAGGGTACAATCACAATAGAAGGCAGCCTATTTTTAAGATAAGAGGAGGACTTGACAACAGGTTACAGTAAAGCAAGAGACGCTAAGATTGATAAAGTAATCCCTTATGATAAAATTATCAGCCCTAATCTTCACTTTGACATAAACCTGTTGTTGATTTCTAGATGCAGGCCAAAAATTGTTACAATGATAATGTGCTTTCTCAAATGCAATGGCAAGATGAAAGAAAAACAATCCAAATATATTTGCTAAGGATGGGTTGCTGAATCAAAACTAACTATGTTTTCTTACATTAAAAAGGCTTTTTTTTTTGTCTCTGGAGAAATGCCACCTTCATGTTTAAGGAATAAAATACAGCAGTGGAATAGATGGCAGTATTTAAAACATGCAGATGAGCTCCAGAAACTTTCTAAGGGCATTAGAAGAGCTGGCTGCAAAGAAGGTACTATTTATCTTAAGAGTCACTGGGTAATGTGTAACATATACAAAAAAGAGAGGTACAAAGTCAACTCTCTTATGCTTAGGAGTGCTTGTAGTTTGGAATTGGAAGCATTTTTTATGAGGCCTTCTCCCATTTAACTTCCAGGAAAATATACTGTAGCAAATTCTTTCAGCCTTCCCTTTTCTCTTTCATTATCTGTGTATGTAGGAAAGCAAGATTTTTTTTTTCATCATGAGAGTGCCTGAAAACTAAGAATAGATGAAAGAGAGAAATACTAACCCTCTTCCAGAAAAATTCCTGTATCTATAGATTCACATATTTTAGGGTTTCAAAGGAACGTTATGATTATCTAGTCAGAACTGCCTGACAGGCTGTAAAACCTCACCAAGTAATCTCTCCATCAAGCACATAACATCTGTTTGAGTAATTACATACCTCTTAGAGAGATACCCAGCCATGATTTAGGGGCTGCAAGTGATGAAGTTCTGCAGCCCTTACCCAGGATTTGACTCAATGAAAACATTGGCATATTATGCTCTCTGTCTGTTAGGTTTGGAGGAACAGAAAGAAATATCTGGCTTTAAATAGAGTCTTGTTTGAAATCTGTATGAATAACCTCTACAGAATTTAAAACAAACAAAAAGCGAATGCATCGTAGGAATACTTTTGCACTACCTTCTCTCTTGCAAGGACACAAAACCATATTCTTCTATTCTTTTTCTTGGACTTTTCAGAGAACTTTGACAAAAAGATGAATCCTGCAGGTGGATCTCTTTGGATTTAAACTGATTTAGTGTTCCAAATCAGTGACCTATAGAAATAGTTTCCAGTACCCTGTATGATGCATTGTTCCTGAAATACAGTCTAGTCTTGCTTTATGTCTGGTAATGCTGCATCTTCAGTATTCAATTTTAAAGATACTAATGCCAGGAGAACAGAGGCATTGGATGCAGAGGCACCAACTTTTAGCAGTGAAAAGTTCTCTCATATGTACCATAAGAATTCAAACTTCTATGTGCTAATGAGACTTCGGGTATTTGGACTTGATACCAAGTCAAAATGGTGACTGAATTGCTCACGTACTGATAAACAGCACAGAAACACGCTATCTCTGTGGCAGAAATAAAGAGTAACTGGCATTCTGATCAATGTATTTGTGCATGAGGTGGAAGCCGTATGAATCTACTTGTTAAATGTGATCAAAAACCGTGATAAATATATATATAGCCAAAAGACGGTATTTTCCAAACAGATGCAAATACAGTATGTTCACAGATCATGTCAGGATGTGAACCTATGCTCATGTGCAACTTTAAAGAACACACTGCCAGAAATTTCTTTCCCTCTTTCAGACACATTAATGATAGAGAAAATATTTCAGATTACAATAATATTGCCAAAACTCGATCATGTTGGTAATCTTGTTTCCTATTGTAGTGAACATTAAGCATATATAAACATTCAAAGTACAGTAGCTCTGCTCTTTGAAATAACAAGAGTTTCCAATATTCATTTGCACCATCTGATACAAGAATAGATTTTGCTTACGTCCAGTGGTGTCCTGCTATTGCTTGAATTGACTGTCACAGATGAAGGTCATTGAATCGGTGCCAATACAAACAGATGAAATACTGGAAAACCACTTTTAAAAAATCGTACCTTCTTAAAAACAAGCACAAACTCATGAAAAAATGTAAACTTTGAAAAGAGAAGCATCAGCTAGGGCTTCTCAGCTGACTAGGCAGCTTTCAAAGTTAAACCAACAGAAAAAGCAGTCATAATATTTGCACACCTACATAAAACAGGTTCGTATTTTACTTTGGGACTTTAAACCACTTGGTACATTTCCCCAGTCAGATAGAAACTTCCTGTGTGACCTTGAATAAATTGTTTGTTACAAGGTTTTTGTAAGAATATATATTTATGTACACTTAGATGTGCATTGGGGTATTTGCTACAGATTCCCATAATTTACAGGCACTGAAAATGTGTGCATAACTACCTTTAAAATTACCTTCAAGTGTTTTTCCCAAGGGTATCCTGTGGATGTCTAGGGATCCTCAAGCCCACGAATCTAGGCTATTATAAACAAAAACGTTCACAATTATTTTCATTTTAAACTTTGATGATAAGGTGGTGTGCTGCCCATGAAGCCTTTGAGAACTGATCTCCTCTGTAGTATGAGAATAATTGTACTTTCAGTAGGAGCTGTCAAATAAACACCTGCAACATTGTGAGAGTATCATAACGGAGAGTCATATAGTATCATAATGTAGCTGTTTTTCAAGGTTGATTAAGACAAGGAAGAAAAGTATGTATTTGCCTGCATAAAGAATATATGTTGTTCTGTAACTTGCTCTCCCTATTTCCACATATCAGAGGAGGGAGAAAGAATGCACCTCTGTTCTCACATAAAAACATAAATTAGGTAGGGGAGGATTCTTTATGCCAAAAATTGATGGTGTCTGAGTAATAGAAATCACTGAGCTGAGTGTTGCTCAGTACCTCCTGGAAGCTGCCCAGCACCTCAGAATCAGGACAGAATTTGTATATTTGTTTCAGGCTTGACTCTGCAATACAAAATTAAATGAGTCTTCTGTAACTTACGCAGAATTCCCATGAAATCAAGAGGACTAATTACACAAAAATCACTCAGAAGGAGTCAGGTCCTAAGAGCACAACTATATGCACTTTAGACAATTGAAAAAGCTCTTTCCACAATGCATGTCGCATTTGTATGAATAAGCTAATTGCTGGCTGGAAGGTACTGTTAGTTTTTATTAAACATAATGGCTCAAAAGTAACATCTGGCTCAAGGAATCCCTTGATTTGAGAGGGCTGGAAGGGATATCGGGGAAAACATCATTTAAACTTTTCTTATAAGCTTTCTCAAACATCTGCAACAAGCAACCGTCAGAGGTGGGATAATGCAGAAGGTGGCTACTGTGACAGTCCAGTGCTTGACTGTCACTGGTTCCATCACACGTATGAGAAACTATGCTATGGTCAGAAAAGGGCATTCTTATATTTCTAGATGAACTTTAACATTTATATTTGTCATTTTTTACCTGCTACAGTGGACCAGTGAGATACAACTACCAAAGCTCATTATGCTGGCAAAATAAATAATGCAGATACTATAAAGAGATTGCTGTATGCAATTTAACAGTTTAGTTTTGCTATACTTGTTTGTTTTATATAAATACATTTGTTCTTTATACCGAGAGGCAACAAACTTTTCTGCTTCAAATTAGTCAACTATCGTTAGTCCACTTTAATTATTGCATATAAAAGTGTTTTATTCTCTCTTCAATCAGACTGGCAGAGATCACTGGCAGAGAGCATTCAACTAGAACAGTCTCAATAAAAACTAATCAAAAGCTCCTGTGAGTTTGAGTATAGGATATGGTAAACTCAGTAACAAATAAAACATAATTCTAAACAATCAAGTTTACAAAACAAAAATTACAAAATCTGAACAATAAGTTAATAAAGTGAAATAGTTATCTACTGTTCAGATATAAACATCCCAACTTAATTTATATATCACTATAGCAGACATGACAAAACCGTGAATAATGCTATCCACTGTCGTAAGTGGTACTCAGGATTTCCAACAGAAAACTTATATTTTAATTTTCTGTTCATATATAGCCAAAAGTAAGAGGCAAAGCCAGCCTAATAGTAATCCAAGGTTCTGTAGGAGAAACATCAACCAGGGTCGCCGTGTCTGAATATGAGTCATTTCAGGAAGCTAAAAAAAGAATAAGACACCAGAATGAGAGCCAGATATATTCATCTCTGGGAAAAAAGTCTTATGGGAAAACAAGACAAACTTCATTAAAAAAAGAGTTTCAAAATACTGGGTTTCTGAATATAGCTATTAATCTCTAGCATGTTGTGTACATTGTAACAACACAGATCTTGATAGTGAAAAATTTAAATTAATCAAAGTCCACCCATTTGGGTTCTTTTACTAACACCAACAAGAAGTATAAATGAGACTCCAAAATTTGTTAACTTCTCAATAGTTTTTAGTAATTTTATACAGCTGTCTGTAGGGAAGTGCTTATTGAGTAAAATTAGTGATTCCCTTTTGTGGGAATAAACTAGTTTGAATTATTTTGTTTCTGTACTATATATAGGGTCAATCCTGCTCTTAGTGAAATAATTGGCAGCACTCCTATTTACTTGGGCTGTAGTAAGCACATAAGTAGAAAACAGATATTTTTTTTTAATATGCTGGAAAAAAATTACCTTTAATATTTTTCTATGAAAGCTTTAAATCAAGTAAAGAAGCAGCAGCTGTTTATAACCATATTAAAAGCTACTTACATGTTGACCTTCCACCCTACATGATCTCTTTTAGCAAAGTTTTAAACAAAATGTATGTCTCAACAGAACCTGTGAAAATAATGCCTCAGGCTCAGACTCTTTTAGTATTTATGCTTTGTGTGTAATAGACACCAGGAGCGATACTAACGACTGCTGATATTTTCACATCCATTTTGGAAGTAAATATAGAGTAATGGCCTGGTACTGCACTTTTTAATTTTTATTGTTGTTGTTTGTTTGTTTGATTGATTGTTTTTGTCTATTTGTTGTGAACTTCAAAACAAATTAAAATATGTTAAAAATGTAGTGAGTTGTCCTGGCACTCTCCCATCACGTTGCCTTCCTGCTCCACTCACAGCCTGTGCTGGAATGAATCCACTTATTTCCTTTGCTCTTTTAGAGCCTCCTCGCACACACTGTAACAGCAGCAGCCACTGGGAGACAGTGGAGTGGTGCTGAGCATGGAGGCTGATGGGGCACATTTACACCTATTTGCTGTTACGCTTGTCCTTCTCTCTGTCAGAGTGAGGTCTCTGCATCTGCTTCTTTTGCACTCCCCTTTATCTGGAAGTTGATATGGGCCCAAATGAAGACTTTATAGTGAAAAATCTGCCCCTGCTTTAAAGTTTTACGTAAAAATAACAGGCAAATCCAGATGTCCTAAATCTTTGCAACAACTGGGCAGTGGTTTAAATTATGGTACAAACGTGCATCTTAAAAACTCATGTAGTTATATTTAATTTATATTTAAGCCTCATCAGAAACATTTAACCTAGAGCAAATGTAAACACCTCAGAATTCTGATGTAAATCAAAATCTAAACTGGCAGCTTGTAAGTGTTCAGAGCATGTGTTTTTTGTTTTGTATACAAATAAAAACTGTTAATTAAGGCTTAGGCCTGAATCCAGGCTTTCAGTTCAGACCTTTGGTCTTTCTAATTTATCATTATAATCAGTCTATTTTATTGTCTTCCCCAGCACACGGATGAGCAAGTTCTCAGACCATGTGCAAGAGGAAACTTTTTCCCCTTCCACTGCAAAAGCCACTATTTTCTCTTATTGGTGTCAGTGCCAATTTGTGTTACACACATGGCACAGTAGGTTGCTAAGAAAGTTTTAAAAAGGAATTCTCAGCAGGCAGTACCATTCCTGTGTCCAGTGCAGATCTCTGCTCCTTCCACCTAACCTACGTGCATGTTATCAAATGCACAGATCATTCTTATAGCCTTACCTAGTGTGACACCCCTGCTTATCTCCTTGAAAATAAAAACTGATTGCTGCCACAGTATCAGCTATGGTTCCCCTGCTCTCTCTGAACTTGCCTGTACAGAAATGTGCGTGGCACAGCAGAGAAATGCTTCTGGTTGTGAAGCATAAGGCTATTCAATTGGCAGATGTGTAACACCACAATTTAATAGCACCATATCCAAATTGTTGGATGCCATCACACTTGTTAATGCTTGAAGTCTGTTGGAGGCAAAAGAGTTACTGTTAATTGAAGGACTACTCTATTCCTACTCCAGCTCATATTTTTATCATGATCACACAAAAGAAACGAAGAATTAGCAAGCACCATGCTGCATGAAGGCATGAGGGCTCTTAGCTGTGAGCTGGTTAAACATGAGTTCTGCCAAGCTGGGGCACATATGATATGGTTGCTGTGCCACAACAGCACAATAAGCCACTTTAAAAATACTCCTTTGTCTCCGAAATCAGAAAGATTTTTAAGGTTAGTCAAAGAAGACCTCAGTTAGGTGCCTCAGGGAGTGGCTGGCTAGCTCATATTTCTTTGATACCTTTATTCTCTTTCTTGCTTCCATCTCCCTCCTTTCAAATTAGACAGTAAGTCTTTTTGGTCAGGAACCACATAAACCTACACGATTTGAACAATCACTCAGAAATGATGACCCAGTCCTTAGGGTTTAATACAATGCATGTGATTTCATAAATATTTATCCATAATGATTACTTCATAGATACTCATTTAAGAGGCTGATTAAGGCTTTGCAAGTTTGTTTCTCAAGAGGAAAAGAGGACATGTTTTGTCAAAGAAACAATTCATTAGGAGTGAGTTGGTCTGTTCCATTCCATGTATCAGTGTCTCAAGTTTTGAGTCAGATTAAATGAATGTTAAAGGAAAACCATGCTTTTAATAAAAGGGTCTTTAGAAATAGTCCAATGATATGATTATAGTTGTGACCTCTAAACAGAGGGCAAGCACAAAAAATCTCACTATACTGCTCATAAAAAGCTGTTTTTCACGGGATTTAATTTTGGTTAAACAACATCTAAAGCCACAATATTACAGGTTTTTACTTTCATGCATATTTTGACGCCATCAATTTACACTGTAATATTTCACCTGTGCATACACATTCGCAAGACAAAATATTCCTCTCTTCTACCTTCCCTAATCATTGGGAAGATGAAATTTTGCAAAAGTCCTTGGGGAAAAATGATGAAGGCTACAAACCATTTTAACAGTTGTCCTTCTCATCAGATTTTTAAAATGATTATTCTATGCTGCTTGTTAATGGAGCTCAAATACCATTTTTAGGAATGAAAATTCTTTAGTTAAGCACAGAAATAGTTTTGTGCGACCTTGATTGTGCAGCAATCTCACAGTGCTGTCCTGTGAATGAACCTCCATCTCATATCCCTCAATGCTGCACAATGCAGAAATCAGTGAAGCAGTCTTACTTAACTGCTGCTCTGACTAACACAGGAAGTATGTGAAAGTCCATTAAACAAATTCTGAAAATTATAGTTAAGCTTAGTACATCATTAGGTATTTGTACACCTTTGGCAGGAACACTGATGATTGCTGTTTGTAGATGAGAATACAGCAGTGAATAGAAGTTATTTCCGTGCAGAAAATTGAAAAATATACAAAGCATGGCTGATTGTCTTTTGAGATGTACTATACCAACACATGAAACTTTTCAGATCTATAGATTCCTGCAGTGCTACAGGAATATTTCTGAAATAATATAATCCCTGTGATATTCAATGCTTGCACTTCTGGCAAACAGGTGAGCAACCCAATAGCAGTTCTTCTGACAAAATGCAGAGAAAAGCTGACCGGAATCCCTAGTGTTCATAGGAGGGAGGGGAGAGAGAAGATCCTCTTTCTCTCTTTTTCCTTCTCCTCACATCAAGAACAGGGTTATGGTGTTGAGCTGAGAACAAGGAAAAAATGTGCACCCTGTCTCTAAATGGATTTGTGTCTTTTCTTGGGCTTTACAGCTGGCACATTACTTTGAAGTCTCGGGGAAAAACATGGTGTTGTTCTGGGAGCTTGACCCCTCATGGATCCTGATTCTTCACTGAAGGAAAGATATGAGTAAGTCCTTAGCCATGTTAATAAATCCATGCCTATCGAATAGGAAGGCAGCCTCACTT
Organism: Chauna torquata; assembly: GCA_013399475.1. Lineage (NCBI taxonomy): Eukaryota > Metazoa > Chordata > Aves > Anseriformes > Anhimidae > Chauna > Chauna torquata. Next base: position 16,735 of record VXAL01008641.1, read on the forward strand.
CCAAATTTCTCTGTGTCAGAACAAGATGCAACTTGGTACACAGTGTTCTTGCCTGTTATTCACTACCTTAGTCAGGACAGTTGACACATCCACAATCCTTAGGCAGTTCCCTCATAAGCTCTTAGGAGCATTTTATGTTTATATTACTTTTGTTACAGTAGGAAAAAATGGACTAAAATACTACCCAGGCCTAAGGTCAATGATTACCAGTAGATTTTTAAATGGGTTATAATACTGACATGGCATATCAGGTTTCAAGTAGTATGCTTGAGCCTGGCAAATGATGTCATAGGCATGAGGTCAGGGGTGGTAGTAAACAAAACAGAGACAGCCAGGCTTGGGAAAAGCATGGTAACAATTTATGAAGAGAGAAACCTCTTTTTTCCCCCTCTGGATCTAATGACTCAATATACTTAGTTTTTGTTCAGAAGCTTGTAAACAACTTTACATTAACATACATTAGTTAAAGAGCCATATGACACTTAAAGTTCTAATAAGCTGGCAAGGTAATTAAGTTCTGCATTGTTATGAGTGTAACATTTAGGCATATTTTCAATAAATTATGTGTCCCGAGGCACCTGCATGAGTGACTACTACATTCTTCCACAGTCCTTAGACCTCTCTCCCCAACGTATCTTCACATTTTATTTTTCTATAGTTAGATCATTGCTATTGAACAAGAAGTATGAAAAATGATGGGAAATATGAAAAATATGAGACAATCTAATGGTTTTTGAATCTCTTAGGAAGTCATCCAAACCTCTCTGAGATAGAAAGGGAGGCCAGAGAGAGTATTTGTATTTTAGTTCAGAAACTGCAAATTCATATTGAAATAATGGGTGAAGAATATACAGAGAAAAAAAAAGTAAAAAGAAAAATGTAACCAAGTNAGGCCTAAACATATATTGTTACCTTTCGCCCTTTAGAAGTCCTCTGTGCCTTTCTCATATGTTATCCTCTTTATAGCCTTTATTTCACCTTCTTATTACTAATTACACCTATAATGGCAGTGACACCAAAAAAAAAAGGCCATTGTTCTAAGCGTTGTACACACACAGGGCAGAAGACATGCTCTTCCCAAGAAGCCCATGAGTACTTTTTTCCTACAAGTTCGTCCCCCTACATTCATCTGATACTCATCTGTGATGTGACTATTTTAAAACAAAAGTATAACAATAGACAGAATTTCTCACCATTTCTGCTAAAGATAAATACAAGAACATTCCAGCTGTAACAGTAAAAATCCAGTTTTGAATGCACGGGTCAGTTGATACAGAAAGGCCAATATAAAGCCCTAAGAACGCTGTTAGTGCACTTATAAAATTCATCAAAATCGCAATCTTCGTGGGGAGCCCTGTACTTAGTAGCACAGCAAAATCTCCTGCATAGAGAAAAATAAGACAGAAAACTTATTATTTAGCTGATAAATGTATTTGTAGGATTCTTCGTAATAAACCATGAAGGAAAATAATTATGTACAAAGAAGACGGTGAAAGATGGAGGACTGCCCTTAGATTCCTGTAGAATTGGTTATAAACTCATCCTACGTGAAAAAAAAAATCACTTGTATTTGTTTAGCTATTCCTAAAGATAGCATACAGTATACAGGAGTAGCTTCTGTTAGTTCTCGATGTTCTGTGACATTTCCAACTTGGATACACGCAAAAGTGAAGTTGCATGCTTTCCCAGAGTTTCTAAATCTTTCTTGATTGGGAACTTGCCAGTGAAAATCATGTGAGTATATTTACAACTAGGTCTTTGAGTGTTTTACAGGTGCTACAAGTCAGAAAAACCTGTGCCCATCTGATTCCAGTTTGAGTTTAATTCCACTGATTTCAGACCTAATTAACTCTGGTAAATTGTACGTCAGAATCTCATCACAGATTTTTCTTCTAAAATAAATGATTTTGTAACAGGCCCACAGCAGAAGATTTTAAAAATTCTTCTCTGTGTGTGTGGAAATACCA
>VXAL01008642.1:0-16346 GCA_013399475.1 Chauna torquata
GATTCTGTGATTCTGTAATGTTGTGTCTGAACCTTAGTGCCTTGGGGCAGGGCACTGACTTTTTGCTCTTTATGATAGTTGGTGGTCAGATAAAGGATACCTTATTCATGGTTAGACCCGCTATATACCAAATACATATACTAATCTTTTGATCAGTACATTACAGCTTTCCAACAAGGACAGCATAAAAGAACATAAAAGCTTACTTGTTTCCCTTTATAAAATAAAGGCTGAAAAAGAATATATTGCTCTCTGTATTTTCTTTGTTAGTGAAAACAGTGAAAACAGGTAACAGTATTAGCTCATGAATAAATTACCCTAAGAAAATGCAGGTTGGAATTATAAGAAAGGCCATCAAGGGAGAGACTCTATGTCAACCTTTCTGAAGTCTAAGGAAAATAAACAAACCAACAAAAAGAAACAAATAAACCGAACCAAAAAAATTTCTTGGAATCATTTTAATCAGAAGTTTGAAAGCTGCTATAAATGCACAACTAGAATGTTGTACCTTATATTATCAAAAGACTGTTTTTTACCCAGAAGATCCATTCCAGTCCTGCATTCCTAGAAGTGAGTTCCACAAGCACTGCCCTGTGAAGCTGACATTCCAGGAGAAGATTATTTGCACTAGTAAATTAATGCAACATTACTTAGATGTTTCTGGCTTCCCAATTTTTTCTGCAGAGCTCTTTAGTGTCTGCTTATAAAGGACATGGCTCTTGGTTGAATAGTATGGAGTTTCATGGAAAAGATACTTCACAGTACATTATCAACTTCATTTTTCTTAATACGTTTTTTATTAACTTCACCATAATGTTTAACCTTTAAGTAATTTACAGCGCAGTTAATGACCAGCTGAACAGTCCCTGAGGTAAAAGTAGTAGCCCTTAATGTTTCACTGAATCAAAGATTTTAAACACTACATGCTAATAAAACATTTGTTAGTGAAAGGTACCTCATACACAGCAATCTTCCCATCTATTTTTTTTAGTTGCAAAATTAGAAGTTCTATGTTAAAGCCAAAGGACAAGTTTATCAACCAGTTGTGTGACTGATATTTGACATATCAAACCAACTTCTGAACGTAAGACTAGAGATCTGTGAAAGTTCCCCTTGCAAATAGTGGTCTTTTAGTTCTGGTTATCTTGTTATATATTGAGACTGTTTTTACAACTGTTATCATTTATAACAGCTAGGTTTTACATAGCTTGGTTTGTAACTGGATGACAGCAATAAGCAAAATGCAGTCCACATTCACCTCCATGTTTTTGAATGATAATAAAATTTTAGGAAAAAAAAAGAAAAACTCATATTCACTTCATCAGTTTTCCAAGGCTAGCACATATCTATTTAGATGTGAAAACTATAAATATTTTTATACTGTTGTAAAAAAGAAAGGATAAAAGCGGAAAAATTCTAGGGAAAAAAATCATTGAACAATTTATTGTTATTACATTTTTTGTTGAGTAATAAGCTCAATGAATGGTATTATATCCATTATAGACTGAGTCAAATACTCAGAGGAAGTCATTGAATAATTTATTCAATGAAAAATGACAGAATTCACTGAATAATGTATTCACAGAGCAGTAATCAGCTCTACTATTTTTTCTGGAAAGATGTAGAAAAATATTTCAAGACATTATTGTGTTAAAGCTTTGTCTTTTATCCTGCTTTATCCTGAAAGTCAACACAATTCTGAGTTTAACCAAACTTAAATAATAATGATAAGAAATCTTTCAATGCTTCTCTGAGTTTGACTTTTCTTTTTCATACATTCTCCAGAATTTCTCACATGGTTTAGGAGCCAAAAATGTCTGTAATCCTCCAGAATCCATTGTCAATCTTACGAAATATTATGTAATAATTCTCTTATTGGAAACAGTCCTCATAATCCCTTTGTTATAACAAATGAATACAACAATGTATTTTCAGGTGCTTAATTAACACAAATCTTCACATCCTGTTCATGCTGAAAGTGCATAAACAATCCTTGCATTCCAAATGCAAAGGCAAATTTGAATACAAAATTCAGTCCTTTCAAAGAATCCCGCTTATATACCCTGGATGATAAATGCTTAAAAAACAAAACAAAAGAAAACAAACAAACAAAAAAACCCACAACACAACACAACAAACAAACAAAAATACCACAAACTCCACAAAATCCAGTAAATGAAAAACGCAATGTCAGTCAGACTGAACATAAAGGAAAGATAGACAGGACAAGCCACAGGTCAATAATGGATTGTGTTATCGGACAAATTGGTCACAAATACTGGCTTGAAAATATTAAACTCATTCTACATAAGAAGTGACTAGTTTAATGATAATTAGCTGTATTTTTATGATGCATATAATTTCCACGATGCCGCAACAACAGTGCTAACACTATCACAAAGATGATAAAGATGAAAGTAGCTAACCTTCAGGTTAACTCTAATTGGAATACTCTTAAATTAGGGGAAATGGCATCTAACTTTAATGTGTAATAACACCCTGATCATTTAGGTCAGATCCTACTAATTTGTTTGTGTACTGTGTAAGCATCAGTCATTTTTTAATTCTCTTGTGTATTGCACACTGTACTCTTTATCATTTAGATGAAATTTAATATCCAAACTTTACATCCTTAATGAGGAAATTTTAATTTAACTGCTCACTGTTTAACCTATTTCTGAGGTTTTCCTCTGGCATCTCCAGCTTGGAACCCTAGACCTATCTGCAATATGCTTCACCATGCATATTTTATCTACTTTAATGCATAGAATTTTGCAGTAAATATACAAGTGTTGCTGAACTTTGGCAACAAAGCTAGGCCAAATGAAACAGAAAATCATGAAATAAGTTGGCTGGTTTCTGGTCAAAGGAAGAAGCTAGAGACTGCAAAAATTTCTCTATTCATTTCTGCAGCAACCTGCTACGGAGAGAGATGTGTTATGTTGTCTGCTCCTCCTTCCCAACTGCAGTCACTGGCGAATCTTATTAGGATTTGTTATGGCATGATCAAACCACACAATACAGAAATGCACTTGGTAACAGAATTCATCTCACCCAACTTTAACTGTCTGAAGTTAGAAGTCTAGTCTGCTTAGCCTGGTCTAGGCTTTCCTTATAGACAATCAAGAGAGATAAAAGGTGCCCAGACAGCTAGACCAGATCTATTGTTCAACTCTGTTCCTCGTCCTAAAATTACAGGAACACAGCCTAAAGTTCTCACTGCTGAGCATCCATTCATAGCATAAAACTCTACTGTCCTCCACACCCAGCAGTGCTCAGTAACTTTCCTGGAAGTCACAAGAGACAACTGGGGAAGGTAGGGAAATTCAGTTATTCTTTCAGCCATAAGGTTGGATGCTCTAATTCACAAATCAAACAAATGGGAGATAATGTGGCCTATGCTCTGTTTCCTGTGCTATACAAGATATTTTGTGTTTTACAACCATAATCTGCCATCTTTTACTAGAAAGACATAGCTTCCCGAAATGTTAAAATTATTTTGTGTGCGTAAAAGTAAGTGTGGATATTTCTCATATTACTCTACATCAAGGCAATCTATATTTTCAGCTCATGCCATTATTAACCTCACACTGGAGGGAAGATGAGTATTTTCCATGTAAATATACAAAAAATCTCTCCATTTCCTTTATGAAAGTCACAAAAAGATTAGCAAGTAGTTAGTTAAGATCATTAAGATGACTCAGCTGGAATAGGATTCTATGTTATTCAAGAGAGGTCTGATGGGCAAGTGATGCTGTCTTTTATGAAAAATGATCATGCCATGACACATCACCACTAAGATATCAGAGCTGTTTTTCCGGTTCATACTTCTTGAATATATAAAGAGCAACTTTTAAGTAGCTTAATATTATTCTGTTGTTTTGTCCTCCTGGGTGAAAAGAAAGAAATCATTAACTTTGAGTCTTTTAAATAGTTTTCTCTGTAAAGAACAATATTATTGTTTCTTGAGTATTTATGAGAATACACCTACATATATAGAGAAATATAGATATATATTTAAAGAAGATTGGTTCTAAATATATAGATATATATAAATGATTCTGAATTAAAAATGTACACAAAATCACTCCTCAGAAAATGGAAAACAACATTTCTGAATGTTGAGCCACTGAATACTATTTCTGTGACTACAGGTACGAACCGCAGTTTGTTAGAGAAGAATAAAACCTAAAACAGATACCTAAGCTGAACCTTGTATTGCTAAGTCCATTCTTGGGCAAAGCTGGATTTTATAGATTTAGTTTTCCCTGTACCTGAGAACAAGTAATATTTTTTTTGCCATGGTTTTGGAAATTATATCAAAGTATCTGCCAGTCACTTGTCAAATTCCATGTTGTCATTCTTGGATATAAAGATTTCAATAGCAGTCCTGCTGAGAATGATAACTGCTTATGCACATGTTTGAACATGTGATGTAAACTGTGATCCTCTGTGTTCAAAGCTCCACAATGTTTGTCTAATCCGTTTGATGCTATTCTTCCTGAAAGGAACGTATTGTAACATCCCATATGATACAAAAGAGATAAGATTCAAAAGACACAAAGGATTATACTTACATCTATACCATAGCTCACTGACTGTTCAGATTACAGAATGGTGAACAAAGTTGTATTACATCATATTGCAATAAAAGGTCATCGGAACCTGGCACTGATTAATGGTGTTGGGAAAAAAAAACAAAAAACAAACCTGCTGACTTTATTTCACATCTAACACAATATTACAAAAAGAAACACTTCATATTAAGCAATAAAAGACAAACCAGTGTCAGCATTTAGATTTAATTTACGTAAACTGATAAATGCATATTATGGCCTGTTTTTACATGTCAGAAATGAATGAGAGATTATTTCATAATTAAATTTTCTATTAAAAAGTCAAAGATGTGTGAGATGTATGCATTCGAGTTTATCAGTGTGCATCAACATATTAATGTTCAAAGTTTACACCAAGCATAACTGTTACTCAACAGAAATCATTTTCCACCACATCTAGATGTAATGTTACTTTTGAAATAAAGTATATTGGGAACTAAGTGTCAGGTAGAAATACTATCACTTGCTGAATTGTCCATGCTTTCTCTTCATAAATCATATAAATCTGTCATAAGGCAGACAACACAAAGGGCTATACTGTATCACTAGCTCAATGACAACATACTTATTAACCATTCCTATTGTTTTCCAAACATGAGACTCTTCAACTTGAACAGGATTCAGCTGTTTAACCATTAACTAAGTACATTTCAAGATAAATTGTTGAAATCATTAGGGGCCTTTGCTATGTAGCATGACTGGTTTATGATCTGCATTAGAACCGCCTCCTTTTATTATCATGAAAGTGTTTTCTTTATGGCAGTGTTTGCTACATATGTTCTGAAATGATTTATTTTAGTGGATGGGAAAGCACCACACTGAAATTTTGCCACAGTGTTTTGACTGATATTGATAAGTACCTAAAGATAATAAATGTTGAACTGCATCTACCAAATTAGTAATTTATTAGTTATTCATTTTGCTTATTTTTTCCTGAAAATTATGCATTCCTGTAATACTATCAAGTGTTGTAAGCAAGGCACAGACACAATACACATTTTTCCACATCAACCATAACTATAAGCAGTAATTTAAAGACTATTTGCAAATAGTAGGACTCAGGCTCAAAGAGTCATTCATACTGAATGTACTTCTTCATACCTCATCCTTGTGGAAGTTCTTTCTTGTGCAGCATCCTGATATGCCTTATGTCTTCCACTCATGTATTTGCAAGGGTGGAACTCAAAAACAATGTAATTCAATTGTAAATCAGAGCATATGGCATATTTTAGGTTTCTTACGAACCTACCTAATCAACAGTTTAGATAACGTGAACAGAAATTATATATTAGTACAAATCATGCCTTCTTTGCTATCAATTTATGTCAAAATTAAGTTTCAAAACAATTTCTTTAATAAAATGACGACCAATTATCACTACTCCTCAAAGAATTGCTTCCTTTTTAATTGTACCCTTACATTTGATCATGTAATACCTCTAAAGTTAGAATATTTTCTTGACAAATGTAGCTTTACTACAGAATTAGGATAGAATTAACTTGTTAAAGGTGCAAAAAGTTTGTTGTCTCTACTCTTACAACAGGAGGCTCAGTAAAACACCAGAATTGTAGACATTCTCTTCCTGTATGAAAAACAAAACAGAACAAACAAAAATAAAACAAAACAAAAGTAACAGTCTGAATAAGATACACTTTCTGATTCTGAGATTTCCTCTCCATCCTTTAGCATCTCTTGAAGAGTCAGCTGGTAGACTAGCTTGAGGTGAAACAGGTAATACTGACACTGATATATCATGCTTGTCTAGTGTATAAGTCATTCCTTGTCTTCCCTAACTCAGCTGCAAATGTCTTGCTTGTCAGATGAGTTCTTATAGCATCCTTTGCTGATTTCTCAGCATCAACGTCTGAGTTAAGGTTGATGATACGCATATTAAAGATCCAGAAATAAATTCAATATGCTGTGAACTCGGATGGCATCTGAATTAAGAAATATATCTGATAGAAAAAGAAAAGACTTACTATAATGGTGTTTGCAGTTGCAGCAGTGTTTCCCAAGGCTTACTGGTGTTCCCCAGAGCTCAATTCTAGGGCCAGTCCTGTTCAACATTAGCAAGTTTGCTGATGACACTAAACTGACAGGTGCTCTTGAATCCCTGTAGGGACAAGAGGCCTTGCAAAGGGATCTAGATACATCAGAGCATTGGGCAATCATCAATGGCATGAAGTTCAACAAAGCAAAATTATGTGTGCTGCATGTGGGACAGAGCAATGCCAGTCAGAGGTACAGACTAGGAGATGAGTAGCTGGAGAGCAACTCTGCAGAAAGGGATTTGGGGGTGCTGGTTGACAGCAGGCTCAACATGAGCCAGCAGTGTGCCCTGGCAGCCAAGACGGCAAACCATATTTTGGGATGCATAAACACAGCACAGCCAGCCAGTGAAAAGAGATGATTCTCCCATGTATTTAGCACTGTTGTGGCCTCACCTTGAATATTGTGTGCAGTTCTGGGCTCTGCAATATAAAAAGGATATTAAGGTCCTTGAAAGCGTCCAGAGGAGGGCAATAAAGCTGGTAAAGGGGCCGGAAGGCATGTACTATGAAGAGAGACTGAGGACACATGGCTTGTCTGGTCTGGAGAAAAGAAGGCTCAGAGGCAACCTCATTGCTCTCTACAACTTCCTGAGGAGGGGAAGCAGAGGAGGAGCTGTTGACCTCTTCTCCCTACCAATGATAGAACACGAGGTTCAGTCTGGACATTAGGAAAAACTTCTTTATTGTGAGGGTGGTTAAACACTGGAACAGGCTTCCTAGAGAGGTGGTTGATGCCCCATGCCTGTCAGTGTTTAAGAAGACACTGACAACGGACAATGCCCTCAGTAATATGCTTTAACTTTTGGTTAGCCCTGAAGTGGTCAGGCAGTTGGACTTAATGGTCTCTGAAGGTTCCTTCCAACTGAACTATTCTATTTTCTTCTATTCTGTTTTGTTCTGTTCTGTTCTGTTCTATTCTATTCTATTCTATTCTATTCTATTATCACATCAGTGATCACAACAATATAAATTAATATTTTCTTGGCATTCTGGATCGGGATCAAAACTTCATGTGCAAACTACTATTAATACTCTTTCTTACATTTTCTCAAGCTACTCCACATCACAACTACAAGAACAGAATTTTCTTTCAGATGTTTCATCTCTTAGATGTGTACCCATTGTGAAATAAGTTGGGAGTCTTAATTGGCAGCCCAAGAAATTTCAGGGTGTACATCCAATTATTCATGTTTAGATTTTGATTAAATCTCTGTGATAGATTTTACCCAGTGTGTTGAAAGATGTTCAGTTGAATTTGTTCATTGTATCCTGCTTTAGACAGAATATTGCATAGTTACAAATGCGACCGTAACATTTATTTTGGCTTCCTACGATTATTTTAAGATTACCAAAAACATGTTAGTCCATGGTTTGGGTAGACTGGGCTGTATCACATAACTGTGTCTGAATTCAAAATTTCAATAATCAACACCAATAAATTTTAACATACATGAAATCAAGTCATTTAAAAAAAAAAGTTGGAGTTCAAATGTAACTTCCTTCAGAACTCCTTTTCACTATTAATAGCCAGTAAATAAAGGGTTGGTTGCATAAATCACAATTCTAGTAATCTAATAAATAAGTATCATATACTTCTTACCTCGTGGTGATCTTGAGGAACCACTAACAGAAGTGTCAGAATTTCTTCTCATTTTGTGCTTATATATCTTCATTTCTAACTTCATTCAAGAATGCCATGCATTTAGAAGATGATCACTAGCATTTAGTTACTCTGTGCACTTGGTCTATTTTATTTCTGAGCTCGTAAAGCTTAAAAAAAAAAAAAATTATGAAGTTCAGCTATCACCCATTTAGGAAGGAATATGACTTCATGCTGGCATTCATTCCACGTAATAACAGGCCTTTTATTAAAGGAACATCCCGGAACACTAAGTAAACAGCAATGTACAAAAATGCCACAAGGTAGAGAATTCTCTGAAGGTTCCTCTGCAAGCAATTGAGTTGTGGAACTGGCTATCTTTATCCTTGAGACAACATTTATTACTTTCTGAAACCCTCCAGGAATTGTCACTGGATGTTCACTAGGTATTCCTAACTTGTAAACGTGGTCACTGTCCTCTGAAAGATTTTGCTTCCTTGCAAAAGCATAAAACAGTTAAACATACTCAGGTTTGATCAAATGTCTGTCTGAAAACATAGATCATACTTCTCTGTGCACTAAGTAATTTACCAAGACATCCTAATTAACGTAGGTGGGAGGGGGAAGAATCTGGAAATTAAAAGGCAATAGGGTTATTGACTACTTATGGTTAATTGTGTTAGTATCTAAAATTAACCTTTTAAAGGAAAAAATTACAAAAATTCTTGTAAGGTAGAGCCTTAATGTGCTTAAAGCACTACATCCATCCTTCTAACCACCCATTCCTACATATCCCCTTGGTAAGGATTTACCTGCTGGCTTTTTTTTTTCCTGCACTAATGGGGAATTTTCAAAACTGTGAAACTTGCATAGTTTAATTACTAAAGGAATGTAAGAATATTTGTTGAATGAACAAGAATCTTAAGATGCATCTTCGTACATATGAGGCATATCAATTCCTATTTCAGCATGGAAGCCATTACTACACTATTTCATAAAAGGCAAGAATTACGTTAAACTATCTTCATTCATCACTGTAACTTTTGCTTTTCATAAGTAGCACCTCATCAAGGATTATATGCAAACAATAAACCAGCAGCATTATCTTTCCCTTGCTTATGAGTTTTCATCAATTCACTGAAAAGAACTAAAGCCTATGGTGAAGCCACTGGCTACAACCAATGCTCTAAATCTTACTTTGCTTCACTACAAACCACAAACAGGTCCCCAAAACAAAACACACATCTTAGTTGAAGGGTCATGGTATAGTAAGACAACAGCAAAATGAGAATAAAGAAAAGGAGGAATTAAAGAACTTTCTGAATCATAAAGTCCAGTCTCCCATACTGGAAGGTATCACATCAGACAGTAAACTCCTAGCATTTTGAACTATATTTCAAACTCTTCTTCTTCTTCTCCTTCTCCTTCTTCTTATTCTTCATCCTTTATTGGGGGATTTTTCCAGAACATCATTTCTTTTACAACTATAAATCTAATTTCAGACAGAAATATAGACATCTTCATTTAAAATGCAGTTTATCTGAACACTGTATTTTAACTTAAGTAACTTTCTTCCCTTTTTCTTCATTACATACTTCTAGATAATATTCATGCCAATTAACTTTCTTTTGCTATTTTAAACAAGGTAAGTTTTACTTTCCCTCAAAAGATTTCCAATTACCCAACTAAGACTCACACAGCAATCACTGCTTAAGCTTCTGTACTATAGGCAAGATTATCCTTCATGTTGTTAGACTTCAAAAACTGAGGGTTAACTCTTCTCAAATATAGCCTCATCAGCTTCACTACAATATCTTTCGTTTCAATTATCAATATTATGTTTCTTGTCTTGCAGCAGCAGTTTAGAATCTTCTGTTTTGCTGCCTTGTTTACTGCTTATTTTATCACAGTGCTTATTGTCAGTTTCCCAATGGAAAGCACAGTCTTTTCACTGATTTGGTAAACGTCATATGTTCTCATCAATATTAACGCTTTATTTTCTTCTTTCTTGTATCCTTTGCTTCCCACATTAATGTTATTTCACTTAGGTTGCACTCTCTAAGCCCAGGAGAAGAGACACCATTTGACTAGTTCAGATTTCTCATCCTATTTCTTTTTTAAATTATTCTTATGACCTATGGTGACTGCCGTGACTGTCACCAGGAAAATCATACACATCTCCAAGGATGTTTTGAATGAACATCTCCATGCCTTCCTCACAGCACTGACCCTTGATTTGTCTCTTGATCATCATTACCTCCAAACTTCTTTTTTAGAGACTAGAAGACATCACTAGAGCATCTTCCTCAGCTTGGTGTACTTGGTATACTGCGCTGAAAACTTTACAGCGACACTGTCAAAGAATGATCAGCAGGTTCCTCCACACTGCTTGCAGAATCCTTTTCAGCCTCCTATGTACATTGCTCCTGGAACATCATGTGTAGATTTCTTGTTTGCTTGTTTGCTTTTGTCACACATCTGTTAGTTCTTTTTAATGAGAAGTCTTCTGTTTCTGTGGACTTGCCTATTCTTCAGGTTGGTCCAAAATCCCAGTTCTCTCCCTTACTCCTGCTTCCAACCTGTAGATTGTTTTCCCTTCCCTTGTCCTTGTGACTGCTCTGTGTACAGAACACACTTTTTTCTATCTCTAGCACTAGCTAGTTCCAAGCTCACCTCTTCTGCTCTTAAAGAAACAGCAGCTCTTTTTCAGTGTTGTTTTATCTTCCTTATATAATCTCTGTTTCTCCTCTTTAGTGGACCACATCTGCTCTTCTACATTTGTTCTTCTACCTGTCTTCTTCATAAAATCATAGCAGTCCTTGTTAGAAGGGACCTCTGGAGATCATCTAGTCCCACTTGAAGGAGGACTACTGCCAACACTAGACCAGATCACCAAGTTTCCAGCCAACTTTTGAAAACTACTAAGGATGGAGATTCTAGTGTACCTTTGGGTATCATTCTGCTGGTCATTCTGTTTTAGCGTAACTGTACTGCTGCTCTTCCTTCTTCATGAAGATTTTGTTTTTCTAATATCCAGTCTGAAGGTCCCAAACCATGGGGATGCATTTTGGATGCAGTTGAAGAACTTTGCATATCTTCTTGTTGAACGTGAGAAGGCTTCTGTTAGCCTAATCTTCAAGTATTTTAAAACTGCTCTGATTCGAAGACCCATTGTTCTACATTCAATACCCATCCCTGTCCCCAGTTTGGTATCATCTGCAAATTTTGCAAAGGGTGCCTAGTTTTATAATCCAGGTATTTAGTTAAACAACTGAACAAGATCAGCCCCCGAAATTGAACCCAAGTTCTTTGCTTACTGCCAGCTAGTTAGATATTGAGCCATGGATTATTTTCCTTTTATTTTCCTTTCTCTTTTCAGGCTTCTTTTACTTTGGCGTTTGTTCACATGCTTCCAAAATGCATGATCCTTCAAAGGATCTGAATCCATATAAGTTTTCTTATGAGCTCATATGACAGTCTTTTGTTGAGTAGCACATAGCAAAAAGAAATCCCATGTCAGCACTTTGAGGTAATCATTTGCTCCAGTAAAAACAAACAGAGAAGAAAAAAAGACAATACCAGTCATCTTGCAACTCTTACTTTCTCTGCCGTGAAGATCATGGCTATGCAAAAGCAAATGTCTTGCTCTAACACTAAAGTGAAGGGAAGCTTCTGAATATTTGCGTGTTCCATCGGATATCAATGAAGCCTGGAAGACAGAAAGTACTGCTTCTGATGAATTCCTACAGTTAAAAAAGCCGAAGAAGTCAAAACCAAATTGCATACCACACAAGTGAAATAATTTTTAAGCATTTGTCTTTTCAATATTGTGTTCTTCCTCCCACTCTGGCTCAACCATGCACTCCAATGCACAGACACTCACAGATGTAGGAGCCAACCCGCCAGCTGTAGCTCAGGAAGGAAAGTTCCGCATCAGGATGGTTCCATTTGTCCCACCTTGCCCACAAGGATGGCTGTATACAAATTAAAACATCTGGCTTTCAAGTTCAGTATTTCAACAATCACTTCTGAAGCCATGCACATCATTTGGAGAGTCTTTTCCTTCTACCTAGAGACACAAGTCCTCACATTTTCATCAGCCAAGCAATCCAAAAGCTCAGAAGCTTACCCTTACCAGTAAGCAGTAAACCTGGGTTAGACAATAATGTTTTGAACTCCATTTTGGTGTCTTATTTAGCTCACGGCAGCCATCTTGCTGCAGCTTTCAAAGCACAACCCCGCAACCAGACCACTTCCTCCAAAGACCGCCTTTTTCAGAGCTGGCCTGGGCTCTGAGGTACAGCCTAGCCCTTAGAGATTTTAAAGTCTTGAAAATTTCTGCATCTATTTACTTAAAATTCATTTCAGCTGATATTGAAATAATGAATATAACAACATGTAGGATAATTTTAAAACTCTGAGTGTAGGGTATTTAACTCACTGTAAAATATAACTGCTATGTTTGTCTAGTACCTCTGTGTCTTGAAATTACAAGGACAGCATGAAGTCTCTCTGAATCATGATAACATCCTGCTAAGCACTGCTGTCCACCCTAATTACTCTGCTGTTGGAGTTCAGCAGAAAATGAAACCAGGATATATGTCCCCATACACTCAGAACATATTTGTGGCTGTTTAAGAATAGCAGCTATTTGACATTTTAATCTCATTTAGATCTCGTTTGATTTTGCCTTTCCAATATCTTGGTTCAGCTGCCTTCTGTACAAGTGTGATGGGAGCTATACTGTTAGGTGAGAGCACTTTCTGAAAGCCTACATCGTACTGGAAGCATGGCATCCCTCATCTTTATCTTCTAATAGCCTGTATTCAGTGAATTTACACCATCTTACATTTGTCTGTGTTTCATTTTAATTTCAAAAGATGCCCTCCTCCTCTTTCCCACACCTACTCCCCTGGTCCCCCCCCCCTTTATTTTAGTGCTAACATGACAGGAATATACCCATCTTTTTGCATTTACTGCAATTTATTTCTTTCAGCTCAGTGAATTGCTGTTATTATAGTTCTTTTTTTCATTGCTCATATGTTCATTATCTCATCTTTTGGTCTGAAAGTTTTTGCACAGAATATGTCAATACTGAGAATGTAGTAGAAAAGTCTGTTCAACTATTCGTTAGTGAAGGAAGGTGAAAGCACACTTCTGTCATTACAAAATACAATGTTTTAATACATTGTCATAAAAACCTGAGTCATTTATATTATTTAATGTAATGATTGATTTGTCCATATTGTAGATAACAGCTGTATGCACAGGAGAAAGGCAAAGTATAATAACATGCAAAGCACTTATACTTCCAGTAAGCAGCTCTGTTACTGAAAGTTTTGACATTGTTTAAATGCAATCAGCTGACACTGCAACTAAAGTCTTTTCGGTACATAAAAGATTACTTCTAAGGAGATTTCTCGGTAAGAATATATATTTTTTTTTCCCCGAAATCTTCATGATCTTATGCAGTTAACTTCCTCAGGAAAAGAGAATTCCTTTCTCTATGGAGATTCCTACACATCGTGGCAGTGCGATCACAACAAAAAATAGAACAATTGTCAGTTACCCAAGCCCAGAAGCTCTGAATTTTCTGTTTTATTTCATATGGAAAATCAGGAGACAAAGCCTTAAGTCGTTATAATGTTAAGTTTATATGTTTACAATCTTGAAAGATAAGAAACATGAAAGTTAAAATTGAAAATGAAATCTTGATTTTTCCCCTGCAGCAAATGCATAATTGTGTTTATTACTGCATAATTGTGTTGTAACAATTAGCCCACACTGTTTTTTTTTTCTTCCACAAAGGCCCCAGTCCTGCAAATATCTATTAGCTGCTAAATGTTTTCTGGGACCACACACAGAATGTAAAGTTAACTATATATATAAGTCTTTAGATGGTTAGATATGATCTAACTTCAGGTAGGAGACTTTGGATACCTATAGACATGGCTACAAAAAATTGTCCTCAGTTTTATAGATCATTACAAAACCTGAGTCTATCTGTGTTAATAGGAATGTATGTTTTCAGAATTAATTTGATAAAAGTTTCCATGATGATGAGCATCTGTAATCTACTTTCTACTTCAGTGGATCAGTTTTGGCAGCACATTCTACTGAAAGAGTCAACACCAGATTTGGCAGGAGATTGCACAGTGTGCGTAGTAGACACATTGGACGTGCAATGCTGGGGTAGTAACATTCCTCACACTGGCATTTTGCAGCAAGGAACCAAATCAAAATATCTGGGTGATTGATTCATACAAACAAATATATATAACCATAAACTTGTATTAAGATACATTTTTGGAAGAGGAAAAAGTCTATAATTTCCATAACTCTAGTTTATGAAGTTGTATACAATTTTATTTCAATTATTTCTTTATATTTTTAACATACTTTTCAGTTATGTTTACTTTCAATATATTAGCAGTCACTCCAAAATTCTGGTAAAGCAACAAGCATCGACAATACCTCAGCCTTGCCATTAGCTTCTAACAAAGAAGGTACGGTATTTAGCATTTGCCCTGCAAAGCACGCTGGAGTCAACACATCCTGATTTATTCGTTTTGGCCATTAGCGGCGAAACAAAATAACATGGAAATGCTTTTGGTACCCTGCAGTTCCTCAATTTGTCTAGTTCCTGTCTTATGATTTATTTTTCCTAGGTGCCGTTGTCACTGGATTCAGCAGCACCCTCCCAGATCCTGCGGCGAGGCTGGAGATAGTAAGGGCAGGCAGGGTTTCCTTTCAGAAGCAGGAGGTCAGGCAGAGTGTTAGCAGGGCAGCCTGGGGTCAGGATAATACAGTAGACGTACGGAAAGTACAGTTAGGTTAGCATATTGTGCTGGGGTTGAGAGCCTTTCTTAAACCCTGATCCATCTTCATCCTTGTAATTAGGTGGCCCTGGCTTTCAAAGAAAGTGTTGCTATGGAACACATTGGCAAATGAAGGCAAATTTGAGGCCTACGCATTTAAGCATTGGGCCTATTGTTCTTGCTGGTGTAATTGGTGATCAAGAAGGCAATAAAACGGCATGGCCATTAAATGTCTTGAGCTGAAATTGAAAGGGGATCATTTATACAGTGCAAGCTGCTGTGTGGAGGCTGCAACTTTCACCCTTACGTGAACCAGAGTTTAGGAAAGGCCTGACGACATGGCTCTTGTTTCACCTCCAGGAGGTGGGGAGAAAAGAAGGGGGGGAAATCAAAACTAAATAGAATTAATGAGCCTTCACATATTGTCCTGTTTCTTTTGTTGTGAAAAAGCTGAGCGAAAATTAAGTGGGATAAGAGAGGTTGGAAAAGAAACACCATTAATATCAGGTTGTAAATTCTACAAAACATTAACTTCATTACATGGCAATTACTGTCTGTAATTGGCAGAACGAAAGATTCCACTTTCTCATCAGTTACTAGTTGTATAGGACTCAGCATTTTTTTTTTTTCTTGGCAAAGGTCACACCAGTGATATAAAGAATACCTTAATGTGAACTAAAAGTATAACAGGTTCTTTTGCAAATAGGCATGGGTGTAACTATTAATTGCTGCTAAATACCTCGCTGTTATTTTGTGCCAAAACATGGCTCACAACTTGAAAAGATAACAACATTCATGATGTAAAAAGGGAAGCTTTAATTATTTCATGACTATTGGCCCTAGTTTTTGAACAGATGAAAAACATGATTTAGAAAGGGATAAGATTCTTTAAAAAAATGTTTGCTGTTGAACATAATTACATACGTTTTAGTTTCTTTAAAATAACTTTCAAGGCAAGAAATACATGGCAAGAAATCTGACTTTGTATGAAGAAGCTTTCTAATTTTTTACAACTTCTGTTGTTATTACACCTTTGGATTGACCTTGCTTTGCATTTATCACTTACCTAGCGTATTTATGAAAATATTCCATATATGCTGTAAGTTCAACTATATCCTGCCTCAGATTTATGTATGTAATTTCAGCTGAAGCCAGCATCCTTAAGACACACGTTCAATGTCTGGTGGATTTTGTAAGGCAGCTGTAGAGGAAGACATCTAGTTTAAATCAATCTTGGAATTTTCTTTCTTCTTCTTTTTTT
>VXAL01008642.1:24306-80226 GCA_013399475.1 Chauna torquata
GGGGGGGGGTGTTGCAGGGAACATGACCCTAAACAACAACAACAACAAATGGATTTTTTTCTTCCACCATCAAAGGTGATGTTTACTCCCCAAAACAACCATGTCAGACCAAGTAGTCCAAGAACCTTGTCCACAGGCAAAAAATCCCTTCATTACTGCAACGCTTAGCTACTGGAAACCAAGCCTTCCTAGCCTAACAGAGGGTCCCATGCAGAGAGTTTTGTCCTTAAGTAGATGTCCCCAGCATGGGATTCATTGTAGTGCGTTGGTAGTGAGGAGCTGGCCTCTTTCTTGACAACAGCACCATATTGGTAGAGGAACTGATGTGTACCATTTTATATTCTGAAGAAACGTATCCTGTTCCAGAGTAAGGTTT
Organism: Chauna torquata; assembly: GCA_013399475.1. Taxonomy (NCBI): domain Eukaryota; kingdom Metazoa; phylum Chordata; class Aves; order Anseriformes; family Anhimidae; genus Chauna; species Chauna torquata. Next base: position 24,683 of record VXAL01008642.1, read on the forward strand.
TGTTTATGGAATTAAAGAAGTCTATCTGCCTTGTGGCTGCTTAGACAAATGCTGTGCAGGCCTTAAAAGTGTCCAATGAACTGTTATGTCTGCAAGATCTGGTGTGTGCATGGGATAAAGTTTATTAGATTTGTTGCAATTTCATTTTTTTTAATGAAATAAATAGGTTAAGATTTAGAAATTTGAAAATGCTGTAGTCCAACAGACTATGTAGTCCATTCCCTCTTTAGAGCACAATCAAGATGATGCAGGGATTAGTAGTTCCCTAGTAGATGAAAGCCTGACAAAGTCCTTCAGGGGAATCAGGAGGTATCCAGGTAGAATACTTGTACGGATTCAATATACCTGAAATTTACTGGGAGGTATTTATCTTGTCTAAAGGAAATGTCCTAACAGGCTTAGAAATCTTGAGTCTTCAGTAGATTTTCAAATAGTAAGAGCTTTAAGAAGAAAGGGAAATATTAGTTCATTCACCAAATCACTTAAAGGTCAGAATGTAAATACAGTAAAATCAAATCTGTATTACAGAGGCACTTGCAAGGAGAAAACAGAATATTGGTAACACTAGATATTGCTAATGGAAGAGGGGAATGTAATCCATGAATACATTGCTATATTCATACTAAGGTACATGAGAATATCTGCTTTTATACATTATTATAGAGAAAAGCAAAGAACCTGCAGGGTCTCCCAACAATATTTTGATCCTCTGAGCTTGCACAACAAAATCTTCTTATTGGCTGTAGGATAAAACTACTAGACACATATCTAGAAGAGATGAAGAAAGTAGAAAATCACAGGCAGGATAGAGTATTTCTCCATAGAGCCTTTCTACTTGAGGCTGGGGGCCGGGCCAAGCATTTATCTGGGTTTCAAGGGGACCAAGACAATGTAGTACTTACCAACCACTTATGGTTTGATCTCCTCACAGCTGGTGGGTGAGTCCTTGGGCCAGTACATAAGGTACCCGCAGCGTGGGAGCTACATGTGAATTGCTCAAATGATGCAAGTTGGCCACTGCTGGCATATAGTAAGTGGGGTAATCCACAAAACACAGGCTATCTGAAATACTACATCAGTGCTGCCGCGTTCCCTGCAGACAGTAACTCGTCTGGCAAGGAAACAAAGTTACAGATACAGGGAGAAGGCTCACTAAGTACTTAAGCTCCAGTTTATGATATGAACAGCAGCACTACGTAATTCAGAACTGTCCCTGACTGTGTCAAAATGTCACTAGTTTCATAGCATATGAGGCCACAGTGCTGGCATTAGAAATAACATGTTTTTCTTTTGGCCTGAGGGGGAATTGAAATGCCTCTCTAAATAGACCTTCTCACTTCTTGCCATAAATGCTATAGGACATGAGGATTAAAGGTTTTGACTGAAGGCAGCATTCTTTGTAGAATTAAAAAAGGAAAAAAAAAAAAAAAAAAAAAGAACAGTGTTGGTGTGTAGGAGTAGAGTTGTGCTCTGTGCAACCCACCACAGAATGTTTAGTAACTTGAGTTATGCAGGCTGGTCAGCAATTACAAGTGAATAAAAGCAATGCAAATTATATATATAAAAATATGGATATGTAATATGTGTATATATATGTGTGTGTATACACATAATATATATGCATGTGTGTATATATACACATTACATTTTAGCCATTGTTCTGCATCTTTTCTCTTGGTCATAGGTAACCTTATTAGATAGTTGGGCTTAGAGACCAAAGATGAATTGGAAATGATTTTTTTTGTACATATCTCTATAGATTCCTTGATTTCATCCAAAACTGGAGCTGAATTCAGAACAAAGGCACCTAAAAAGAAAAAAAAGAGGGAATTGTTGTTACTATATTTAATGTTCAACAAGGCTAAGTGCAGGGTCTGCACTTGGGGCACAACAACACCATGTAACACTGCAGGCTGGGGAAAGAGTGGCTGGAAAGTTGCCTGGGGGAAAGGGAGCTGGGGATATTGGTTGATAGCCAGATGAATATGAGCCAGCAGTGTGCTCAGGTGGCCAAGAAGGCCAACAGCATCCTGGCTTGTATCAGAAATAGCGCGGCCAGCAGGGCTAGGGAAGTGATTGTCCCCCTGTACTCGGCTCTGGTGAGGCCGCACCTCAAATACTGTGTTCAGCTTTGGGCCCCTCCCTACAAGATGGATGTCAAAGTGCTGGAGTGTGTCCAAAGAAGGGCAACGAAGCTGGTGAAGGGTCTGGAGAACAAGTCTTATGAGGAGCGGCTGAAGGAGCTGAGGCTGTTTAGCCTGGAGAAAACGAGGCTCAGGGGAGACCTTATCTCTTTATACAATCACCTTAAAAGAGGTTGTAGTGAGGTGGGGGTCAGTCTCTTCTCCCAAGCAGCAAGCGATAAGATGAGGAAATGGCCTCAAGTTGCGCCAGGGGAAGTTTAGGTTGGATATTAGGAAGAATTTCTTCACTGAAAGGGTTGTGAAGTATTGGAATAGGCTGCCCAGGGAAGTAGTCAAGTCATCATCCCTGGAAGTATTCAAAAGACGTGCAGTTGTGGTGCTTAGGGACATGGTTTAGTGGTAGACTTGGTAGTGCTAAGTTAACAATTGGACTAGGTTAACAGTTAGAGGTCTTTTCCAACCTAAATGATTCTATGATTCTATATACAGGATGCCATAAAATGCAGTTGTTCAGAGAATTAGTAATCCAAAATTGAAATAATTATCCAATCTGCATAAACCAATAATCCAACCTAATTTTTGAACCATATTGTGCTTCTGCAGTTACAAGTACAAATATTGAGCTGTATGATACATTTATGAAAAGTTTTCCAGACTTAATAGCGTATTGGGTTTACGTGGTAAAGGTTTGGTAGCAGGGGGGCCACAGGGGTGGCTTCTGTGAGAAGATTCCAGAAGCTGCCCCATGTCAGATAAGAGCCAGCTCTAGCCGGCTCCAAAAGGGACGCACCGCTGGCCAGACCTGAACCAATGAGCAATGTTGTTTGCGCCTCTGTGAGAGCATATTTAAGAAGGGGAAAAAAACTGCTGGGCAACAGCAGCTGGGAGTGAGAGGAGTGAGGAACAGTCCTGCAGACACCAAGGTCAGTGAAGAAGGAGGGGGAGGAGGTGCTCCAGGCGCCGGAGCAGAAGTTCCCCTGCGGCCTGTGGTGAGGACCATGGTGGAGCAGGCTGTCCCCCTGCAGCCCATGGGGTACCATGGCGGAGCAGATCTCCACGCTGCAGCCCGTGGAGGAGCCCACGGTGGAGCAGGTGGATGTGGCCTGAAGGAGGCTGCAGCCCATGGAGAGCCCCCGCAGGAGCAGGCTCCGGGCCGGACCTGTAGCCCGTGGAGAGGAGCCCACGCAGGAGCAGGTGATCCGGTGGGAGCTGCCACCCGTGGGGGACCCATGCTGGAGCAGTTTGCTCCTGAAGGATGGACCCCGTGGTACGGACCCATATTGGAGCAGCTCTTGAAGAGCTGCAGCCTGTGGGAAGCCCACGCAGGACCCGTTCGGGAAGGACGGCATCCCGTGGGAGGGACCCCACGTTGGAGCAGGGGAACAGAGAGCGACCATGAAGGAGCAGCGGAGACGAATTGATATGGACTGACCGCAACCCCCATTCCCCATTTCCCTGCGCTGCTCGGGGGGAGGAGGTAGAAGAGGGTGGATGGGGGGGGAAGGTGTTTTTAGTTTGCTTTAGTTTCTCACTGCTCTAGTTTGCTAGTTATAGTAATAAATTATACTAATCTCCCTATGTTGAGTCTGTTTTGCCCGTGACGATAATTAGTGAGTAACTTGCTTGTCCTTATCTCAACCCTTAAGCCCTGGTCCATCATATTTTCTCCCCCTGTTTCTTTGAGGAGGGGGAGTGAGCGAGCGGTTGTGGTGGAGGTCGCCTGTTTAGCCGGGTAAAACCACCACAAATAGAAATATACCTTCCATATTAATGACCTGTGAACCTCCTTAAAGAACCACTCTCCCTAATTCCGAACCAGTAATGTAGCAGTCAGTTTAGTGTTCTCCTTAGGTTGATACAGTACAAAAGATAGACCATTTTTTCTTTTCTGCTGTGAGCCTGTGGAAAGACTAATCGTTTCAACTAGAAGCAATATTTCATAGCCCACTTCCCCATTGTTCTTATTTAAGAAGAAATTTGTGAACATTTTAAGTGATCCGTCCCATGGTACAGCAGATAGCACACCCAAAATACCTAATGTTGCTTTAGAAATGTCTGTTGGATGCCCTGCAAGGTGGGATTTCCCTGTGGGCTGATGACCGGGAGCAGCGGGGGCTCCCCATGGGGTCCATCAGTGCAGGGCCTGGAAGCCATGGGCCATCGCACCATCCCAGCCAGGACCAGGGCTGCCAGGGGCACCAGGGCAGCCCAAGCCCTGGACATTGGACACCAACCTGGGGATGGAGTTTCCACTACTGCCTGTGGTGGTAGAGTTAGAAACACCCAACTTTACTTGTAGGTTGCTGGTATTTTCTTTTTCAGGCCAGGCTGGAGCAACATACACATTAATGTAATTAAAATAATGATACTTTGATAAACTTAGTTTGACTAAGGGTTGAAAAGGTTCAGATTGGCACTGGAAATTTTTCAGTTGATCTGATTGTTTCTTGTTAATGAAACCAATAAAAGACCTTCTATTCCTTTCGTTCTACTTCTAGTCCTACATTTGGACAACATGACAACAGGAGTTCTCTAAGCATGGACTCAATGTCAGGCTTCTTTGTCTTTAAATTAGAAAGACAAGTTCTTCAGCTATAGGAAAATACCCTCCTTTGCCCCGAAATTCCATGCCAACAATTCAAATGACTACAGTAAAATAAAAATAATAATAATAAAAACATGCTGTGGCACTTGGACATGACAGTCAAGATGAACAGTCAAGTATTTATGAAGCTGATACTCAAAGCAAGGGGCATGAGGTGAATAATTTACAGGTCCTGACCTACTGATTCTTCTCTCCCTGAGGCAAGATGTTTGGCAAAAAAATGTAAAAACAAATGCTGAAGCTTCAACATCCAAATCTATTACTTACCTGTTTGAATGGTGTGATTTTCTGAAGTTCTGGTATTCACAGGTCCCTCTGCCCTCACTGTTGATATGGGCAAGTCAGATTTGAAAAAAGACAGATCACATACATAAGTACCAAAGAGTTATTGAAACATATAATTACAAAAACTCAAGATTAAAAATACTTCCTTTAAGCATCATTCGTCTGATTCTATATCTCTAAAATAGAGATGATGGCACAAAAAGACATTTATGAAAGCTTCTTAAATTATATAAATGTAAAATATTAGGCATATGAATGTTACTCAGTATCAGAAAAAAAGCTAGAAAAGAGAGGGTTTGGGATTTTTTTGAAAGAAACAATATGAAATAGTCAATCTACTATGCCTAATACTACTTAAACATGAAGTCCCTAACAATAGAAATACACAGTTGCTTTTAGATAGCTAACAAACACGTCCTGATGTGCACACACTATGAGTCTTGATAATTACATCCTGATCCATTGCAAGCTGTTACATATAGTAACTGAATTATGCAAGGGGGAAAAAGAAGACAAATTTAAAAATCCCATCCTACTCACCCTACATATATATTTTTTTCCCCTAAATGTTACACTGAGGGAAGCAATAAACATCCATGTAGTTTCTAATCAAAACAAACTTTTATAAAATGGTTCTTCTTTATGTGTTTATGTGTACTGTTAATACAATCAAAGAAACTTCTTTGTAATGGTTTCTTTTACTCATGCATTCAATAGGAGGGCCCAGAACTATAAGAACTTCTGTTCACATGTGCTGTCCTGTCCCTTTTTCTGAAATCAACTGTGGTATGATCAGGCTAGATCAAAGTAAATTGAAGATTTGCTTTAATTACTGACTCCCAAATATAATCAATACCTTTATCAGTGCTACAGTAGATCCATTATGGTTGTGGTCTTTCAGCTCTCCACTTCAGTTAAAGAGTAGCTGAGCAGCACAGCTTGCGTTACATGGCCATTTTGTGCTGACTATGGCCTGAATGGGATGCTTCTAACAGGCACCACAGTGCAATTCTGGACAATGAAGTTATGTGAAGCAGCAGTAACTAATTGATAGAACTAGCCAAGAATTCCTCAAAACCAGTAAGTCCACTAAATTTATTTAGGAAATAGAATATAGCAGTTTATTCCTTAGCTCCATCTTTAGGCCCAAATCTAACTGTTAACCTCACGTTCACGTTTAAAAATTTATGTTATTGCTTAGAAGCAATCAGTGCATAGTATAACAGATTTACCATAAGATGATACACACTCCCTCTAGTAGATACCCTTTGGAACACAAAATTCAGTGCAAGTCCTCTATCTCACCCACAGCCTGAAGGCCACAGAACAACACCATGCTCACTATGTGTCCACCCTCTCATTTCACAGCTGTTCTGCCCCCTGCGGCTGCCAGCACAGCTGGCTGTGATGAGTGTTGGTCTGTGGAAGACACTTTAGGTTGTCTACACTGAATGTGGACAGGTGAGGCATTAATTTTTTTTTTAATTTTTTTTTTTTTTTCCCAAATGAAATTTCAAGTTACTTAATCTGAACAACTGATCAAGGAGGAGAAAGAATGTTCCTTTGGCACTCTGCAGTTCCCACACTCCCACATGTGGTAGGTGTTACCACTGAATGGGAACTATTTACCCATGCTAAAGGTCTGGGTTCCTAGGGCTGAATTAGCAGTTTTTCAGCATTTTTTTTTTTTTTCGGGGGCGGGGAGGGGAGGTGTTGCTTGCCTTTAACAATCACAAATAATGCAATGACTGGGGAGGAAAAATAATTCTGTCACTTTCTCTACAGAAGGGGTTCCAATATATCTCAATTCACAGCTGTGCTCTTTTTGCTCTTCCATAGAAAAAGTGGGACTAGGTCCTAGAAAGCAACCATTCTGAACAACATCTGTGGCTTACAGTGTAGAAGTATCTCAGCATGGACTCCTGTGTATTGCTGGGATAGAAAGGGTTAATGCTGTTGTAGGCATTTTGAACAGGGAATGAGTGAGTAGCATAGGGAAATATTTGCATCTGGCATTGCTCAAAACCGCTATTAAAATCCTATTTACAGTACCAAAACACCTGTTTTCAAGAAGTGTTGGAAATGGAGAAGGCTCAGAAAAGAGTTGCAAAAATAATGTCATAGCTAATGAAAGAGAAGGTTGAGAGGTGATTTGATTACAATGTATCATTCATGAAGAGAAACAAGGAGGGAGTACAAATGAGCTCTTTAATCTAGTGGTGAAAGGCATAACAAAAATCAATGGCTTGACACGGAAGCCAGACAAACTCTTTATCATTGCAGGTCTTTGGGTCACAACAGAATGTCCTTTTATGAAGCAACACAAACTGTCAGGCTTGGTAGGGATTAGAGGGTGCACTCAAATGACTGTTACAGGACTAAGCTAATCACTTTCCTCTCCTGAGAACTAAAGTGTGGTAGGCAAAGCCCCCGTCTTAGCATTTGGTTTGTAGTCTCCCTCACTGAGACACAAAGCAAGCAAGTGGGTTATTTATAAGCTGATTTGTTGGCAGATAGTTCATAAAATCAAACCATCTGCTATCATGAAGGGAGTCGTGTGTGACTTTGCTTGTCAGAACCTCTGCTTGTTGAACAAAAGGATGTTGAGAGCCAATAGCTTCATGCAGGCACCATGTTTACTACATCCTTGCTGTAGCATCACTGCGTTTCATTACCCTTCTTCAATAAGTTTGTAACTAATATAAGACTTCATTGGATAAGATACAGATTTCTGTCTCTTGAGAGAAAAGTACGTTTTTTACTTCTGATTTCTCCTTTCTTTATTCTCTTTTCTTCCCCTGATTTCCTGCCCTCATATGCAGGTAGAGCAATCCTCCAAATGTCACTGACAATAAAATATTTCAAGAAGCTAAGCAAGGTTAGTGCACTGCCTGTGGGGTGATATAGTGATCATACTCAACCCTCAGTTTCTAAGCAGCTCCCTTCAGATTAACCACAGGAGAGATAATTCTCCAGGTAACACAAAGAGACTGAGATGTCCAAAGTGTTGGCTTCTCTAACCTCTTAGGTGAACATTTTCTCTGGAAAATTTTTTCTCTGTTTGAAAGTCAGGACTCCTGGAACCTATTTAGCTTTTTGGCTATGGACATTTTTCAGATGTCTATCACTTGTTGAAATCACTTCAACTGGGCATTTATAGAGACTTCCTTCTCTTGCTCTCCTCTTTCTGACCTAGTAGTCTGAATGGCAGGGACTTAACCTGAGGTTTCATGCAGACACTCAGGTCTGATTGCCTTCTATCCTTCATGAATTTGTGTCTTTGAACTTGTTTGAACTTCAAGATGATTTGAGCTGAGGTGTTTAACAGTATAAATATGATGAGTGCACAAAATCAGTTCTTGTACTTCTCACTAGCTGTGAGATAATTTTATCAGATGCATTGTGGATTCTATATTGAGATGTAGTCTTTCCTATTAATTTCTCTGTCTTTGATAGATGTAGATATGTCTTTCTAAAGTGAAGAATCTGAATGCTTTCTGTCATGCTTTAGAAACTGTTCCATATAGTGATCATTCCTGCCTCCCTGTAGTTTTACCTTTGCTAGCATCCCTATATTATGCTGGTTCATCAGATTGTATGTGGTCCATAATGGTCAAATGTTGCCTAGCATTGATAGAGGAGGTTTTGCCAGATAAATCTTTGGCATAACAATGTCTAGTTTTCTTCAAGGGACTCATCTACTTCACATGTCTAGTTTTCTATTACAGGAGGTCAAGTTTTATGTCTTAGAGTCAAAGGATCATGAGCATGTGTAAAGCAGTCAGAGATGGGGGAGGTAGGAACATCTTCTCCTATGCTATGTATGTGTTCTGGGCTCCCTATTGCTAGCCTGGGTTGATTTACTTGTCAGTAAAATCAGCACTTCTTTTCATACCACTAAATGCTTCGTTAGTATTAACTTAAGAGTAGGCAGGGTGTTCATGAGCGATGCTGCTTGCTAGGCCGTATTAGCAGAGCAGGACGATTACCTTGTAGCATGATGCCTAAATGCTGGCAAGGAGGGAGCAAGGCATGCATGAAGAGAAGAGTTGGGCTGATATGCAGGGGAACAGCAGGGCTGTAGAAGGTTTATGAGTTTAGGGAAGAGAGAGATCAGAATGAGGCATTGACAAATAATAGTGCTGGTGAACCAGCTCAAGCTGGGATTGAATGGTCCCAACAGATGCTAGTGGGGAGCAAGTATGATGGGTGTCCCCAGGAAATCCTTCTGATTGAGCAGGGAAATTCCTCCTGGCTGTCAGGAAGTCTGTCTAGTCTCCAGCTGGGGAAGTACCTTTGGTCCCTTCTACACCTTTGAGTCACTTCAAAGAGTGAAAGTGTTACTGGAAGAGTCATAACCTGTTTCCAGCTAATCCTTCCTCATTCCTTGATTTCCATGTGCTGGCTTAGCCCGTAGGACCTTCCCACCACATTCTCTTAACTTCTAGAGCTAATAAATAGTTGCTGACAAGGATTGTGCCAGCTATTCCTCTCTCAAGGAGCTCATTGTTATGCGATCCTGGGAATGCCAAAAAGTGTTGATAGGGTTCAAAAAGACAAATTCAGGAAAAGAGTGAGAACGAATTACTTTTCATATATTTTATTTATTTCACTTTTTACCCCTATGAATGTTATTGTCTGGAATCAGACACTGAATGGCTTAAGGAGAAGCACTTACTATAACCCATTGTAGATTTTGTTATATTGATTCAATTTATTACAATAAGCAATGAATAATGAGTAAGACCTTAAAATGCAAAGGCTACCTCAGTAGAAAAGGTGGACCCTCTGGCCTTTATACACCTGGAATTTAAAAAACAAACAAACAAACAAACAAAAAACCCAACCCAGACAAATCTTTATAATAAATAGTGCCTGAGACCTTTAGGGCAATTCTGACATTGAAAATATTAGGTAAACGGCTAAGAAAGCGCTGAAAGTTTCATATTAGTAACAGAGGAGTAGTACTAGTATTGACAAATAATAATAACAATAATAATAATAAATTAACACTTATGGTTTCTATTGCCTTGTTTCAAAGAAATATTTCAGGAAATATTTCATTTTAAATTCCTGGACTTCTCCAGGGTAAAGATTTTGATCAGAATGATCTGCAGAAATTAAGTAGTTAAAACAAAAAACCTCACCAAATAAGTAAGTTACATCTAAAATTATGTGAAGCAAGGGAAAAATGGGAAAAAAAAGATTTAATAATCAGTCTCAATGAGAAGACAGTCCCATGAGGAAAAAATGGTATCTGAATATATAACTATATATTGTGTCACAACGCGTAGAAAATAATAAGTGTGATTTGTTGTTGTTGTTTTTCTCTTTCCTTGGGAAAGCTCTTCAGGCACTTTCTTTCAAGTCTAACATTCTTTGACTAGCATGTCTACCTGTTTTTTGCTTGCTTGTTTTAATGCATCTGTTCAGCAGCTTCTAAGAGACACCAGTCAAATACCTAGTCCCTATTTTGCTTGGTAGTTAGTTAATTAACTTGACAGTAAATTCTAAAACACCAAAGAAACGGTCTGAAACTCAGACATTTCAGGCCATTCTAAGAGTGAATTACAAGATTTCTTTTCCACAGGAAGTTTGTTCATAAGTACTGTATACTGCATGTAGTGCTAGCTTTCTGATGCATTACTGAGAATAATTAATTTCATGTCAGCTCTTCCAGCCTTGATTTTCACAGGTAGTTTGTCAGTTAACTGCTGCCTCATAATCCTTCTCTTTGTAGACGAAAATAAAATAATTGCTGTCTAAATTTCCCTCAGTAGGCTGCAGTCATGAAACTCCCAATACATGTTCTGTGTTAAAAGAAAAATTGCCCCCTTAGTGCTGTGAATAATTTTAACTTTTACTTAAATATTGCTTCTTTATCATAATATCGGCACACACTTTTAAAGTAAACTTGAACATTTGATTCCGTTTTTTCTTTTCTGAACTAAAGAGCCCTCAGAATAGTGACAGTACATTGTAAGAAAAAGGATCAGTAGGAGCTCACAAGGATTCCTTTATTAGGAGACACTGGCAAAAGCTGCTTGTGTGACATGGAAATCTGCATGCATTTTGCCACTTGAGAATTGTGGGTAACTGTGCATACACTTGGAATATTTTTTTTTATTATTACTTTTGTAAAAATAGCTGTTTTTAAGATTTTGAATTGGAATGACCCAAAAAAAAAAAAAAAGAGCATTTTTGTGTAAGATAAAATTTTTTTGAGCATGAAAAACACTGACAATAAAACTAACTTCATGTGGTTAACCACTGGCTTGCCAATGCATCTGGCAAAGATACTGATAAAGAAATCATAGAGCTGAATCACAACACACAGGAAATTCTGATTAGGTTTCTCAGCTCCGGTACTACCCTTAGCTACTGTTTTTTCAGTAAAATTCCTCTGGTAAACTAAAGTAGGTCAAGTCATGGGATTGAGCCCTGACACGTGGTCATCCACACCATTTAACCTTTATCACGCCCTGGCCTGGGTTTGACCAGGCCACCCAAGACTCTTCCGGACAGTGCCCAGGCACAGTTCTAGGGGCAGCTAGGCCAAGGAGAGCTCCTGGGAAGCAGCTGTGATGTGGCCACCCTGTTTGTAGGAGGAAGATGGTTTGTTTAGCTCTGTGGATGAGAACTGCATTGTGCTGCCTGGCCTTGGAGCCCCAGAAGGCCACCACTGGCTCCAGAGCCAGGCTCCCTCTTGCTCATCATTGCTGACATCTGCTCCTTCAAAGAATCATCCACCACTTTCTTTCAAAAGGCTGCCTGCAATGGCAGCTATCATTTATATTATAGCTCACTGTTTTGCTCATTGATACTTACCTGGAACGTGGGAGGTTTGGGTTCAATAACCTCATCAGCCCAGCCTTGGGGTATCCAAAACTAATAACTATTTAATATAAAAATAAAGAGACAGTTCTTGAAGAAAGGATTAGAATCTATGTCTGCCTGATCTCAGCCAAGTGCCATAGGCACTAGGCCACAGAGTCATGTTCCCTCTTGCACTCCTCCTCACATATTCCATGGATATTGCATTCTTTCCTCTGCAGACGTAGGATTTCAACAGCAACAGCCCCCTCCTTTCCCAGCTGTGTGGCTTGTGGTTAATGCAGTCTCCTGGGAGGGGGGAACCGTGGCTTGTAATCTTCTCAGACAGAGGATATTGACTGAGTCTCAAATGCTCCAGCTTCTAGGGAATTTATAAAAAGGTAGGCAATGATACAGCTGTTACCCTTCTTCTAAAACAAAACACGGGACATCGCATTTCGTATGGGACCTGTCTCTGCATACTTGCATGACGGCACTCCTCTGAGCTGCAGGTAGAGCAGCTCCTTCTTTCCGGATTCTGGCCAGGGCTTGGCTGCAAACACATACCTTCTTGTCAGATGGGGCTATTTGTGGGCACAGCACCCAGAGAACTCTCTAGGCAGGCAGGGAGACAGTTGGGTAACTCCACTGGTGGGTGGAAGGTGGATGTGAATTTTTGAGGTTGCAGTTTGGAGCTGTGCTGCATCTGCCCAAGTTCTGCTAAGAAACTTATGACCTTTCAGGAGATCTGGCCCCTTCTCTTGGTTTTACATAGTGGAGAAAGCTCTTCAGCTCTTGGCAAGTTGTTCCTATTACAGTTACCTGCAGCTTTATAAATTTGCTTCTTTCCTCTTTTGATTTCTTTTTTGTTTGTTTGTTTTGTTTTTGTTTGTTTGTCTTTAGATTGGGTTCTTGCAAAGACTTTATTTGTTTAACATTAAGAACCTTCTGTTATCAGATAGCCTCTCCTTATACAGATGTTTGCAGAGAAGGATTAATCCTATTCTTAAGTCTGTTCTACTTAAATAGATTCTGATCTTTAAGTATCTAGCTGTAAGACATATTTCAAGGCCTGTGAATCCATCCCATAGTGATTTCAACACAGTTAGCTGAGATTAAGTGGTTTAGATTGTGATTTCTTCTTAGATTCGTAAATTTATTTTATACAGTCAGGAGATGGGGATATCATAGAAATAAATGTCAGACAAACTTGTTTTTCATAGTTATTCCATGAAACAAAGCCCCTGACTTTTCAGTTCAAAATTAACAGAATTCTACCATCTGATGGCTTTTCAAGGTTGAACATGAAATTCGTAAATAATGATTCATTAGTTTGAAGGGGGTTCCTATAGAGCAAATGTTTTACTCACTGAAAATATCATTTAATTGGTCACTGTTAGCTAAGTGCACTTGCATCAAATGGGAACTGAAGGTGAATTGACCTATTGCCCAACCAATTTTCCCTGTGTAGAATGACTTAAGACAATGTTGATGAGGTGCAGAAAGATTACACTTACGCTATCTGTGACAGTGAGGTCTTTCAGTGCAACTTGTCACAATATATTTGCAATAGAAACCTATGTACTCTCAATAAAAAATAAAATTTTGAGATGTCCTTGTGTATGAAATATGTAATATCAAACATGTAAATTTTTAAATGCACACTATATATATATGATATCACTTGAATGTATATTTAAAAGGGTTTTCCCACTTGAAAAAAGGCTTTTCAACTGCTGCAGTACAATGATTTTAAATTAATACACCTGAAAATTTTAAATACTTTAGATTAATTTGCTTTTATTTAAGAACATTGCATATACAGATGAATATACTTGTATCCTGAATTTCTGTATGCTATATGTGGTGACAGCCCCCATGATCTTGGTAATGATGATTTCAAGCAAGCTTATTGGAGGACCAAGTTGCATTCATGTAAGAGATAAGAGTATGACTCTGCTTTGTGCTTTGGAAAACCTCACCCTGAACATAGAATCTAAGGCCGCAAATATAAGATGCTGGAATACTTGTTTCCTATTACTATGGATTTCTATCAAATGTACTGTGAACAAAATATTCTGATCTGCAGCAGCAATGATTCAGGGCACTACTTCACTGTATTTTAAGGTAAAATGCGTTGACATCACAGTATGTGCAAAATGTGTACTCCTCCTATGCAGTACTTTTGCGGCCTCTTAGTTCCTTCACTCTCATGTAGCATTCAACAAGCCAGGAAGCTGAAGGAATGGCACATCACAAATGGCACATTGCTGAAGAGATTGTCTGACCATGAAAACACAGAAGAATCCTTAGCAGAAAGCATCCACATAGTGACTCCTAAGTATCCAGAGAATTTTTGCTGGGTGAAATTTATTTTTGAGTTGCAATGAAAATTATTTTTGTATTATTTGTGTGTTTCATGTCCTTTGTATGAGGTCAGGATTCTGTGATTCTTCCTGTCAGTCAGGAAGACTATACCAGTCTCAGTCATCAAGTAGACAGATTCAAAATAAAATACTACTGTTAAATTACATTTTAATTCAAATCCAGCAGACTTGAACCAAAATAGTCTTTGTGTATTCTTTAAAGGAAAATTGAAAAAGTGTTGGCATACTTGAATACTTCCTGAGTCTACTATCAAAAAGTGTTTTATTTCAAAACTTGCAGTTACCTCCAGAAAAAAAATAGTACCAGGAGTGTTGTCATAACTATATTGCTGTGTGCTTGCAGATACTTAAGATGCCATCAACCTTCCTTGTTGGGAATCTTAATCAATTTAGCCAATCCACTTTCATTTATTTGCTATGTGTTTTACATATATTGGAAATGTATATACTATTTCTTCTGAACTTTGGTAAAGAAAAGCTCAAGATCCATTTTCTGAGAAAAGGTTTCATCACTTTAAAGTTCATTACACTATTGTATTATTTTTTTTTTTTTTTTTCTTTCTCCACAGCTTTGCTCTGGCTAACTATTCTGTGTGCTGCAGTCAAGAGAAATACTGAAGTAGCAATATAATTTGTTTACAATGTCAGATATAGGATAAAACTCCTTGCTAAAGCAATCTTGTTTTCTGTTCTTACTGTATGCTTTTGAGAATCCTACCATGGAAGTAACAGGAATGCATGATATAGTTGCCATACTGCATCTTCCCCAGGAAATTCATCTTTATTAAATGAATCACACTCAGGATGAGTTTTTAAAGAGTCCTCAATCCAGCCTTGAATTTTCATCTATACTCTTAGATAAGTTGCAAAACTCATTTGTGAACACAATCCGTATAAGCAGCACATTCAGACCTGGTAGAGAGATGCTTGACTTAGTAGGATTCATAAACCTGTTTGTCTTGACAGGTCTAAATTCACATGTACACTCACTAAAGAGCATGGTTTAAAAGCTTATTTTAAGAGCATATGCCTAAAAGTGACAGGATATTTGTTTTATGACTACCATGTGCTAAAACAATTATTTTTCTACAGTTGAAATTAACAGATGTATATAAATAGTAGAAACATTCATTTTAACTGTAAAAATTGACTTTATTACTGGTCAAGGGCAGTCAATTAATTCAGCTTATTATGTACTTAAAACTCATTAGCAGTAGAATACTGTAGTTGTATATTTCAAATGACTGATGACTATAGCTATGTGAAATTGCTGCTGAATTTGTCAATTATTGTATGAAATGTTCACTGTAAAGACAGATGTTCATTCAAAAATTATAGTTTAATATAATCTATAACATTCCAAAGTTGTCCCTTGTAAGTATGGCATGTCTACATTTTGCCTCATGTCTTTCTTCTGCTCACCCTCCTCTGAAGTCCTGATGTGACTGCTTTATGTGATGAGAAGAGGGAAAAAATTGGTTTTCTGGGAAACTTGTGAGACAGCAGAAATCATCTGTTCTTGAGTTTTCAGTGCTTGGAGAGCTAACTGGATCAGTGCATCAATTCTGGGGTGTATTTTACTGATAAATGGCCTTATGTAGCAGAAGTCAAAACTGTGAATGCTACTAGGACAAAAGTATCAGCTGCAGAAGGGCCTCTACCTTTGTTCTTCAACAGCCTTCTGGTCCTTCCCAGTCAAGATGAGTGGAGCAGGACTTTTTACTGAGCTAATGATTAATACAAATTCAAGCATTTGCCATATTGCCCACTTCACAATTAATTAAATTCCCTTGGAGACAAATTAGAGAGACATTGTACATCTTGGCCATGGATGGTTTTGCATGGCCAAAACAGTATCTGTCCCTGTAATTCGCCTATGATGTAATGAAATTAAGTGATTTAAATAAATTAACAATGGACCAGATTCAGCTTTCAGTAATTACTAATCATTATAGGCCTGATATAGCAGAAAATAACCTTTGTGGCTGCTAGCCCAAAAAAGCTCAGTGGGACTCTTACTTTAGTCTCTAGCAGGGAAGAGCTCTGGCAGCTGAGGAATCCATGTTCCCTCTAGTGGGTATAACACTATGGGAACAGGGGATACTGTGGTTATCTCCTGAGGGAATGAAATTTATACATGATAATACATAGAGGATATAGAGGTATATTCTTGGGAAACTTTCTCAATAGATGACCATCCTAGCTTACAGCCAGTTACTTCTTTCTTTGCATCAAGGTTCATGACTTGGAGAACAATTTTAAAAGTTAATGCTCAAAGACATCTTTTTCCAGATAGTAGCTAAAAGGAGGATGGGATTATTCCTTAAAAATAATCTAGAAGATTATTTTTTGAAGAAGATGGAAGCTGAGTATACCAGAAATGATTCAACATGTTGAATACTCCTCTACACACCACACTGGTGGGCAAACTCTACTTTTCACTTACAACTTTAGCATTTAATGCTATCAAAGGATTTTAATATTTTTGTACTCATATATTTTAGGGTGAATACTAGAAATTTCCAGGCAGTGATTTTGTATACATATTCTGACTATGAACCTTCTTGCCATGATACTGATCCTAGGAAAGCAAAAGTATTCACAGACTCAAAAAGAAGAATGCATTTATTCCAAGTAAGTGCACAGATGGAGTTATAAACACAATGTGTAGGTCTAACTTAGGCAATCCACTGTTTTCCAGAGGATGAGAGGTATCTTAGATAAACAGTCATCTTAAATTTGCTGTTTCTTTCCTGAGCATTCTGAACTGATTGTCAGGGAGAAGACGCTGATGGGGTGGCCAGTGTATCAGACCCAACATGGCAGTCCTTCTGACATGAGACTCGTTGTTATAGTCTTGTTAATTGTTACAATGTAGAAATATTTTGCTATTGTAATGATGATAGTGATGTCAGCTTTAGTCTGAGATAGGTATTACTTATTCTGTAGGATATTATTAACACAAGGTTCTGTTTAGACTAGTTGTCTAAGAATATTCCTTATCATTAAGAAGAAATAATATAAAATAGGAAATTTTGTCTAGAATTTTTTCCAAGTAGGTCTCAAATCAGCATCACATTTAATGTAGTCTTAAGGGTTTCCATTAGCTAAGAAAAAATAGTAAAATGGAAAAAAGGAAATTGTCACTGTCTGCTGAGAAGAGAAGGGAGTTATAGTGATATTTCTTCTAAGTTAGTTGAGGCTATTTTAACCAATATGTTTTAGTATCAAAAATTCACTGGTGAATTCTCTGAGTTTTGTATTTCATTGCACAGTTAATTTTTAACACAGGTTCACAGAAAGGGACAATTCAGAAAGCTTTGCAGCATGCCTTGGCTGTTTTAGCTAGATGCTGCAGCCACACCAAATTTTAAGTGACATATATGAGGAAACCAACCAAAATGCTGGTGTTCACAACTTCATTTAACTCAGCTATAGCAACACTACTGTGGAAAGAGAAATTCTGGTCTTTCACAAAGCTCACTGTTTAACTCTGAGGTACAGCTATGTTTTCTATGTACTACAACTGTATAAACTTGTGATACACCCAAAGACTTAGTGCCTTAGTAAGCCTTAGTAAGCACTCAGGCTAATTTATCTTGGGATTATGGGCTTGACTTAAGAACACATATGCAAACACATGCACTTCTGTTTTGGTAAATCACAATGATATCCACTTCATCCATGCTAAACCAGACTCTCTGGGATTTTGTGGCGAGAAATGGAGGTAGCTGAGGAGGTGGGGCCGATGGCAGGGTGAGGCATGGGGGTGCTGGGTACTGCTGCCCCTTTCCCTCCGAGGCTCTGCCCTTTGTGGTGGCACAGCAGCTGAGTCTCCTCTGCATTAGCTGGGTCTGTTCCTAGGCAGGGCCATCCAGCAGGTGGGAAGGTTCTTCCTTCAGAAGGCGAGGAATGTACAGCAGCCTTGCCAGCGTACTTGAACTGGTGTAAAGGACTGTCCTGATATATCTGTGTTGCATTTGGAGGGGAGTCAATGGTCAGGACCCTCCATCCCTGATGTGTCTGGTAGCTTAACATTTGTCCAGATATGCCCAAACAGGCTGCTCATGGGCTGCCTGCAGGCAGGCCTTAGGCAACCTGACAGGCGATAGTGTAGATGGGAGAGTACATGCTAGTCAGCTGCTTGCATGCACTCCCGAGACTGCTTTTTAGCAGCAGTGTAGAAATAGCTAATGTAGGCAATTATAACAGGAGTGAATATCCNCTTCAACCAAATCTCAGATCTGAAGGCTGACCTCTAGTTTCACACTCTGGTAGGATGACTTCTTACTTGCAAAGGATAATCATAACTAGCCAGAGAGAAAAGGTCTGACTGTGATGTGCAATGTTCCACAGAGTCTGGTAGCTTCTATAACAAGAAGAAAGGAAAGAGAAAAGAAGAAATAACTTTTTTTCTCTGAAAGGAAAACCTCTAGTGCAGCCCAGATGAACCTGAACTAACTTTTTAGACTGAAATATCCTGAGGAGGTGACAGCAAGCCAATCCAAAATATAGATAGATAGATAGATGAACATTTACCAATGTTTAAACTCTGTTTTGATATTTCTCATAGTTCTGTTTAACTTGCTCTAAATACTTTAAAGCAGTAAATCAAATCTGTTGCACCTCACAGGCAGTTAGTAACAAGAGCAAGAGTAAGGAGATTAAAAAGTGTAAATCTAGGAAAAACACGGACATTATTTATTACCTGCGTAAGAACAAGAGTCTACTAACAAGTACAAATGGTAGCTTTTTGAATATGAAACATAATAAGTAATAATCAGTATCTTATAGCATGATAGCCAAAGGCAGTGACATTTGAACAGCATCTCTTCTCTAAGCTTAGATAGCTTGGTAGCGCATGTCGGCAAGTGCTTAGCCATGTTAACATAAACCCTCATTAGACAGGATTAGGCAAGAAACAGTGACAAACAGGATGGACACTAACCCTCTGAGGAACCGATTCAGACACTACACACTAATTATCCTTTTAAATTACTTCAAGATTCAGGGAATGAATATCAGTGTATGTGCATATGACTACATGGGGAATTGTGTTTTACATACTACAACCTGTTTGTATTTTGCAACAGTTTTAGAATTATTTCTCCTCCATAATCAGTTGTCAAGATTTAAAAGTGTTTGTTCTTCAGGATCCCCCAAAAAATGATCAACTCTGATGAAAAATTATGTGATATTTTGATATTTTTCCTTATTCAGGAGAAAAGGACCAATAACATCATCTAACAGTATCTCCCATAACTGGCTATTAGCAATCCATTCTGGAAATGCAGTTTAGGAACAGTCATAGGCCTGAGTTCACATAAAGTGAAGTACAGTAACTTTCACTGTAGGTTCCATGGCAGAATTACCAGAAATCCTTTACTTTTAAGGATTTTACTTTGGAACTTTTTCCTTTTTCCTTTTTTTTTTTTTTTTCCAGATGTGGAACAATACATTTTATCAAGATCTTTCCTGACCTCTTTGAAATGTTCAAGATAGTACACCAGAAAAACTTTTACGTCTAAAATTAAAGTTGAGGAATTACTGGTGATGTTACCAAAATATCGCATCACTTTTTATTATACACCAAGGGAAACACATCAAAGTGCTTGCAGGTGAATAAAGGAAAATTCCATCTTAATTTTCTGTTACTGATTTGCATGAGTCAAATTTTCAAAGCAAGCTCATTTTGGTTAATAAATGCAAGTGACAACATTTTTGCATGCTATTTTGACTAATTTTATAAACACAGTAACAATGTGAATCTGCATTTTCTGGCAGACTAAGAATTGCACACAAAAGCTTGTGCATTCATTTCTGACTACGCTAACACAGGATTAAATCCTGATCTGCTCATTTCTGACAGCAATGCTATTTCTGATCTTTTACAAAAATCATTACATGAACTGAAAGAAAAAAAAATCAGAGGTTTCTTGTTTTAAAATCTGTTATTTTAATCAGCAAATAAATTGCAAAATGTGTCCTTCCTACTGTTTTTATAGAAAGTAATGAATTTGTTTGACTTCATGGATCATCTGTGCAGAAATAAGATAGTAGCAACATGTACAAAGAAACGAGAGATGGAGAGAAACTGAGAACCTCTTTTTATTTCAGCTCAGTAGCTAGGAGGTAATAAGGCATTTATTAGTACTGATTGTAGTAGGCAAGGCCCTTAGTGTATCATCCGTAGGAACATTATGCATGAGACCATATCTGTGGAATGGATGGAAAGGTGGTTTGAAATGAAAGGAGAGAAGAAAAATGCAAGAATGCCCTTTGGTAGAATCTATTATCCTAACCCCCAGTCTTGGGAACATGAGAACACCCTTGGCATAAACATTTGTGTTGAGGTCAAGTGGGATTAGAAGAATATATATTTGGATGCCTGGGGCTATGTCACAAAAAAAAATATTAATTAAAAAAAACAAGCTAGAGGTTTTTCTTGCCCTCAAACTACTTTTTTTTTTTTTTTTTTTTTTTTTTTTTTTTTTTTTTTTTTTTTTTTTTTTTTTTTTTTTAATACATTCCTTTGCTTTTTACAGTCAGTGGACTTGATTTTGATCTCACTTCTGTTGGTTTTAATCAAAATAACTCAGTATAAATCAGGGCATAGCTCTGATATCAAATCCACCTAAACAAGGAGGAAGTCTTATTTGCAGCATATTGCTTCAGTGCAGCTAGTTAAAACAAGGCAGCACTTGCAGTTAGCGAACGTTAGGATGTGGTAGCATTAATCTGTGATGTGAAAAAGGGTCTGTTGATAGGGCTAGGTTTCATAAAGTGACTTGGTTTTGAATCAGAGCTGAAGCATCTAGTTCCCTGTTAATGCTTTTAGCATGTAGGTCACCTCAAGGGCTTATGCTAGGCTTCTGGCCTGGTTGATCATAGTAGGTGGTCATGCACTAAACCTTAAGAGCTGACTTGCAGAAGGAATTTTTCCCAGTTTAAAACTAAGTATATACAAACATTTTGGTGAATTGAGCCTACAGTGTCCAGTTAGAAAATCTACTGAAGACAATGGCAACCTCTGACTTCACTGTAGTCTGTCTAAATTAGAAAAAGATGTTGTTTATCTGACCTGATCTTTTCATAATTTACATACAATAACAGCTATACATTTTCCTTCAGTTTGGTTGATCAAGATCAGTTAACCAACTGGTCTCAGTGCTGTTGCCAGAGAACTCGGCGTTATTTTCAATTTCTCAACCTTCAGTGCTGAAATATGCTTCCATATGTTTGTGCTGGCTGCTTAGGAAAGGCTTGAAAGTGCCATGAGAGGTAAAACAACAGATCCTTGGGACCTGTAGGCTCTGGAGTGAACAGAAACAAATTAAGCCTCTATGGGAGTCAGAGTGGGATAGGTTAAGAAACCAACATGTTGCTTTGCTGAACAGGAACAAGAAAAGATGAGAACAAAAATGCCTTGACCAGAGACTTGCATGTGTGCTTTCGTGGGACAGGTTTTGTTATGTGAACTCACATTCTTCAGGAACTAGGTTGAGACCTTTAACTATGTTTAGACTGTGACCTGAACCATATTTGTAACAAGATATTGCAGCTCTGGAGAGTGACTGCATTAAATAGTTGTCATTTGACTCTTGCTGAATTACTCTCTCACCCTGCCATCACATGAAATGTCCTCAAGCACACATATGATGACCTAATCCCTTTATGAATTAAATGCACTTCTGTGTTTATTAAAGCTGGAAAAACTGTTTTTCTATATAAACTTCCAAAAAAAAAAAAAAATTGTCTTCTTTTTACAGTATGATGGCAAAACATAAGGATTGTTTTATTATTGTAATACTAAACATAATTTGGACCCCCACACGGCAAAAATATGCTTCCATTTTGTACCCTATTAAAGCAACTGCATCTAATCTTCCCACCTATTTATGCTAATATAAAAATTCTATCTCACTGAATTTGCCTTATATTCCAGATTGATTATTGGAAGTAATAGAAAATTGTATTATTTTGACATTTTATAGATTGTGTCTACTTAATTTAATGGTAAAGTGTAATGATACATCATTAGCTGATGAAGACCTCAAGATGGACAAAGAAAGAAAAGAAAAAAAATGAGTTCATTCTTATACTACTTCCATTCCTCAGGTTTGAATTAAATTCAACTTGAGTATCATTAGCTGGAAAAAGCTCTTATTTTTAAGCTAGAGAAAGTAAGCATACTGCAATAAATAGGTTAATTGAACATTATTTATAAAACCAATTGCTTAATAAACACTTAATTTTCCTAACAGAACCGATATTCGACTTGGCAATTTGTATAAACAATATGTATGTTCTTAATGTATATGTTTATCTACAATAGTAAACATAAGCAACCTTTTGCCTATCATATAATGCCCCTAAAGGCATTATGGGTTAACAGTGATTTAATCCCCTTATGCATGCATAATATGACAAGCTTTGCATAAATGATAATAAATAATTGGTGTGTATAAATAATTCATCATTTATTTTTGCAGTAGAAATAGAATTCTTAGACATATTTTAAACAAAGGGAATAGCAAACATGATCTCAATCAGAAAAGGGGTTAAATCACATTACACAAAACAATGTTTCAAATAATCAGGACTCATGCATGCAACATATTTTTATGTCTTTCATGCTAGCATATTATATTGCCAACTTGTTCTCAAATATGGAACAATACATATTTAACAGCATCATAAAATAATGGAAGAAATAAAAGCTATAGTGGGCATTTATTTCCAAAACAAGAGGAAGTGATACATCAGGGAAAATAAATGTATGTACTGTATTCCCTAGAAAAATTGACATTATTGGTGAATTTAATTTTTTTTTCTGGAATCAGTTCCAGTGACTGAGAAATTCCCCCAACCCTCCCAGTTCAGCTACTAGCTAGTAAAATTTTATGTTAGTTTTTGTAGTAAAAGCTTATTTAACAATGGTTCTGTGGTTGCAAAATAAATTACTAATTGGATAACTTTTTAAAATGACATAATATCCTAAAAAAGAAAACAAAAATGTTACTCTAAATAGGTAATAGTTTTAATAGTAAAAATTTAAAGATTTCGAGATTCGATGTATATAGCAGTGAATTAACTTTGAGAATATATTGCCATCCTTATTCAGCAAGGCAGTCAAATACATACTTAACTTTAAGCACATGCATCAATCTCATTGACTTTACATTATTCTCTCCAGAGTATATTTCTTTTCATTAGGAAGACACTGATTCTTAACTACCATCAAAATGCCATCTCTACTAGCTTCAATAAGTCCCTCTGAAGCTCCTGAAAGTCTTCTCTAATTTTGACCAACATAAAGAGTGCTGGCATTTGCAAATGTTGGCATGTCATTTCTTAACCCTTTCTACTGAAAATTGTGTTTATAGACACATATATCTAGTAGAAGTAATCACAATATCTAAGAAAATTAAAAATGTAGTGAAAAAGCAAAACCCCACAATTATTGTAAATTGTTTTTCCCACTAACATTAAATATTGCTGGTTGCACTGAGCATCTGTGAGATACTTAGCTGTTAATATATTACCCTGTTTAAAAAAAAAAAAAAAATCTTTATACCTAGAATCTGTCTTTTAGCAATTTTCCAACCAGAAGCTGAAATCTTACCTCATGACTGCTTAAAAATTCTATACAAGCAATTTTAGCTATTTTGAAAGTACAAGTTAATATGTTCCTATTGTTTACTTGTAAAGCGAAAGAGAATTGTGATGTGCACTAATTTGCCTTTGCTCCTATCATGTCGTGGCCACTCAGTTGTTTCATTATACATTATTCATTACTTTTCATTAGTTTCAACCAATTTCCTGATATTAATTCACAAATCCCAGAAGTTCCCCTATTTCCCGTTTAAAATTAGATAAGAACTCTTGATACTATCTGATATGGTAGCAAATTTAAATAAAATATTGCTTTTTTGTTGCTGTTTTTTTTTGTTTTTATTTTGTTTGCAGCTCACCTAGAATGTAAATGTTTTGGTTTATTATTTTGCTTGAACCTCTTTCTTGACACTTTGGTGTCTGACTATGCCCTAAAACGCACAAAACTTATAAAACTCCTCATTTAAATCCAAGAGCCTCAAGTTTCCTTCTCAGCTGCTACCTGACCCCAATGTCATCAGAAATCCATAGGTTTGTTTTTTCTCATGAGTTCAGCTGCCTTCCAGTCCAGATGTCCATCCCTGAGCCCTGCAGGAACTGCCTCTTCGCAGGTGAAGCCCAAGCAGTTTAGGCACTCAGTTAAGGGTGGAAAGCTTTCAGGGTGGTATTTCCTTCACTTACCTCACCCAAACTGGTAGACATTTTCCTGGGGCAAGTAATGATTTGGCCCACTGCAAAGAGACACAAATGCAGCGAATAGCAGTGCCTGTTATCCAACAGCGCAGAGACCAGTACATTCACACAGGACATAGGACACCTGCATTTCCTTTCTTGTTTCTGGTTTGGATCCTCTACACTGTAGCCTATGATTTATTTACAGAAGCAATGGTTTTGATTCTTTGTGTTGCAGTTATTCCAAGTGGTGTGGGACAACAGACTATTTGGGGGATCAGAAACAGAGAGAGTAGAAAGGGACACAATTCTGAGGCAAAATAATTTTAGTCTTGGCTTCCAGTATCTGATGCAGTGCACGTTTCACTCTTTATACAAAGTAATTGGATCAGGGTGTGTGAGCTCCCAATGTCGTCATACTCTGTAGCCTGTCTGTGCCTGTGCACTCACCTGAGTGCAGAAAAATGCAAGCTCATATCCCTTCAGGCGTAGGAAGGAACTGGGACCGTGTCCCATACCTCCTGTTCTGTGGTAGTAGCATGACGGAGAAATCTTTTTTTCTTTCTGAGTTTTTGCAGAGATGACCTCTCTAAGACAGGGCACCACTTGGCCAAACCAGAGCCAGTGCTGGTACGAGAGATGTGCCAGGAGCATTCAGTCAGGGAAGGTAGGAGGTAGGACCAAAGTAATCCAGATTTAGATGGGTGCAGTTTCACAACCTTTTACATCATAAGAACATACCTCTTCCTCCTTCCATCTTGCAGTTCTTTGCTTCTGGTGAGCTGCATATTCAGCTCCCTATCACAGAAAATATTTTTTTCCTTTCCTCAGGTGGTTAGTTTTCTGCCAGGCAGTGAGATTAACTGGCTCACTAGCAGTACAAACATCTTAGTGCAAAGGATGGGGCACGAGTGAGTGTGCAGGCAAACAGAGGAGAAAAAAATAGCTACAGAGAATAGTTAGATCAACCTAGTGAATAGCCCTTAGCTGTACTCTGGGGTTCAGGCACAACCTTCTGTCCATGTTTCTTGTTGGCTAGTGGAAGGAGCTACTTGCCAGCAAGGTGACTTTTGGGACCCCCAAGGTGAGCATTTCCACTGAACTGAGGGCTGTCCATTCCAGTGAGCACCAAGGTAACTAGATTAGGAACTTTACAACACCTGGAGCGTTATAAAGTTCAGACCATTGTTGGATCTGCCCTGTAACATGAGAAACTGTTTTACCAAAGCACATGAAGACTCTACATATAAAGAAATTATTTGTTTTTTTGTTTGTTTGTTTGTTTTCTGCCATTTCCATAACATTCTTAATTTTTGCCTTTTTCTGTAGAAGTCCAATTACTAAGCATCTTGAAATAGAAGGTGCAGCATCCATTAAAAAAAGGAAAAGAATATCAGAAGAGTTCCTTAGAAGGTTACTGCTTCTGATATACCTCAACTTTGCCAAAGCAATGTCTTGTTTATTGAAAAAGAAAATATATTTTAACTTGCAAACTATGTAATATTACCTAATGCTCAATAGATGTTATCTATACAGGCCTCATTCTATTAATTGCTTCTGCGCGTTATTAATTTCAATATAATTGAAAGTAGTTACTAATATCTTTGTTTTCCCTGGATTTCTTTGCTCTAGGAAGAAGAAAATAAGTAAGGAACTTTTTAAAATAAGATCATTAAAATTATATGCAATAAGAAAATTGTGAGTAAACATCTAATTTAAATTGAATGTTCTCTGAAATTTCTTATGTGTTTTTCCTTTAAGGCATGTTGAAAAACAAATGCCAAAGCCTTACAACGGTAAGTAAGAGAACACATGTAGGTTAGCATTTGGCCTCTACATTGGCTTTTACCCTCAAGTATTATTTCTGGCTTAGCCATTTAAAAGAACCAGTGCAATCATGGATGCCACTTACAACCTACACAGTGGAAATTAGAGCCTTTTAGGGAAAACATATTTGACTGATAAAAACCTAGCTCCTTAAACTTTGGTGTGACATAATATTTCTTTTGGCAAGGGGTCATCAGTGCTGAACATACATCATCACTACCTTATTAGATCTTGAGGCAATTAGCTGAAAAAAAACAGAAGAGACAAGCCCTGTATTGAGCTATAGAAACCAGAAGAAAATAGCCCATGGCACTCCATTATTCCAGAGCTTCATCAAAGGGTAGGCACTGGCTGCAGTTTAAAGAAAGGAGAGCATTGTTTTCTTGTAACATCTATACAGTATAGGGACTTTACCATGTTATTTTTCTACTGATTCAAGTTACATCCAAACTTGTCTTGTTATAATAGAGCAGTGGAAAGAACTTTTCAGTTCCTGCATAAAACAGTATGTGCAATGTGTTGCTTGATTAGCTAAGGATTAAAAATCCAATTAGATCTTCCCTTTTTATGGAAAATCACATGAGGAATTTTGAGAAATACTAGTGAAAACCAGTACTTAAAGTAACTGTCTATGATAACATGCACCAGACAAAGTACTGATATCTAAGGAACCCATGGAATCATC
Source organism: Chauna torquata (assembly GCA_013399475.1). Lineage (NCBI taxonomy): Eukaryota > Metazoa > Chordata > Aves > Anseriformes > Anhimidae > Chauna > Chauna torquata. The sequence goes on from VXAL01008642.1 coordinate 51,716, forward strand.
TAAGACAAAAAAACTGACCTTTAGCATTTCCAATGCAAATGTGAATTTCTGAACAATAGATTTAAAATTTAGCTGAAAGACATATTTTACTAATTCCAATACACAACACTTTCTCCCTATAGAAAAGGATAACCACTTGAGAGAAAAATGTCTGTCACCATAAGCATGACACAACTAAATATAACTGTTAGTCTACAAGTTTTTTTTTAATAATGTGCTTCACAACTTGTGCTAAATACAGTGGTAACCAATAGACTGTGGCTTCACTCATGTACAGCAAATATGAAGAGTTACAAAATATTTTGTTATTATAAAAAAAAAAAAATTAAGATTCTTACCAAAAGAAAATGTAATTATTTGGTTTCAGAAAAGGAAAATAATTGTGAGAGGTACCTGGCTGTGTTTGCCACTTCTTTGTTATCTGGCTATTAAATAGACATTCCTCTATGTATACCAATTGAACCACTGGTTTTCTTTTTTATTCACAGTAAATCTCAAAATTAATTAGCATTTTAAGAAATTAGCTGTTCTAAGTTAAAGTTTTATAACATCTTATGAAAAATTCAGGGAAATCTTTCATCTTGAGCACTGAAGTTATTTTAGACATGTAGAATGCCAATGCCGTCTTCCTTGCATACAATTTTTAACTTTCTTCCCCACCCAAAATAAAATCAAACCAAGCCTGTCTAAATGTATAAACTGAGATCCTTAAAGATTTAAAGTCCTCGTTTGTATCACTGGTGGATTCTGAACCTAAAGCCAACAAAATCTGATGCTGAAAGCTTGCACCATGATTGTTTAAGGTGAAAGATGAAGAACAATGCCAATCATTCTACCTCCATAGCTTAAGGAGTGGCTTTAAATGATCTGTAGACTACCTTGTTCTCAGTATAGGGGATACTTCAAACACATTCTGTACCCTCTTGGCTTCTGGATCAGACCTATGAGTCAATTAGCAACAACTGCTCTTAATTACATTGAAGAGCTACTAAGAGTTTAGGAGTAGGCAGCTCAGTAAAGGCTGTATTTCACCCAGCCTTGTCTGCTGTTTCAGTTCTCAGACAAGGTTGAGGCTGTAAATGCTTTTCCATGTTGTGTACAAAAATTTTTGTAGAAAGTCAATCCGTTTCTCTTATGTGAATGTGGAGAGAGGCCTAATAAGGAAAAAAGGCATTGCCAGATGTACAGTATGATTTTCATCCTTCTTTGGAATTCATGTTTATAGAAATTACAATGCTTAAAATAAAGCTGAAGAAGAAGAAACAATTGTGAAAATCATTAGCCTTTATTTATTTTCAAAGACAAATTTATTATTAGAAATCTTTCCTGAACAACAGGAAAGTTTTTTTTTTTTTTTTTTCATTGTAACATCTCCTTTCCAATTGCTTATTTACTTTTGCAGGTCTATATCTTTTCAGCTCTTCAAAGTCACTGGAGTGATTTAGAATAGTCTTATCAATTTCATGTGAATGGTCTATGGAATGTTAGGATTTGGTCAAATTCTTTCCCACAAGAGGTTTCAATTTGTTCATCATCCCCTCCTGGTATCTGGTTTCAAGACATGATGTGCAGAATTACCTTTAATATCAGTTCTGCAGATACAATGCATTAGCAGAGAAAATTAGACACAATTGCTTTTAGATCTGATGTGCTGCCGTTGTCTTTAGGTTGTCAGGGTGTCGAATTAATAGCAACTGGAGAAGGTTGCCGTGACTTAAGGGATCACTGTAAAAGGAAAAATAATCCTTTATATCTTTTCTGAGAGAAAGGAAGGCAGCTGTTACATATCGTTCTGCTATGAAGTCGTCCCCCCCTCCAACATTTTTTCACTTTGTTATGCTACCGGAAGAGATGTGGGTATGTATGTATGCATATATATTTATAGAATTCTTCCCATAAAATTAAAGCAAAATAACATGTATGTGGTAACTTTAACTTAATAATATATATCATTTTGAGCTTGATCAAATAATGTTTGGTATGATGTATAACTTTTAGAAAGTCTGTGTTCCCCCCAAACCACCTGAAAACATAGTATATCAATTTATATTACATTTCTATTATATTAATAGTATTAGTATTTCTATTAGAACCACGCATAGAGTTACATAATCTCATGAATACAAACCTACAGATGGTGGGAACTTCCTCTTTTGGAAAAAAAAAATGCTTCACATGCTATGCACTTTTGCTCTGTTAACAACACAATTATATTTATTTATCTCCTTGTGCTTTGGAAAGTTTGATTTTATTTTGTCTTAGAATGTAGACTTTTAAATTTCACATGATTTTCTGCAGGAAAAATACATTCTTAGAAAAGCAATTTGAGAACGACATTCAAAAAAACGTAAGAAGTTCACAAATGATCCTGGAAAGGCTGGACAGGTGGCCATGGGCTTCCTGTGGACTTGAGAAAGGATCTTTGCATAGGCCCTGATTAAGCTGGAGAAGGAGTTTAGGGGTCAGGAGTCCTGGATGTATGGTTGTACAAATTGAATGGCTGAGAACTCTTCAGTGGGTAGAAAGACAGCAAATGCTTTTGAAGTCTTTTGGTGGAGAAAGTTAAAATTCACAGGTCAGGTTGCATTGCTCACATCTTGGACTTAAATACTCTAATCTTAGTCTGTATGGCTAGCAGTTCATTTGTGTAAGTTTGTGTTTAATCTTTAAAAAATGTTTTTAACAATGTAAATTTGGTGAGAGAGCTTACTTCACATATTCACTTTATACTGTGCATCTGTTATAATGTATGGATGCAATTAGATCATAGAATCATAGAATATCCTGAGTTGGAAGGGACCCCAAAACATCATGAAGTCCAACTCCTGGCTTCACATAGGACTACCTAAAAATCAGACCATATGTCTGAGAGTGTTACCTAAATGCTTCTTGACCTCTGGCAGGCTTGGTGCCATGACCACTTCCCTGGAGAGCCTGTTCCAGTGCCCTACCACCCTCTCAGTGAAGAATCTTCTCCTAATATCCAGTCTGAACCTCCTCTGATGCAGCCACACGCTGTTCTCTTGGATCTTATCACCAGAGAGAAGAGATCAACACCAGAAACAAAAATTCTACAGTGACATCTTGTAAGCAATAGTAGTTTTACTCTCCTCTGCAAATGCTCTTCACTTAGTCCACCTCTGGAAAAGCCTGAATAAATGCACAGGCTTTGCAATACGTCTAGAAGGCCAGAGTCCTTGGTCTCTGTGCTACTGAATATCCTCCAGAACCTAAAGGCCCTGAAAATGTTCTGCCTTGAGCCCCACAGTAAGAAAACTTAGGTATTGTCAGTTTAAGCACCCAAGCTGAGATCAGCAGCTGAGTTAGAGGATAAGGAAAGAATTGGTTTCTTAGGTAACAAGACTTACAGTAAACATGACTTGATAAATCAAAACAAAACTCTCCAATTTCATTTGAAATTTAGTTAAAAGTAAGTTTTAAGAAGTTCAGATGTAATATGTTCCACATGTGCTACATTGCTGATTAAATACCCTGCTATACTCTGATTTAACAGATGTTTCAAAGGAGTATCTGGGTGTATCTGTGGTATCTTGGAGTGAAACAGCCATGTTTGTATGAATGACTGAGAGAAGCTGCAAGCAAAAGGAAGACTGTCAATCTTTTAGTCTCTTGAAATTGGAGTAAAATGATTTGTGGCCTCTGGTATCAGAAGCAGGACTCTGAGGTTGCCTGCCTTTTACCGTGGAGATTTGTAAACCTTCTTTCATGAAAACAACAACAGCAAAACAAATATTAATTCTGACCATTATCAGACTGCTTCCTTACACCAAACCATCAAACTTCCAGTTCCATCCAGATAGTTCCTCCAAACTATGGTTACCAGCTGCATGCTGGGAGATCCATCTGGTAACCACAGGGACTTTGTAAAAACCCAGCACCATTACCAGTGTCACAAAGCTGCTGCTGTTGGAAATATCTTGTTTCTCATAGTGGTCTGCCACTGAGCAGGGCAAGTGCCATAACAGACTTTCCATGACAGATCCACTGAAGGAGGAATACATTCATTTCCCCAGCCTGATCAAAAACCTAGCAAGAAGCACAGCGATGCTTATCAGCTTCTTAGTGTCAGTTGTATAGAGTGATTTAAGATGGACACTAATTGAAAACAGAGATCATGAAAGTTTATTCTTTTTTTCTATTTCAAAGAGTGCTAGACCTGCCATAACAACATCTGCATTACCGCCATACTGACAGGTAATGCTAGTCTATCTTCATCACAGATATTTATTAGTGGCAGGGGGATATAATCATATGAATCATATGAATCATAGAATGGCTTGAGTTGGAAGGGACGTTAAAGATCATCTAGTTCCAACCGCCCTGCCATGGGCAGGGATGTCACCCACTAAATCAGGTTGCCCAGGGCCCCATCCAACCTGGCCTAATCTAGCTGTATTTGATCAAGTTCATTACAAGTGAACAAGTGCCAACAGTTCTATCAGTCAGAATGAGTACCTCATACCAGTTCTCGAAAGAAAAACAAAAATCAGGGGTCTAGGAAGAATTTGATTGTCAAAATCCAAACACTGCAGCCCAAAAAATCTAGGTGAGCTAAGTAATTTTTCACTCCATAAAATCTGAAAACTCCCCCAAGCTTTCATTTTTATATTATGTAATATGGTTGCATTTACCCTGAAGAACTCGCTCCAAGATACAGAAATTAAGCAGAGAATACCTTTATCACCTCAAAAGTAGTTGCAATCAGAGAAGAAAATGTGGAAATTAACCAACAGCATTACTATATTCCCAAAAAGCAGTTTCAAAAGCTGTCTGTCTTTTATAAGTAATTTAACACCTTACCAGCTACAACAGTCAGCAAGGAAGTGTGAGACTTTGAATGTGTTTCAGATGGTTGAGAAAGGGCTTCACCCACGTTCTCTGGAGAACCTCCTAATTCATTAATTATACGATATTTTAGATGGGAGCATTCACCTTTCCTGTAGAAATATGGAAAAGAATGCAAGATTTATAGAATTAGAAGCACGCAGGTAAGCAGGGGCATCACTCCAACAATATAATCCGACTGTGGATGGAGATTAGCTCCATATCCTGGAATTATATCCATTTTGTTCATTAGTTTTATTCTGATAGATAACTGTTTGATGTAAAACTGTATAACTAAACATCTATATGTAAAACCAAAGTTACGATACTGACTGGGACATATAGGACAAATCACCTTGACTGATTTTTATGTTCTCTTTGGGCAAGTCCTCGAACTACTAAGATGCGATGTAAAAAGTTATTGCAAATACTAGTCGTATTTTGAAACAAAAGAGGGAAGGCTATTCAGTTCTTGGGAGGAATAAATGTAGATACCAGTCTTTAGGAGGAAGTTCTGGTCATAAATGAAAGGTAATGCACAAGAATATAATTTCTATTCCTAAACTCTAGGAAAATCCTAGACCTTCAAACAGATCTCCTCACATGAAGTTCATTATCAGCTAGTTTCATCTAAATTTGTACTTAAATTCTGTCTTTGCCTAGCCCCAGCCCTCCACAGGCATACTAGAGGAGAAATGCACTCTTAATTCTGAATTTAATAATCTGCTGTGGATATCAGACTCTGGGAAACAAGGCTTTCCGGCCTAGCTCACAGCTGCTTCAATATTTTATTGAATTGGTCTCTTAGCCCAAAGATCAAGTTTCCAAAGATGAAAACAATTAGGAAGCACACCTTTTGAAAGGACAGAATCAGAAAGGAAAAAAAAAAAAAAAAAGGAAGGAAAAAAAAAAAGACAGAATTGTACAGAGCCTTCTGATAACATTTTACTAGACTCCCAAATGTCAGTGTTACAGCTTTGGAAAGAAGGAACCAGAGGTTATAAAAACAACAGTAAAGTTAAGTGGAGATGAAGGCAGCTAGTTGAATAATAAAAACATGTATAGCAGTTGGAAGAAAGAAGTTAATTACAGTAAGTACAGAGGCAAAGAAAAGCAGAAGACTTGTAAAGAAATTGAAAAACACAAGGAGAAAATATATTTAACTGTGAATAACTGAGAACTTTTTATGTAAATTGAAACAAAAAATTGTCCTTACGATGGCACAGGTTCGCTGATAGGCAGATACATTTACACTCACCAATAGTGATGTGGAAATGATGTGTTTTCCTTACGTGGAAAAGGCAAAAATGTCTACTAAATATTTCTACTTAGGAAATACAGGTAAAGAATGAGGATTATGATAAAAAAGTTCCATTTCAGATGTAAGACAGAAACGGCAACTAGTAAATTTAGAGATTTTCTTTTTTAATAATTCTTTGAACAATAATGAACTCCTAGGAGACTACAAGAAAATGAATAAGGGCAGTAAAGGGTAAACAAAAAAAAGTAGGGTAAATACAGTTATGTAAACCTGACATCAGTCCTGAGGAAAACAATGGGATGACTGGTATGAGACTTGATTAATAATGAAAGGAGGGAAATATAATTAATGCCAATCAGTGTGGTTTTATGGAAAATAGATCTTGTCAAACTAATTTGATATTTTTGTGAGATTACAAGTTGGGTTGATAGGGTAATAATGTTGATACAATATACTTAGACTTCTACAGAACATTTAGTTTCACGCTACAGAATGCATTGGTTAAGAGGGATACAAAACCAACATGGCACACATTAAGTGGATTAAAAACTGCCTATCTGACAGACCTCAAGATATAATAATAAATAGGATATGATCAGCAAGTCCTATGTCTAATAGGACACTGTAGGTCATGGTTTTGAGCTATTATGTCTGAAAACATTTATTGATAATGTTGGGACAATATAAAATTAACTTTTTTGAGGCTTGCAGGAGGCAAACAGAGTAGTAAGTAGGAAAAAAAGAATACAGGGGACAGATTACTGAAGCTATGTTTAACAGCAACATTGGTTATCTTCCTACTGCATGTTGCTCGTACTCTTGGTTCCCTTGTAGTACACCATTGTCTCAGACATCTAGCATATACATTGGCCTTGCAGAGGAGTAAGCTCAGGCATAGGATAAATCCTACAATCTTTTTCTGCAGGTGACATCAGGGTTCTCTACTTGGCACCTTTTCATCACCTTGGCATGTTCAGCCATGGACAGAAAGAAGAAGAGCAGGATTTGAGAAGTGGTTTTGTCCAAGTGAATGTGTAGGAAAAGATGGTCCTTGATGGCCAGCAAGGTACCTCTGGCACCTTGGATTGTGTGAAACAGAACAGTAAGTCTCTCTGAGAAGTGTTGCAGCTTACCTGGAACACTTGGGTAATATGGCATTCACAGAACTTAAAATAACAACTGGACAGTGCTGCTTGTACTACGTGTCTAGAATCAAGTAGCTGAACATCTTGCAAATCTGGGACCACCAACAGAGAACGAAGACTTCTTTTTTTCCTGGACGTGGATGAGAAGGTTTTTTTTTTTTTTTTCTTGAGGTGATAGAGTTGTCTGTGGAATCTCCAGCTCATCCGCAAAATGTTGGCATCAGGCTCTGGAATGAACCTCATGACCCCAAAGAGTGATTTTCCTCAGCAATGAAACACTTTGCAATATGTAAATCTGAAATCAAGATCACGCAGATGGAAGTGTGCACGGTGGACATCCTCAAATAGTCAGAAATATAATGCAATCACTTAAACTATTTGCTTTAGTGTTATGCTTGCTCAAAAAAAAGCAAAAGGACGTGTCAGACCCTAATATCAAGAAGCAGATGTCCTCCTGATTCCACCAACTTCCTATTTTGTTTGAACATATTTTCCATCTTTGGAAGCTTTTCTTAGTGTGTAGCCTTGTTTTTCAGATGCTTTAACAGAGGAAGCTAGACTTGGGCTGGACCAGTTCATGTTCTATATCTGAGCTCCTACTACTTCAGTAGAATGAATTCATTTGGTGTTTGGGAGTTTGGCCCTGGACAAATACTCAAAGACAAGAGGGCTGCAGAAAAGACAAATATTTTAAATATAAGTCCATATGTTACTGTAGGTTTGAAGCACTGCATACGAGATCTTGCAGATTTAAAAACAATAAAAATACAAAATGAACGAATTGTTTCTAGCCCACTCATTGGAAAAATGAGTGATCACTGCTGCAAAAGCTAAGAATTTCTGCTGAACATCAGCAGCTCCAGTTTTAAATAGGATGATTGTAATTTTTGTTTGTATTTTCAACTCTGATTGCCAAAGGCTTCCTCCTTCTCATCTTTCCTCCTTATCCCATGATGCTAAATGAGCAGTGAAATTTTTGGCAGGCAGTGATGCAGTGAGCCCTGCCACCCTTACTATATCTAGCTGTGGGCATAATAGCATGAGTTCCCACAGTGGACCCTTAGTGAAGGACCCTTCCTGAGGGCATAGTCATCACTTCAAGGGCCTGATTGGAAAACATACCTGTAGGAGCTTGTGTTACTTTTTAATTTCAGACACTTTTTTCCTGAATGAGTTCTTCTTGTTAACAGTCTGCTTTGGCATGTTCTCCTATTTTTATGGCAGAAACTGCAAAAGCTCCACTGGATGGGCAAGCTCCCAGTCCTTTAGCCAGCACAACCCCAGGTGGAAGCAGAGGCACCACAGTCTTTTCAGGATCATCTGCTAGCATCATCATCTGCTGGAATCATCATTGAAAGCATGCTGTTACATAGTCTTGTCAGAGACTTTGCTGGATGAATCAAAAAAATGTGAGTGGGATTTCATCAGTCTTTGCAGCTTTCTGATAAGACAAAGAACAATTTTGTCACTCGCTTAAACTTCCTACAATTCAGGCTGCTCTAATAGGCTCCTCAGACATGTCTGACTAACAAGGCCACAGTTTGCAGCTTTTATCTATTTTACCATACTGAATGGAATCACTGCATTTGCCCTCAGACCTGTGGTTACAGGAAACCTCTCTTCAGATTGTTTTCCCCAGGCATAGTAAATGCTTCAGTTGTGGTACAGGGTAGAGAAAAGGGCAGGGAGCATTTGAGGTAAGCTTTTCACATTAGCAGCACGTCACTTCAACTGCTTGAGTAAGACAATAGGAAATAAAAGACTTTGTAGGAGAACAGAAGAATTAATCTGTATGCAACCATAGCATCTGTATGCAACCATCTGACTAGCAGCAGACAAATGTTTGTAGCTTACCTTTTCATTGTATGATGCAGAGTTTCTAATGAAGACATTACATATTTGGAAATTCTGCAGTTGAAGAGTGAAGTACCTGTTCTCCCTACCTGAAATGACCCATGACTATTCTTCTCTGAGCTTTCTAGAAACCTGGTCAAAATCTGGCAGATCTGGGAAAATTCTGAGATTGTCAGCTGTATGGGGATAATTTCATTAATGAGTACTTCTCCAGAAATTGAGAAATCATCTAAAATTTTTGCTTGATTTAACTACATTATCTTTGAGAAATTACCTGTGGGGAAAGGCTGATAGGTTGATACAGAAAAGCTTGGAGCTGTGGAAGGTGACCATGATTAGCCATTTTCTATTACGCATAATACTCTACCTGACAGCTTGAAATATTGGTCAGTTTGTGAAGGCTTTTTTTCTTGGAGAAGCTGCCAAGATCTGTTTCTCTGCCTCTGTTTACATCCTGGAGGGTTTCTGAGGGTGTTCTTTGTCTCTGGAATCTCTGCTTCAAAGAGTTACTGCAAGTCTCTATTTGCAAACCTTCCTTTGAAGCTACACTGAATCTCTCCCTTGCACTGCATGGGGAAAACCTGGGCAGAAAAAGACAATCAGAATTCTTGATATCACGCTGTCTACAGAAAAAAAATGTAAGTAGAATCTTTCAATGTGTGAAATTGGGAAACTAGAATTTTAGTGAACAGTTTAGTGAACAGTTATACTGTTCATCTGTCTTTATACTACATGCAATGCAGATATCCATGACTGAAAAGGAAAAAATAAGGAAAATGAGAAAGGAGTGTGTTTGTACCTAGGGGAGACACAGGGAAATATAAATAAATAAATAAATAAATAAAATAATAATTAAAAAGAAAAAAACAGAAATAGTATGACAACTGAGAGGGTTGCAGCATCCTGTTTCTTGACACTGCATTGGAACAACTGCTAATTTTAATGATGCTTGAATATTACATACCTGCAGATGGGAATGGGTAGCATTTTCTGGCTATCTGAAATCATGTTTGTATTGCGTATAATACAAATACAGCTGTCTTTGGCACGTGACAAGTCAAATGTTATAAAGTGTAATAATAATAAGGAAAAATTAGTGTTGGTGTCTATATAGTTTAAGAAATAATATATGGTCACTGGTGGAAAGCAATGTAATACATCTGATAAAGAAGTCAAAGCTCAAATTGTGTAATATGAATATTATAAATGAATATGGTATGAATATATCAGATGCTATAAATAAGTAGATGACAATAGCATTTACAACTGCCATACAGAATTTTAGCTGAAGGTGAGATATACCCTTAACATGTCTTCAACTCCTGCATTTTCTGAATCTTTTCAGGACTTGTATCTTTAACATTGTTTTCAGTGGAGCTGAGATGCTATAGCAGTCAAGTAATTTTAATTTCAGACAAAACTCACCTCCCAAACTCTATATTTTCTCTACTGGTATTTGATATCCTTGTAGTCTCTTCTTCTGGTTGCTCAACTTTTATTTATGACCTTAGGCAAATATCAATGCCAAGGCATGCTTGTGATACAGCAAGCCCTATGTCTTGGTGTTGTAAAAGCTGTGTGACTGAGGTGGCAAAATGATTTCACTACACTAGAGAAAGAGAAAAAAGATAATGTTGAAAAAGAAGAGTCAGGTCAAAAGAGAAGTTAGTACAGCTAAAAACACCAGGAGAGAGTCCTTGAACTCACAATGTTTAAGGGTTATTCAGCAGCTTGGCTCTTCATGCATATGAAGAACTGTCATGAGAAAAGTGCCTTTGGAATAATTTTTTGAAAGCAATATATTGAGTTCTGTACCCCATCACAATTTTCTTTTTTGTCTGTGAACAGAGTACTACTTGAACCAACAGGTTAAAGTATTGACAGAGCTGAGGATAATTGCTGTTAACACTAGTGTGAGGGAAGCAAGGTGGAACAAGCAGTTGCATTTAGAAACACCCTGGATAAAGTCATTAGGACTGATCCATGGCCTACATGCCATTTTAAGGCTATCAGGAATCATGTGCTGGTTCTTCTTGAGCACTGAAGGGACCTGAGGAAAAAGCACTGGAGTACTTAGACACCAGTCCTATGAACTAACAGTTACGAAGCTAGGCAGCTGCCTGCCTTCCTGTGAGGTGAAGGCTGTAGATGGAGGAGAAACAAAAAAAAGGGGAAGTCTTGCTTAACCAGCTCGCCTGGTCATGGAACAGCAGGGGAAGGTCTCTACTGATAAGTTTTTTCCTAGTTTTGGAAGCCTGGATGAACCTTCTTCTCCCATAGGCAAGTGTAAGGGTCTTAGCAACAATATTTTTCAGCTTATACATGTTTAGCACAAATATACCTTATTACAGTGTGGTGGTTTTACCCGGCTAAACAGGCGACCTCCACCACAACCGCTCGCTCACTCCCCCTCCTCAAAGAAACAGGGGGAGAAAATATGATGGACCAGGGCTTAAGGGTTGAGATAAGGACGAGCAAGTTACTCACTAATTATCGTCACGGGCAAGACAGACTCAACATAGGGAGATTAGTATAATTTATTACTATAACTAGCAAACTAGAGCAGTGAGAAACTAAAAGCAAACTAAAAACACCTTCCCCCCATCCACCCTCTTCTACCTCCTCCCCCCGAGCGGCGCAGGGGAACGGGGAATGGGGGCTGCGGTCAGTCTGTATCGCTTCGTCTCCGCCGCTCCTTCATGGTCACTCTCTGTTCCCCTGCTCCAACGTGGGGTCCCTCCCACAGGATGCCGTCCTTCCCGAACGGGTCCTGCGTGGGCTTCCCACAGGCTGCAGCTCTTCAAGAGCTGCTCCAATATGGGTCCGTACCACGGGGTCCATCCTTCAGGAGCAAACTGCTCCAGCATGGGTCCCCCACGGGTGGCAGCTCCCACCGGATCACCTGCTCCTGCGTGGGCTCCTCTCCACGGGCTACAGGTCCGGCCCGGAGCCTGCTCCTGCGGGGGCTCTCCATGGGCTGCAGCCTCCTTCAGGCCAGATCCACCTGCTCCACCGTGGGCTCCTCCACGGGCTGCAGCGTGGAGATCTGCTCCGCCGTGGTACACCATGGGCTGCAGGGGGACAGCCTGCTCCACCATGGTCCTCACCACAGGCCGCAGGGGAACTTCTGCTCCGGCGCCTGGAGCACCTCCTCCCCCTCCTTCTTCACTGACCTTGGTGTCTGCAGGGCTGTTCCTCACTCCTCTCACTCCCAGCTGCTGTTGCGCAGCAGTTTTTTCCCCTTCTTAAATCTGCTCTCACAGAGGCGCAAACAACATCGCTCATTGGTTCAGGTCTGGCCAGCGGTGCGTCCCTTTTGGAGCCGGCTGGAGCTGGCTCTTATCTGACACGGGGCAGCTTCTGGAATCTTCTCACAGAAGCCACCCCGGTGGCCCCCCCCCGCTACCAAACCTTTACCACGTAAACCCAATACATACAGTCAAGATTTACTTGAAGCTTCTCTTCCTTGAACCAAACATGTAGGTATAGAACATCCATTCCTATTAATAATATTTGTATTGAATATCCTTTAAGTGGTTTCTCTACATACTGAGTAATAACTATTTACCTCAAGCATTATAGGTCTTACAAAAGTATCTCAGAATTCAGATTCTACAATGAATAAGGAGGATCTGTCACATGGAAAAATTTGTTATATACAATAATTTTCTAAACTCATTGTCTTTCCATAATGAATCATTACATGTTGAAACAAACACCATTTAAGAATAAATGCATTTTATAAATTCAATAAATACTAACCAGTCAGTTGTGAAGTAGCTAGCAATCAGAGAAAAAAAAAAAAGATGACATCTCAGTCATTTCTTAACCATTTTAACTGCTTATTAAAATGATTGCAGGTTATTTGGTTAAGATTCATGTTGTTAACTGGTATTGGAAGGATGTTCTCCTACTGGTCTTATCCTGCTGGAAGAAGACAACAGCTTTATGGTGTTCTTCACAAGAATGAATTTTCTCAAAAGATCACCTGTAACTAAGTAAACCTACAACATAGGCAAGGTTGTGACATTATTCTTGCGCTGTGTCAACCAAATCAGGTCTTCAAAGGGTTTAGTTTATATGTTGGTGACAATATTAAATGTCACAATAACTTTGCCCAGAGTAGCTGAGACTTGCTTTGGTCAAATTTTCTTTCTTAGGTCAATTGCTTAGCCTCCCACATGTTAAAAAACTCACCTAATTTTGTACTGTCATAGTTCAAGTCCAGTGCCAGTTGTCATGTAACCCTATGCTTGTACCTTAATGAAATGCTTGTCATTACCTTGTCATGGCTATCATTTCTGAAATGATTTTGTTTTATTTTGTTTTGGTTTTGTTTTGTTTTTAAATCTCTTAGTTCCAAAGTCTGTGAAAAGTAATTTCTAGGATTTTTTTTTTTTTTTTTCCGTGGTAGTGCAGTTACTTACAATGAGACAAGTATTTTCTGGTCAGAAACTCTTACCTCCTTCACATTCTGTTTAACCTGAAAACCAGCTGGGACTTCAGACTTGTTCTTAAGTTCAGCATCTTGTCATATACTTGAGTACACTTTGATTGATACAGATACAAGGTTCATGTAACCATACACGAAAAACATTATAAACTCATGGAGAGGCAATTGTCATCGGCAAGCCCATGTACCTGGTCCAAAATGAATTTCCAGATCAAAATGTATATTTCCTTTTTGCTTTTTGACAGAAAAAAGTGCTTGACAGGTTTCTGGTTCTTCAGAAGTCACTTGATGGCTGGAAAAAGTGACAGTCCTCAGATCAGAATGGTGTTCAACAGGTTACAGCGTACTTGTAAAATCAAAGTACTCTTTCTAACTTGAACCTTCTTTTCTGAATTAGAAAAGCCATGTGGGGAAAACTGAACGTTAAACTTTAAGAATCACAGATGACTGTTAAATAGTCAGGCTTGGCTGCACTGTGCAAATGTTGCAGTTTTTAACTAACATTTTGTCTGCAAAGTTATTGATAAAGATACTGTATTAACTTAAGTGCTTTATCTTCATATTATCTAATTAAAAATAATAATTGAATGATTTCTATATAATATATAAGAAATGATTTTCTACTTCCTTGATCTAATTTATCATTTAAATAAAGAAGCATTTCTGTTAGTGCTTTAGAATTTTTGCTATTTTGATTAAGAGTGGATGTGCATGTCAAAATGTACAGTCGTATATTGCAGCTTGGGCAAGAGATGTTGCAAAATGCAAAAATCACACTTGGTTTTAGCTGCTGATGCTTCTTACAGTTGATGGCTCCTAAAAAGAGCCATGTGACCTTCAGGACAGGGATTAAGGGATCTAACCCAGGGTCCAACCTTATGAAGCATCGTGACAGGGCCTTAACCCTGTTTTATGGCATATTAATGTTGTTGGGCTGTGAGGGAGTACATTAGCTAAAACCCTGCACCACAAGAAAAGTAAACACAAAGACAGAAGTAACGTTGTTGACACAGAGAAAAAAAGAGGGGTGCTGGAAGCTGATAACTCAGTAAAACTAAGGATGGACGTGTTTCAAGACTAGTATTCCCCATCTCACAAATAGCTGTAATACTCATGGGTGTGGTGAGCATACTTATACTTTGTATAGTAGTTTGTTAATCTTAGCCATCTATGCTGGGTATTAGGCAATATATTTTTAAAATATGTTTAAAATACAAATGAAAATGTCATTTACTCAGAAACTATGTGTAACTCTGCTTGCAGAGACTCTGTCCATGGTAAAAGATACCCTAGCAAAAGTCACTCAATGGAGACATGAACATTTTCATCTTCCTAGCATTAATCTGGGATGACAGATGATAGAAGACAATAACCTAATATTTTTCTCTACGGTGTTTTTTTGTTTTTCTTCTTGTTCATGTTTTTTTTTCCTTCAGGGTTGTCTTCTTATTTAGTTGGACTATGGTTACAGCATCCCAGATGAGGTGTTGATTGATAAGTAAAAAACTGAAGCAAATTGGGTTCCTTTGCTGGCAGTTTGGATTGAGCCATCACCATATCTGAAGCTTTGGAATCAACTTAGAAATACAGTTGCTGTCAGAGAAGAAATATTCACTTGGCTATTGTCTGCTATTTATTTATCCACAAAAGGAAGCAACTTAGTGGGATATGGGGATAAATTTAACCATCCAAATTGAGTAAACACCTGCCTGTTTGAGTACAGGTGATCCCTCTTTCTGCCTTATTACAAGCATAAAAGAAAGAAGGCAAAACAATTGAATTGAGGAATCTAGCAGATGACCTAACCAGATCATAGCAAAGGTTGTTTTTGGAATTACACAAAGTATTGGATTTTGACTAAATCTTGCGTCACGACTTAGGCTTGCATGACAATGTGTAGCATCCTTTTGGAGAGGCCTGATATTTTCCTTATTGCCACTTAAGGTTTCATTAACCCAAGAAAACTGGCAGGAAATGATTGTGTGGGTTATTCGTATTCTTTAGAAGGAAGCTTGCAATTCAAGGCCTTTTCTTCCAGTTGGTACAATCTGGGGCTGAAGCATGCAAAGCCACTGGAAGAGATTCAATGACACTTGCGGGCATGAGATCACAACACTCAAAGCTGTTTTACCAAGATTGTAGTTAGGGAATTGCCACCACCAGTTTGGGGAGCTCAAGGGAAATGCTCTGAGGTTTTTTGAACTTTTTGGAACTCTGAAGATAATCAGCAGTCAAGTATCCTGGCAGTCTGTAATATATCAGTAAGAACTGTGGATTATGACTACCCCCGAGACATTTCTTTCAAGGTGTACCTTGATTCTTCAGGATTTATTACTTGGGATCAAGACTAGTCCACAAGAATGCCTGGAACTGTTTTTCAGTGATAATGACTTGTACCTGTTTCTGTACTTATGAAGTCCTTTGTACCATAGTCACCCTATGACTTAATTTCCCATCTTTAGTAATGAAATTTGACCTGCTTCATGGAGATCTCTTGAAATCTAGGGCTGAAATGTCAAATACAGTCATAACTAAGGAGCAGGAACTGACCATAATTTCTTTTATTGAAATTATAAAGATAATTCAGTATGAAAATTATGATTTTTCACGTAAGACAAAAGAGGGTGGAACGTCACAATTTTTTCTCACTAGCATTTAACAGGTTTTTCTAGGGACCTGGGGCATTGGGTGGGAAACCGAAAAAAGAAAATGTCAGTTTTTACATATGGAATTCCCCAAGTCAAAACTGATTCAGATGTCTTA
Organism: Chauna torquata; assembly: GCA_013399475.1. NCBI lineage: Eukaryota > Metazoa > Chordata > Aves > Anseriformes > Anhimidae > Chauna > Chauna torquata. Next base: position 68,037 of record VXAL01008642.1, read on the forward strand.
TACTCATCTCCCCAGGTGAGAGGAGATTTTCTCCACCAAAGTGTCAAAAGCACTGAAAAGAGCTAATTTTACTAGGTTTGCTTTATGTGTGAAATAAAATGTTCCACATTGCCCTGTTTAACAGTACTGAGACAATGCCCATCTGTTCTAGCAATGGGGATCTCTCTGATGGAATGTCTCCCCTCTATTCAACATACATAAACATAATGTGGAAATTGAATTCTTATCATAACTGGTAAACAATAGGATTTTAAAAGGTCTGAGGATAAGATTAACATATTGTTACAATAGTGTAGTTTGGTTTAAACAATTCTGATTTCTTGAGAGGGTTCTTCACATAATATCTATTTTACATGTGATACAAACCCTGACTGAGACTCTAAAAAAAGTTGTTATTGCTCATACATTACTTTCTCATTAGCCAACAAGAACAATTAGGAAATGTTTCAGGTAACTTTAATCTTTCTGCCTGACTACACATTGTTCATTTTCTTATGTCAACAAGTACATGCTGATATTTTAAAACAGATCTCTGTATGCTAATTTTCCTATTTCCCCATCTAAAAGACTATAGCTTCGTGACTGTTAATTCCAGTTGACAATGAATGGTTTCGTTTCTTATTCACCTCAAAATAATGTATTGTTGTGAAGTGATTTATAATAAACAGTATCTGGGAAAAAAACTATGATGCTGATCAGTTTTGACAACTAAAAATGCATTATTAATGGAATAATAACATTGGAAGCATCTTGAAAACAAGCTGATTGTGAGGAGTTTATTTTTCTGTTCAGACCCAGATTCATTCTTCTAGTTTAGAAATTCTTCTGGGTGGACAGGTCATTACAGAGAATGCCAAAATTATTGCATGTTAGAAAGTCTTGTGATGCTACCTGTCAAATATAGAATGATAGGTACACTTAAAATAAAGTCAGATACATTGTTCCCATTAAAATCCACTTTTACATTATCTGGTTTGACATATAGAATAGATATTTTAAGTGGGCATATATGTCAGAAAGTGAAATTGCCCTAACTGCTTGGTTTTACTTAATGGCTGTTGATGAAAGATACCATTTCTATTTCCTCTACGCACAGTCATATATGAATATAAACACTGGAACAATATTTGAATAACAACACAGCTCAGTGCATCTCTCAGGCGTTTTTGCCAGAATTACTGTTGAAGTAAATGTAAAGGTAAACCTTGAACTGAAACTACATATAAATTCATCCTCTGCAGTTGTAACAGAGGACAAGTAGTAATATAAATTTGAAATATGCTTACTCATACATTTATGCTAGCATTAAAGGTATCTGCATGGTATCCTTGATATGATTTGCATACACAGCACAGTATTTAAAGCTTGTATTTTAAGTCAAGATGGATTCTAAACTACTGTTATGTAATTCAGTAAAAATATTTATGCCAATAGCCAAATTATGATGTCTTAACAGCCATTCTCTAGGAAGACAAGTTTACCATCATTATTGGATTTTACATTAATTACACTATGTACTTTATTGAATTTGCTGAAGTGCTTTGCTGGATATTTTCCAAATGCTAACAGCCAAATTAAATTATATAAAAAGGGTCAGCTATATTAAATAGTATATGAAAGTGCTTTAGAGACCGGTTATAATTAAAGAGATTGTAAAGTAACACCCACAGTGCGAATGTCACTGCACACCTATGTTTCCTTAACATATAATTGAAAGGAATTTATCAAGAATGACTCAGTGAAATCTGAGTGTTTGATAAATGATATCCCTAAAATCTTTAATAAAAATTTTTGCAATTTAAAATATTAGAAGAATAGTCATGTCTGTCAAATCCAGCACAAAGGATTGTGCATGAATTGTTTCTCTAAGTGCACTTAACGTTGCTTGGATGAGAAGAGACAACAATAATAGCTGAAAAGTGATGTAGTTGAGCAAGTTTGACCTAAGTTCTTTATATACTCCTGTAACTATGTTTTTATAAGGAAGGGTTGGTAGTCTACCTGGTAGCATCATTTCTGCCTCATCTAGCAACTTGGAAAGCTGAGGCATGAATCTGCTCCTTANATAGCAGAAAAATAACCTGTATGCTTCAGATTTAGGATCTAATTTGCACAACTTTTCAGAGAAAAACTACTTGGACTAAACCTGCCAGGATCTTTGTCTGTCACTTGGTTATTCCTGTGTTTCCCAGTTGCTATATATTTAAGTTAGAAAGGAAGTATTTAACCCTTTTTTATTGCAGTCTTATCACTACAGCTGCATCAGCTACTTGAAGACAGTTATTCTTTTAAAAATTTCATTATAACCTAGCAAAGCACACCAAACTCTAAAGTAGTTTGTAGAAAATAAAAATAATAAAAAAGTATTACTGTGAGAAAAAAAAAAAAAAGTCAAAATATTCAAGCTAGAAAAAAGTATTTAATTCCAGGTATATATTTTATTTTTTGAAGTGAATTTTTTGGATGTATTTTCCTCATAAATAATTAATTCATGAACTCATTTAAATACTGGAATTCATCATAAAATATCATAAACTCATTTTTTTTCCTCAACCAAGATAAAAACAAGGACCATTGTCTTTCTGTGTTACGGCAAGAAAAGGGAATCGTATTTAGCTTGGTGTGCTCTCACGATATCCCAGCAAAGCCTGGAAAAAGAGTATTCCATTTATAGGGGGATATGTTCAGAAAATGAACTTCCACAGTTGTGACTATGAACATCTGAAGATCATTTTCAGCCAGCAAAGGAATAAAAAAATAATCTGTAACTTTTGTGTACAGCATAAACCAAAGGTTTGGGTCCATACATGAAATAAGATATGCTCATTTCAGTGATTACAAATAAAAATATGGAAACAGTTATCTGTTAGGGAAAGTGTTCTGACAACAGTTTTGCAATGAAAATGTGGATTTTTTGAATATTTGGAAAGGTGCAGTTGTTGAAATTCTATTTGCAGAACAGATAAATGGTGTCATTTCTTGGGCAACACTTAATGTTTATAGAACACACAAATGAGATGGCAGTAAGATCACTCAGTGCCTACACTTATCCTTCTGTACTTAAAGGAGATTTCATTAAATATTTTAGTTTGTATTCATTTTTAAAGGTTAATATCCTTTCTGTCACCAAGATGAGCTGGGGCAAAATTTCAGGAACTTTCAGGAATATACACCTGTGGAAAATGCAAATCAGGCTTGAACATGTGCAGGACAGATTACTGTATATTCAACTACTAATTTCCATGAACAATTACCCAATTTCTATGTGCCAATCCTGGTCTTCAGGCAAATAGAAAACTATGTGTGAATAAAATTTTCTTGGGCTGAAAATTTGGCCTTGAATGAATACAAGGTGAATAGTAAGCTATGCAAAGAATTTATATTTCCTTAATCAATAACGAAAAACAAATAATGACGCTTCATTTTATGTTCCTTTTATTTGAAAAAGAGTAACAATCCAGTTCATCTTTTTTAAGTTTAATAATGTTAAATAGCCAATGAATTTGATCACTTTATGACCATACTCAATGCCAAATGGGCATAAGCATCGTTAAGGAGCAAGTGTACAAGCTGAGAGATGTGAATCCTATTTCTGGCTTTACACAGGCTTTACATGTTACCTGGTGTTAATTCACCTAGGAACAGATTTGTAAGGGATGAGTATAGACATCTCTGTTTTGCAATTTCTTAACTTAACTAGTGATTCCACTATCTTGCAACTTCACAGGGTTATTACTTAGTTTCAGTAGGGAGTGTTTGTAAAGGTTTTTTTTTCTTTTTTTTTTTTTAGTTTTGCATTGGAATTTTTTAAAAACCTGTTTGAAAAAGGAAAAAAACAAACAGAAACAGGAAAAAAAACCACAAACTACATGATATTAAAATATTACAGCAAATCTAAAATATTCATGAAATAGGCTTCTGTAACTTCTGCCAAAAGTAACATACCAATTTCTTTCCGGTAGGGGCTTTTTGAAATAAAGGTTTTCTTGTTATGCTACAGGGATATATTGCATAATTCATTTGCCAGATCATCACCTCTTCCTTCATCATAAACAATTCCCTCTTTCCAAGTTGTGTGTTTCCTTATCCTCTCTGTCACCATGCTGTCTTTCACTGTCATGCATATACATAGCCATACTAAAATATATATTGAGATTTCATTAACAAAAATATGTTAAGAAAATATAAATATTTAACTGATACTGGGAAATGAAAAAGTTGCATATGCAGCCTTAATTCTGCCTCATTTTTTCCAATGAATTATGAGAGACTATAATTTCAAGTTAATCCTATACTTATCAAGAATGCAATATAATCATATAATCATAGAATCATAGAGTATCCCAAGATGGAAAGGACCCACAAGGATCATTGAGTCCAACTCCTGGCCCCACACAGGACAACCCAAAAATCAGACCATGTGTCTGAAAGCGTTGTCCAAATGCTTCTTGAAGTCCAGCAGGCTCAGTGCCACGACCACTTCCCTGGGGAGCGTGTTCCAGTGCCCGACCACCCTTTCAGTGAAGAATCTTTTCCTAACACCCAGCCTGAACCTCCCGTCACAGCTCCATGCCGTTCCCTCGGGTCCTGTCGCTGTCACCAGAGAGAAGAGATCAGTGCCTGCCCCTCCGCTCCCCCTCGTGAAGAAGCATAATGCCATGTGCTTTTTTTTTTTAATGAGGCAAATATAGACTATCATACAGTACTTAACACAGACAAGCATCCATTTAAATTGTAGTTTCCAAAACATTTTACAGGTTGAATATAAAGGCGCAGAAATAGCGTATTTGCTAGCCTAATGCATTGATTTTTGCAATTAGAAAGAAGTCTTCTCCTCAACTTAATGTAAAGGGACTCAGCATTGGTGGCTGACAAAAACTATGTGTTAGCCTAAAGTTTTAGAAGGCATGTTTGAGAAAAACATCTTGATAAACACTGGCAGGCTTGATTCTACCCTAGGGGTGTTCCATAGCCCTCTGACATTGTGAAATGTTTAAACACCTGCTTTGTGCCACTCACAAGCAGGTAGAGTCAATATAACCAGTTGTCTACTGAACTAACTTACTTATCTAACAGAAATGGGGTTGGGGGACCAGATTGAGGATCTTAAATTATGGTGGGTGCTTACCCGGGTAGGTATATTCAGCTAGCCACACAGGTGCCATCTAGCTCTCCCTTCCCAGAACAGACTGGTACTGAATGTGTACTGACCATCATGACCAGAAACAAAACAAAACAAAACAAACAAACAAACAACAGATGAGAATATGAAAAAGAAAAAAAAAAAAAGATACATTTCATTAACAGAAAACATAAAATATAGTACATGAAGTTATATACAGTGTTCATGCATCGATACCTAAGCCTTACATGTGAAAGTGATCTCTCTGTGATGAATTAAATGCACTTTCCATATTTGAGTACTTCTTTTGTCCACTTCCACTAAACCATGCCTCTAAGGATTTATTCTTACATTTCAAGCCTACATGGAGCCTTTACCATTTTTTTACTCTCAACCTGTTACACAGATGGTTCCTCCATGCCTTTAAATCTGACATTTCCTTCCAGTATAATACTGGTCCAATGCCCATCCTGGGTAAGGTTTAAACTATGGTTAAACATAGCATAGTTTTAAAATCTGATGTCACACAGCTCTTCCAGGTTTACTAACAGAGGCTTTTTACAAATGGGAAAAGAATATTTCTACCTTCCTACAGGCATCTCACACTCACTTCTTTCCCTGAAAGGATCCAAGGAAAGAGACAACATTGCAATGCTGCTTTTAGGCAGAGAAAAACTGTCTGGGGAGGTGAATTAGTGTACGTGCATGAGGGAAAGAGAAAGAAAAGAGAAAGAGAGGGAGAAATGCAAGCTAGTGTAATATATGAGTATGTATGAAAGGTAAAGGTAATGCCGAAGTCAATATTTTCTAAACTTGTCTATGTAAGGCATGCAATATTCAGAGATAAGACCAGTTCAGTGCTGTTGATCAGATAAATGTTGCAATTGACCTAGTTTGAAGAAAGATGAATTATCAGGCAATTCCTAACTCCATTAATGGGTTAATAATTTTAGTATGCTATTCTTTTTTGAAAAGGCTTATTTAAATGTTTATCAGTTGTGCAAAGTGGAGCAGCACTGGAGATTCGCAAGGGAGAACTGATCATTGCCTATGCATGGAAGCGTTGTAGGAAGATTAAAATAACATTGAGTATATTCTGTAAATGAAGGAGAGAACTAAAAGAAGCCTCCAGAGTCCATTATAAATTTTAATAATACATCAAGGTAATGTAACTGAATAACCGATCTCTGAGGGAAGAAACACAACATTTGGCTAATATTACAATTTAAATTATGAAAACAAAAAGAGCTTTTAGTTAATCTTGTCTTTCTGCTTTTATTCTTGAGGCTCTTTTTTATTTTCCCTGAATCCAAAACACCATGTAAACAAATAAAAGTACGGGAGAAAATAAACAGTTTGGCATCTCAGTAGATTAATTAATGCGCTTCAGCCTTGGCACCAGTAGGCGAAAATTATGTGCATAAATAATATCACTAATTAAAAAGATGCAGATTAACATGCAAATAATGTTAATGAGGATCTGCAATTCCAGAGTGTATTCGCATAACATCAACAATTTAATGGGTTGGAAGGCTTGTGTTTGCATTACATTAATAAATTTCAAAGACCTTGCATAAAAAAGTTCTGTTGGAGCCTCTGTTTCCCACTTGTGAGTTGTAAATTCTGTGGGCAGTAGCAAACGCTCATCGGCAGATGCCAAAGTCATTATCTCAAAGACTGTTGAGATGGTGCCATGTGCCAGTGTGACCAGCTGTTGGGAACTGGGCAGTAGGCATTGCACTGTGCCAATTATTCATATTATTTGGGTAGTCTTGATATTTATTTAAACTGATTAATATTTTGTGCTCTGCATCTTGATCTGGAGGGAAATCATTTTAAGCAAGCAAAGTTTTTTAAAAAATCTTATTAGCCTTTGATGTGTCATGGATGTTTGAATGCATAATGGAATTGATTAAGCAGACATAATTTCTAACCATAGGCAAAAACAATATAAGATGTCTTTAATGATGTCATATAATGTTGAGATAAAAAATCAGAGGATTAAACTCCAAATGAATCATAATAACCCAGATTTTACTTAAAAATGAGAATTGTTGCACTACAGTATCCTTTTTCGCTCTTGAATTGGGGAATGCTCCTCTGAGGACACTTCTTAGAGAGAGAGAGAGAGAGCAAAGGTTAAGGAAGATTAGAGCAAACTCATTTTTAAATGACATGTAGCTCTTCATTAATTTTCTTTGCTGTTCTGTGATAATTGCTATCCATTCCACACTCAGGCATTCCACTCTGGCTTTGAGATACATGACACACTGGACAAAGCATTTGACTGAAGATGTACCCTGACAACATACCAGAATTATCCAGCTGTGCAAGCTCTGTCTGAATGATTTAGGAATCACTTACCTCTTGTGTATGTGGAATAAGGCTATTAGCCTCACAAAGTGAGAAACAAGGCAGAAACAAGGAGAAAAAATTCCACCAAATCAAAATGTTTCTTAAGATATCTAAGACATAGCAATTAAAGAAAAAAATACTATTCTGTGTTGATACCTCTTCTGCTTCTCCAAGTCCTATCTAGAACTTAAAACTATTGTCACTTATAAAAACATTGTGAAGTGCCTTAAAGATGTAGATAATCTGAATAAACACCTTGCAAGAGAGTGCAAAAGTTCTAGAGCAAGAAAAGCAGTATATCTCCACTGCAGCCTGATATCTTCTCTTATAGGCCTCAGATCCTGCCTTCCCCATATTTAATGGCATCATAAACGGACAAGAACTTCATGCACAGCTGAGTGGCAGGTGGCCAGGCTGGAGATTGTATAATGGCTGAAGTTTTCCCCTACCAATGTTCTGGTCAGAGCTCTCTTCTACGGAAACATTGATTTTCAAGAAACACGTGGATATGTTCAAAATAACATTTTAAATTCTCTTTTTAGGATGGCTGAGACTGGCAAACACATTCAAGAGTTATGGGAGACAAAGGGGAATTCACAGCTGACAGACCAAAAGTGTGACTGAGTAATAATTATTTCTCTAGGAAAGCAGGTTGGAAGTCTGATCATGCTTTACAGTGACAGTATTGTAATTAAAGTACAATTAGATTCAGTTACTGTGCATTTATACCATAATGTGTTTATAATGTGTAACTACCTATAGTTACTACAAATTTCAATATACAATAAAAATTACTATATAAATGTAATGCACTAAATATAGCAGGTTTCTAAGTGTATATCTATTAAAGAGAAAAGAGGTAATAAAGGTAATAAATATATAAATAAATGTTAACTATATATTAATAAGAACTATTACAACATAAATACATTACAATTTCTAGTTAATTGCACAAATTACAGCATTGGAAGATTATACCAATATTTCTATCCCTCAAGCACAAATTTTAACATCTAATGCTTGAGCAAGCACTGTAAAAAATAGTGGAATCATACACATTTTGTGTATTTGAAGATGTTTCATGGGTACAATTTAAATAGCAGGTATTTTGCTTTCAGAATGACTTTGGAACAAGTTAGATTTTTTCAAGCCCAAGTTAGTATATGGAAAACTGGGTCATGTGTATTCACACACAGACAAAATAATCTATCCTTAATGNCAAGATCATAAAGTAATATGAGTTTGTCTACAGAGATTGCATGGGTGAAAATTAGTGTTTGGAAGGACTCCTGTACTTAGTTAAGAAAAAAGTATAATGCTCAACATCAACCAATATTTATCAAAACTGATATACACATTTCAAGTAAAATATTGTCAGAAAAATTGTCAAACTGCCATGTACTATGTTTAAAAATAATTAAATATAACCAAGGCTAAAGGCAAAAATGCTGAGCAGTATCTGGAGCCTGCTCTTGGACCGCAAGCACACATGCATGCTCGAGTACTAAAGTGAACATTTCAACATGATTGTTTCAGAGAAAATGTTTGAAAAATTTAGTTTTCTTTCTAGGGAAATGGGAAAAAACACACCTTTCAAAGTTTGAAAAGTTGTGAAATGGAACAGTTTGTTCCCTGGCTTTGATTATAATCTAAGAAAATTCATAAAATAAATACTAAAAAGTCAGTGTCTTCCTTGTCTTCAAAGCTCAGCAACTTTTTGGGTATTGGTGTATATTGTCACTTCCTGAACAATCTCCATCACTTAATTCCCCTAGTCAGAAACTGGAGTTAATATATTGACTTCTGAAGCTTGGATTAAAACCCTTGTTACGTTTCTTTAATTAGAGGTTCTGCTTTTCCTCTTTTCTTCTGCTGTTGGTAGAGCAAGAATAATGTTAGCTACGATTAATTAATGGTTAGGAACAGTTAATAGCTGGATTGCTTAGGAAATACACTTCAACCTTTCCTCAGAAAGACTTAACATAGAATTGTGAATAAGGCTTAGCTTTTGTGAAGTATTTGTCGATTGGCCTCTCTGTTCAGACTGCCCGAGGGGTGCTAATAGGTGCCAGTTTGAGCTGTAGCTGATTTGAAGCTCTTTTATGTTATACAAAGTGTATGCTCTGTCCTAACATGGCATACAGACCTGGTCTTTGGCCTCTGGAAATTTCAGAACCTCTGATGGAACAACCTTTTTTTTTGTTTTTGTTTCTGTTTTTTTTTTCTTTGAACTCTATCTTAACTGTAGCCATCATAACAGATATACCATTCTTCAATTTTTATCAGTTCACTTTTTCTGCAGCCTATAAAAATACCTATTAAATGTGATTCATATTCCTCTCTATTACCCAGGAATAAACAGCTTATCATCAATATACAGAGCATTTTTCTCTGTTTCCCACTTTACTTATGTTCATTGTGCTAATGTATAGTTCCATTTGGACTCTAAGAAGAGATCCAAAGAGAGAGAGAATGCTGAAGTTTTGTCTGCTCAGCTACACAAATATCACTTTAAATATCCTACATGCATTCATAAGTCTTTAGTCAAGGAAATAAATACCACCACCTGTATTGAAAGAATATCAGGGCTGCAAAGACGATGTCAGATATCAGGAAGTGGTAAAATACAGGTTAAGTTAAATCTTATCTCTACTATGATCTTTTCATTATTTCTGTTATGTAGTTAACATACTAACATATCAGTACAGTATCGGTATGAACACAACATTAGTAGTTTGCAATGCAAAATGTAGCTTTCATTGGGCATGATTCCGTGAATAACAGTGTTTACTATAGGCAAACTAATTGCAAGACCATATGCAATCAATATTTCATTGTCTTCCCCTTTTTTTTAGGGTGTAGAATGCAATTAATTACAAGTTAATAGTTTCGTAATAGGTGATCAACTTATTCTTCCATTGCAATGAGAATAACACAAGCAACAAAAAATAATCCATACACTTTAAATATATACACCTAAAAATGTACCCTCCTTATGTACATAGAGTCCCCAGTCTGTTCAAACCATGTCTGGCACAGGACACAGGAAATGATAAAGAGCTAGATCTGAACCATTTTTCTCCTGACCCTGAGGCAGAGTCGGGTTCAAATATGACTCAAATATGAATTAAAACTCTCAAATAGCTGCTTGAATTTAGCTAGGTAGGACTGACTTCCCAGTGTCCACTCCATCAGCTGAGAACTGCTAGTGTGGTTTTCTGTACTCATTCTTCTTCCTGCACTACATAATTACTCAGAAGAGTAGCTGAAGAAATACAGAAGGTTCTTATAATACTGAGAAAAATTCACTTTCAATAAATGTAAAGTAGTGTAAGTGGATTAAAATGTTATTTTATTTATACCTGTTCTGTGCCAGGCTCTAAATCAGCTATGGCCACTCCAAAAAGCAGCATACAGATCATTCTCTGAGAATACACTCTGAACATTCATCAGCAGTTAAAGAGGCAAATGTTATTATCAGGAAAGAAATTGAGAACAAAGAAATCATAATCACAACACTAAAAACGCATTCTGGTGCCATGCCTTGCATACTTCACACAGGTCTCATCATCCAGGTTCAAAATAACCATGTAAGAACTAGAGAAACTACAGAGGAAGCAGAAGTCTCTTAATTCCTATAAGAAGAGAAACAAAACAGAATAGGATTGGGAAAAGATGGCTAAATTGAGATGTAAGAATTTTATAATCCTGAATGCCATGAGAGTGATGAATAAATTATTCCCTACTACTGATAAGCACAAGATGTAGACGTTGTAGAGTTGCCAGTGAAATTAGCAGGCAACTAAGGGAAGAAAGGTTATTTTACCATGTGTAAATGTGTACACCACATGTAATGGAACAGAGGAACTGCTTGTTAAAGAAGGACAAAAATATAAATGGCTTCTGAAAGGCCAGGCACTCTGGTAAAGGGTAGGTCCTCCTCAACTGCACAGCCCAACAGTCCAGATAGAGACTTCAGCTCTGAACAGTACACACTTAAGCAATTTTTCTAAGTTGGAAGATATGCCAGGGGAATTGGATATACTTGCCTGGTGTCTTATGATCTTTAAGTATGTGCTACTGACCGCTCTGGAAGGAGAACATGAGATAAAAATACTTTTGATCTAGCCAATTTGGCTGCTCTTCATTTCTAATCTTAGCCTCAAGTTTGTATGTTTTGGTATATGAGAAATCTATCCTTGAAGTCTTTCAAACAGCTGCTCACAGTTTCTTGAACAATATGGGAATCAAATATCTGTCATAGCTATAGGTAAGCACAGTAGCCTTGCCATACACAAATGTTGACTCCTTAAGGCATGCATTCTACTTAAATCCCATGTTTTTCCTATTAATGAAGGCTAAACCGTGGATATGATTCAATAGGATTTTTTTGTAATTCCTTTACAATTGCACTTGTATAAAAATTGGAATACCACAACCGCAAATCAGTCCCAGATTTTCATAAGCTCTGAAAGAAGCTAGTAGAGGCGTGCATATTCTTCACAGAATAATACATATCTCAAATTAATGCAAGATCTGCGACTTAATTAGAGCAGCAATGACCACTGCGTAAAACTTCTGAACTTCAATTTGCTTTCAAGGTTCAGAAATATATTCCTATTTATCTAAACCTAACAGTTGTATAATTTAAATTTCTGTCATATGTAAGCAGGGACATAAATATAAGGCTCTTATACTAAGGTACTGAGTGAC
>VXAL01008642.1:87552-99184 GCA_013399475.1 Chauna torquata
GTTGAAAAATAATGCAAGATCTTGTTACCTTACTTGTGTCACAAGTGCACAAATCTTTATATTTTTTTTCAATATGTTTAATATAATATAATAATGGAAAACTGAAAGTACTCAAAAGTGCTCTCTTGAGACTCATTCCAAGCCCTTTTTCTTTTTCCTTTTTCATCATTCAGTCTTTCTGAAGCCCCTGGGACAAGAACTTAAAAATAATCTGTAGTGGTGTGATTTATATTTATATATCTAATGAAGCCCATTTTATAATAATTATTCTGATTTAATTTAAATAACTCTTTAGCCATTATCCTGCTAGGAATGGCCAAAGAAAATTGCTGTGTACTTTACTATTAATTGTAAATCTGTGGTCAGTTAAAACACACAATAACATGTCTTGGCAACAGCAGGTTTTTCTCTTTTGCATCTATGTTCTTCTCTTGGTATAGTTTATCACTTCTTCCACACAGTGATAAATAAATAAACTTTGTTTAAGTACAGTCCAAAACCATGAAAGATTACATTTGCAAGTGATGGAAGCAAGAAGTATTTGCACTGATGAAAACTGTATGCAAAAGGATTGCAAATAGAAGTCAGGCTAGGAAAAAATATAACACTAGCAAGGTTTATTTAGGCAACAAAATACAGAAAAGTTTTTATAATGATTCACAGAGATAAGAAAAAAGAAAAATTTTGGTTAGAGCCATCCACAAAAGTGGGAAAAAATGAGATTTAAAAATATTCTTAATAAAATTTCTTGGTTTATTCTAACTTACCTGGCACTGTATTTCAGGGTAATTTTTGCTAAATAGGTGGGTTTTAATACATCCACAGTTACATATGTACATGTAAGTCCACTCCTTGTTCCACAGATTAGACACTGCTAGCAAGATAAAATATTTTCTATTAATTTTTGTACATGCTAGAAAATACAATCATAGAATCAACAAGAAGAAATTCTGACTTTGTGAAGGAATGGTATCACAGAATGCATCGTGAACCAAGCAGCACTGTTTATGCTACATATCAATGCCAATGGATTTGCAGTTTTGCAGTTCTTTCATTAAATTGTTGTTTTGCTACTGCATTATAATAGTTGTCACTAGTTTGGTATTAGTCAATCTAATAAATAAAGCAAGAAGATGTGTTAGAAATTACAAACAGTTAAAAATAGGAAGAGAAGTCCTGAAAACACTTGAATTATAGTATCTTCAGATATCATTTGTTCTTTAAGATTAGCTGTTATTATTACTCACTGAAAGCCAGAATTACACTAAGGAATTACTACATTTAAATGTCTTCACTACAATAACTACAGCACTGCAAAATAAATTTGGAATAAATAGAAGGGACTTCCCTTAAATGAACCCCAATCGTTTAAGGCTTGCTAAAAATATAGTCTCAGAATGTCTGTTTTCTGGCATACAGAGTTCTGTGGATCAATTTTTCAATAGAAGTGCAATTAAAGGCTTGAAATTTGGCTATTTTCTTAGTGTAATTTATTTTATACACTCTAGTAAATAAGCACACACCTGCTCATGTGCTGAATTAGACATCATTACCATCCACTCAAAAGAAAAAGAAACCAGTGTTTCAAAGATTTGTTTACCGTGGGACCATTTTGACTGACCAGATTTAGCACTGATGGGAGAGCAGGAGGCTGGCATGGCTTTTGTGAACTTATTGAGCAAGTTTGAAGTCATCATGGAATTTAACTCTTTGCAAAATTAAAGCCATGCAAAGCTATTATGCACATGATTCTGGAGATGTCAGTGTGCAAATGGAACAGAAAATTCCACCAGAAGTGTCTTCACAGATGATTCCAAGTGGAGGTATCACAAGCCTAAGGAAAAAAAAAAAAAAGTCAAAATCATGCTGAATGTGGAATAATGATAATATGGGGTAATGAAAACCTGCCTATGACGGGTAAGACCCCTAGCTCAGAGAAGGATGTATAAATACTGACATAGTTCTAGGGACAAGTTGGATTGTAAGGCGAGGAATATTTTTTTCAGAATTTGATGAGCCATAACTACCCTCAAGTCTTAGGCCTTTTCTCTACTGTTCTGTCTGCCAGAAGGAAGATTGGCAAACACTCCCAAAGGAGACCACTCACCAGAGGAATGACCCTCAGTGTTACCAGGATGCAAAGAGATTTCCACAGTCCACTTCAGGAGTACCTTGAAGACTTTTGTTACTTCATGGTCTGTGTGCAGAACGTATTAGTCTGACCAGTCTAATGTACCTTATTGTTCATTACTCCTTCAGGCATGAAACATTGTTTATCAGGTCACTCCATGCTGGCTTAGTTAATAGGTTAGAATAAGAGATTAAAAAAATAATTTTCCCTCAAAAAACAATCAAACAAATAAAGTCTCTGACAAAATCAATAAAATATAATCAATAAAACATAATAAGATTATTTTAACCACTTTGATTGCTTCTAGCACAGTTGGTGTTTCTAGCACAGTTTGTGTCTCTAGTACTTCACACAGTTTATGACTCAAGCCTTCCCTCTCTTCCAAGGCACATCCTTCATGCCTGGAAGATTTCTTACAGTTGCGTCTTTCTTACTGCATCTGTTTCTAAAGGTGGCTGTTCTTTCTGTTTCCCTCTCTCTCTATTGAGTAGATATAAGATGCATGCACATGACTGAATTAGTGCATACACCTCTTCATTTACAAGATACTGTCTCCATTCTCATTTGTTTATACCTTTCCGAGACCTTGCTTGGAGTTCATGGTGATTGGTCACTTCAGTGTCACATAGAGTAAAATAAAACTAAATTATTTTCTTCTCCCTCTTCTTTTATTTCTACTAGATTGCTTAGTGTCTGCTTTCATTAAAAAATAATAATAAAAAACACTATTTTTCTCCTATGTATGAATATCTACCATTATTATATATTGATAATATTGAAATTAAAGATAAAATATTGTATTACAAGAATTTTTATTTTTCTTTTTAAGTAAGGAAAAAATCAAAAACAGCTCTGAAACTCCACTGTTAATTTACCAAATGTTTGTAGGTATTCCTGCATATAAATCATAAATTTACATTATTTCATAACCACTGGTATGGAACCCTGCACAACTGGAAGGTTAAGTGGTGACAGCAAAGCTTTGGTTGCAAAAGATCTTGGTTAGTATGGCAAATCAAATTCTTAAGCCTTATTTATTCATGATGGTTGACTTAAAATGTCCAGTCAGACTTTTATGAAAATTCAATAAAATACAGCCACTTCTTGAGCAGTCATATGCTATGCCAAACTTTTAAAAATAATGTTAAGCTCCAGATAACTGTTTGTTTTGTTTGTTTGTTTGTTTCTATGAAAAGAATAGCAGAGCTTCAAACAAGATAGTGATTTAAACTCACTACGTCTTTAAAAAAAAAAACTCCCTTTTTTTTCATTTCCTATTTTTAGCCATGTGGTATTAGTGAGAATTTCTTTTTAATCAAGCATTGAAAATCCCCAGTATTTATTGCTGTTTTGCATTTTTTAACTGAACCAAATTTTCTAATCATTGTCTGCTGCAATATGATATTTTCAGAAAAATGCCTGCTAGAAAGTTTAGACATGGTATTTCAACTGCTAGCTTCTGGGGACATCCACTTTGTATTATGCTTGGCTTAGAATGAGCAACTCCTGCTAGATTCAGCAAAAATAAAGCACAATGACCTCTTCAGCTGGACACTTTAGCAGCTGGTCTATAACTTACACAGAGTTTTGCTTTACGCTTTCTAAACTGTCCTGGGGATTGAATAGACAACATATAAAAATATGACAGGAAGATGATGGATTATGGGTCATAAGTCTCATTTCAGCCATACAAATGAAACATCGTGGTTGTGTGTTATGATAATACATTTAATGGACAGAAATTAGCAGATGTTGATTGCATTCTAGCGCACACAGCATACCAAAAATCACAGAGGAATGTTTGAAGGATTGTAAAAAGACTGTATCATTGGATGCCTGTAAGACAGAGTTCAAGTAGCAAAAACACAGAAAAGACAGTTTGGTAGTTGTCTGACTTTGGTTTAATTGCTTCTCTCTGCCAAATGCAGCCACTAAAGTGTAACAACAATTGTATGCATTTTAGTTTAAACTGAACAGTAATGCTTTTTCTACCCCTTCCTAAGTAATGCTTTATAGCTGTCAAAACATAAGGTTGTGGCAGACTCTTCTTAAAATAAAACTTCAAGACAAACTTATGAAAACTGTATGAATGAAACTTTGTAGTTCAGTGCCATTCAGAATTCTATAAATTATCCAATATAACATATAAAAGCAACAAGATTTGGCCCTGCTCAGTTACAATTTCTTGGAACAAGCTTTTATACATGATACATATAGGCACAAAAAAGAGAAATGCAGTTTCATACAAGAACTGCCTCTTTAAAGATTCAGATGTGAAAACTAGTTTTACTTCTTAAAAAGAAAGAATTATGTGTACGATATGTGTTGAAGTCCTCCTTAACTCTTTTTCCAGTCAGGTAGCATTTATTTTCAGGAGACTATGAATCTTACCAATTTTAGAATTCTGTTGCCATTCAACTGAATTTTAAAATTCCAGGTTCTCAACTGGCACCACATGCAATAACTTTTCTCCTGGGCTAAACCCAAGAGACAAAAGTAATGTCTATGCTCTCTGTTTTCACTAACAAATTGATGAGATCTGGATATAAGTTTTCTTTACTGTTTGGCCTCTTCCCAATCATATAACTAGCCCATCTGTATAAGCATTTTCTGCCATGGATTCATTTAAATGTGGATTTAGAAATGTTGTCCAATTCAATCAGATAATCATGAGCTAATATATATAGCAAAGACTACCTTGTAGATGTACATAGTATATTGAATTTGCATGTACTTTACTGGAAATATAAGTATTCTAAGAAAAAAATGTACAAATTACTGTAGTGTAAAATAAAGATCCTCCATGTCTGTGCTGATGTTTTTATCACATTGCTTGCCTCATAGTCAACATAAGCCCATAGTGCAGTGTGTGTTGAGACATAAATAGTTTAGATTTGCCCTCATTCTAACTTTTTTTTTTTCTTTCCACATTGTCATAGTTATTGTAGGCTTGACTTATGGTGGAAGAAAGGCACTTGAGAGATGAGAAGTCCATAAGTGGTCATTACTATGCAATACATTGAAATACAAAGGCTTATTCTACCAGTTTTGTAACATGATTAAAAATGAAAACAAAGAAACCAGATGGTGACTGTCCATCTCCATTTATTCTTATATCTCCTCTCAGTGGTGGATGAGCACAAAGGCAAGTTCCTCAAAGGGTTAACTGTAGGAAGGACAATAGATGGTTATTAACAATGGAGACTTACTTTAATTATCATTTTCACATCTTTTGTATAGACCTTTTGCATGAAATTTCTGAATCACAGGTAAACTCAAGTAATTATTTTTCATCTATATATTTTTATTTCAAATGTCATTTTAATTCTTCTTCCATTGTCTCTAGTGAGACATTTTGGTAGAAAGTATCAGGACATGCTATTGTGTTTTTGTCGTTCATTTAAAATAGAAGCCAAAATTTACAGGAATAGGTGTTTCAGGTCTTACGATATTTCCATCTTTCAGACTTTTGGCAGTACCACAGATATTTAGTGATGCATTGTATTTATTGACAAGTATATACAAATTGTATGCACACATTAAAAATTGACCTTATGTCAAACCAGGAAGATTACATAGTAATTTGTCTTAAAATTTGAACTGTCTTTGTGGGACTTTGCACATGGTTTTTCCATTTTCGGTTTTAGCTTGTATTAGGATCACCATAATTTTTATTATTATTATTATTATTATTGATTATCTGCAAAATTATCATCGGCATGGAGAGTGTGGATAGGAATTTGTTGTACATTTACATTTTCAATACAAATACAGGAATCTCTAGAATGAAATTTAGAGGAGCCATGTTCAAAATACACAAAGTGGTGTACAATAAGTAGTAGATTTGTAGAATTCCTTGCCAAAAGAAATTGTGGGTGCTAAAGGTTTACAAGGTTTCAAGGACAGTAGATGAGGGTGGCAGCTCCTGCCAGACCTCTGGCTCCTCTGTGGGATCCCCTCCACAGGCTGCAGCTCTGGCCTAGAGACTGCTCCTGTGGTGACTCTCCATGGGCTGCAGCCTCCTTCAGGCCACATCCACCTGATCCACCATGGGCTCCTCCATGGGCTGCAGCGTGGAGATCTGCTCCGCCGTGGTACCCCATGGGCTGCAGGGGGACAGCCTGCTCCACCATGGGCCTCACCACGGGCCGCAGGGGAACTTCTGCTCCTGCGCCTGGAGCACCTCCTCCCCCTCCTTCTTCACTGACCTTGGTGTCTGCAGGGCTGTTCCTCACTCCTCTCTCTCCCAGCTGCTGTTGCCCAGCAGTTTTTTCCCCTTTCTTAAATCTGCTGTCCCAGAGGCGCAAACAACATCACTCATTGGTTCAGGTCTGGCCAGCAGTGGGTCCCTTTTGGAGCCGGCTAGAGCTGGCTCTTATCTGACATGGGGCAGCTTCTGGAATCTTCTCAGAGAGGCCACTCTTGTGGCCCCCTACTACCAAACTCTTACCACGTAAACCCAATACACAGGTAGATTTGGTACAGCCATTTTTTAACAATTTTCTGTTTTTCATTTGATCTAAGCTATTTCTTCAAGGCCATTCTCTTTTCCATATTGGAATGATCAGCTTATAGGAGAAAACTTTTTCAGTTCCAAGAATTTCCTGTTCGTTGTGCTAATGTATATGGTTAATGCGTATGGTTTGCTGTTCTTAGGGGAGTTTCTGAGCTTAGCAAGATCTCATGGTGTGTGCTCTGGTGAGGTATGTTCAGACTTTTTAATGCATCTATTTCAAAGCAGTTATTTGCACAGAAGAAAAATGTAAAATAAACAAACATTGTCATGTGTAAATAAAATCAGGCTGCAAATACAGTTGCGAAATTTTAATGATCTATCAGTTTTAGGTATTTTGCACTATGCTATAATACTAAATGATAGTTTGAAATTTGTTAGTTAGCATGCAGTTCTAAGAGTAAAACTATTTGAGTTCTGTTAAAACCATTTGGAACTTTAAATAAACTTTAAATAAAGAAGGAAAAACCTATTAAATGCAATAAGCACTCAAAATCTTCCCTAGGTTTTAACTACTTATTTCGAGTCATTTTTATTATGGCAGCCAGACCCGATGACATGCACTATGCTCTATCTCACAGATGACAATACAGTGCCATCAAAATCATAATTGTTAAAAAAAAAAAAGGAAAGATTAAACATCTTACTCTACAAGTAATACATAATGTCATATACCTCTTACTAAGAAGGCCCATCTTCTATGACCAAAGAGAATAACCTGATTTGAACTATAAGAACTGAATAGAATTGTTAAACAATCCTTTGCATTTTAAGCAACATTTAATTAGAAACATACTTTAACCACCAAAATGATAAAAATCCAACAGATTAAAATTTGAGTGTCAATTATCATAAAATTCATCATTGTAATTCTTATTAAAACTCAGTGTTTAGATAGGTAATGATTTTATAATATGGCAATTTGCATAAGGAGCCCTGAGATGGCTTATTATTTCGATCCTACACAATTACAATTCTAACTCCATACATCAGAGCTCTTAGCAATGTAAAATCACTGTGCTAATTAATAAGCCATTTACTGACTGCAGCTAGTTATGGTGGTCCTGCAGCTGACCTTACGGAAGATGAGCCATCTCTGAAGTGCCTGTGTGTAACTACAAACATAATGATGTGCCAGGAGGGAATCATTAAAAATAATTTACAGAAGCCTTCATTTACAAGATCTTTTGATAGCGTGCTTCCCCGGTGTTTAGATCCACAGTGCAACCCCTACCATTTGGAAAGTGCCAAGCAGGAGAGTGAACGAGGATACCTAAGTGGTTAATTAAGAGCCATTCGGACGCCACAAGAGCCTCCTGAAAAATCCCTCTGATGTCTGCTGTGTCAAATGTCTCTCACAGGCAAAACCACAAGAGGTAGCTGCCATAGCAGGCTAATTATTGGGGACCAGGAGCAGCTGAGAGCAGCCTGTCACACAGTGCTTGCTGTGAGCACCCAAGCCCAGGACTGAGCAGAGCACTCTTTTGTGTCATTGGACTTGAGAGAAACAGTGGAAATGAGACACTGTGATAATCAGAAGTGATTGAACAAGTCATAAAAGTGTGCAGTTGTAGATGAAATTACTCACTTTTGCTGTTTGATATATTTTGTAACTTTTTACACTTTACTGTTATTCCACTTCCAACATGTGTTTTCTTAAGTCTTTCATTTTGAATGCTTTTAAGAAAACAACAACTTGCATAGGCCTTATAGGGATAAACAGAGATTTCAAAACATCAAAGGTAATTTTTATGACATAAAAATAAATTCAAACTACATAAAAAGAACCAAAAATATATATAGGTAAAATAAAGCACATTTAATCACACCACATCATGAGACTATAGAAGAAAATATGAGCATGCACGCAAAAGTCTGCTAATTTCAGTACAGTCCGAACAACTACCAAGACTAAAACTTATGTCACTGCCTTCCTCACAGCAGCTAGAAATGAGTACCATGAGAACAAGCAATTCATGATTTATTTTTCCTTCAGCTGAGTCTCTGCAAGGTGAAGGAACAGAGCTGTCACCTTGTGAGGCATTGGATTAGTTTAGTGGCATTCAATTGGTTTACTGACCTACACGTGATTTTTCCAAATCTGCGTAGGAGATTTCTATACTTTTTTCCAGTTTGTTCTTTATGCAGCTAAGAGCAAGTGGTTTGCAGACACTTTCCAAGCCTGGTACCTTCAACATTTATTTTCTGAGGTGCCTTGCCATGACTGTTATGAGAAAGCTGTATGATCACATGATCACGTTTGCTGTGTGATCTTTGCTAGTGCGTTGTGGCTGCGTACCAAGTCTGGGACTGGGAAGAATTAGTTTACTAAAGGTGGGGACAGCAATACAGTGGCTCTGTGCCTCTGTTTGTGTGCCTATAGGTATTTGGGAGAGGGAAAGAAAAAGGAACCAACTGTGTACTTGGCATCTTATGAATGATACTGACAGGGCTTATAATTTTGCATGTGCAATTTTTGATATATAACCCATTTAGGCAACTTTATTTTGATAAGAGAATAATAATTTTTTTTTCTAGATGGAAACCACCCCTTTCAGGATGTCTGTGATGGTTTCTTTTGAAATGTATTAGACTTATTTTGTCTTATTTTATTTTTAAAATATATATATAAGTAAATTCACCAGAATTAGAAAACACCTACCCATTTCTTTTATAACCATATTCCTATGCACAAGGAAAATATTATTTTTCTAGTAGCACTACATGTTTCTGAAAGACGTGAAAGTGATCTCTCAGATCATTTTACATAAACGAATTGAGTAGCATTCACCTCTCCTCATATAAAATGCCTGCAAGTAAGATGCATTGTTCAATGTAATAATTTGGCTTCCTTCTGTAATCAGCGGAGACAGACTGCTTCAAAGGGGCAGTGGGTTCAAGCCAGTCATATTATCCCTGTGTCATTAGACAGGACGAATCGCTCTCTCACCACAGAGTGAGAGTGAGCAGCCAGTTTAGTCCCTTAATGTTTTTTAAGTGACTAAAATTTTACTTTTTTATAATTGTCCTATGGTCTGTAGAAGTGGTGTGAATTGCAGCCACACTTCTTAGAGCAGGAGACCAAGATACAAAGGAAGAGTTGGAGAAGCAAATCCATACTATGAATGTATAGCTAGATCCTGATAACGTTTAGGTTCATCTCACTCTATTCTGCTCTTAAGTACAGAGAGAGGGTCGGGCAAAACCTCAGGCTGTGGTTTCACTCTGTGATCTCACAGGAAGACAGAATCACTTGGGGAGATGCGAATCTTCATGGCTATTGTCTTCTGCTGGAAACTTATGACAGTCACTATCCTCTGGGACATTATCATCAGCAACAGCTTCACACAGCTTAAACCAGCATTTATTGTCAAACACCAACTTATGATGAAACAACTAACCATCTGTTTAACTAACTCAGGCATATGCAGTACTCTTGCAGAATTCTTTTTTTTTAATCTATTCCATTTATTGCAATGTGCACCAGTCCGTTATGTGACTGGTGCACATTGTTACTAGTTTTACTGGCAAGCAAAATGAGAGATAACAGTATGCCACAGATTTCACAAAGCAATATCGGCAACCAAAATTAGACCAAATTAGTGACTGGTTTATCACCAAGTCAGTACTATACTTAAACAATTCTGTACCGCTGAAAAGTTACAATCTCTAATTAGTGTGTTCCATTCTTGGATCTAAGAGGCAAAAATAATAGCTGACATTATCAGGTGAATTACATACCCTGTAGATACCACTGAATGGTGTAAAAATCAGTAAAACAAACTGTATTTTGAATGCAGACAGATTTCCAGTCTTGCAGTCATAAGGGAGAAGAAGAGAGAACAGCATATCAACTATTATTAAGTGAATTTTTCTGTATGGGCATTTATATGCATGTTTGCCCACAGTTGTATGAAATGGATCTTACAGAGCTAAAAGTTTAAAGATAGTTTGATAAATAACTGTGCTTGTTGGGTTATTTGTCTGAGAGACAGAACTTTTTAGAGACACAAGTGTAGTTAAAAGCTAAATGCCTTGCTTTTCAGGTGACAACTATCAGCACATCATACAAATGGTATTGTTCGTCTAGGGGAGTTAAGAAGCGCCCATCCACTGAAAACAAAAGAGAGATGAAAAATAAGCACATGGAACTTTCATGATACATATAATTAACAGAAGTTCTCATCCTTACGCAGCTCTGCTGCTTTGTTTATAATCTTTTGAGTCATTATTCTTAACATGTCTGACAATATAGAGGCAATGGAAAAGAGTTCAGTGCAAAGAGAAAAACAGCTGTTTTGTGGTGCAGCAAAGAATGCTGTCCTGAACATAAGCTCAGGCTCAATTGCAGTGGCATCTGAAAAAGGAAGTAAAAAAGATAATCCATTTCTGCTGATACAGTGTTAATCCCCCCCAATTGGAAATTATTTCAGTACTTGAATTTACAGTCAGGTGAGCTTTTAAAAGGAAAAGGGGAAAAACATGCTTCCTGTTTAACAATATTGATTTTAAGGTTTAAAATTTTGTCCTTTTTCTTCTAAAGGCCAGCTCTGCTTGTCTTTATCGTACACATAATCCCACTGAAGCCAGGAGAGGTGCTCTTGTGAGTGAGGGAAATCCCATACAGGTTTAACTTTGTGCCTACTGCCAGCCCAGATGTTGCTCTGATTAAAGACAGCAATAAAAACTCTTGTTACTTTGAACAATGCAAGATAAGACCAGTTGCAAAGTGGTGGTGAACCTTTCTCAATTTCACTGGATTTCCAGACATTGTAGATCAGGCCCTAAATTATCTAACATCACCCTGGCCCCAAGTGTGAAGTCATTCCCTGGGGAAAATCTCCTCTGAAATCTCTAATATGTCTGCNAAGCATTGTACTTCCTGAAGATCATCACCTGTCGTTAAAAGGGAATCTGTGACTGCACACCTACATGACTTACATGATTTTAGGGAGAAGGGAACATCTTTGTGCATTCTTTTTCTTTCA
>VXAL01008645.1:0-95025 GCA_013399475.1 Chauna torquata
CCGGGGAGGGAGGGAGGGAGGTGTTGCGCCTTGTTTACAGTCAGAAATCTCACATCCGAGGGGGGTGCGCCGTTTTCTACATTAAAGTCACTCCATCGTGCTGTCGTGTCCGAGAGGTTTGCACTGTTGTGAATTTTTTTTTTATTATTACTTTTAATTTAGACCCTTTTTTTGGGCCCCGGTCCTGTCCCCTGTCTCAATGCTCTAGATCTTTTGCTGTGCAAAAGAAAACTCTACTTGTGGCTGTTCACCTGTACATAGGGAAATGTATGCAAATACATTTTGTTATTTTTAAGAACACCACCATTGCGATCTCCTCTGTTTGCACATACGTGAAGAAAATAAAGATGACAATAATTTAAAAGAACTGGGATCGCTGTGGCGATTTGTCCTCCTTTGTGTGCGTTCCTGGAAGGAGGTGGCGGGGAGAGAGAGAGAGATCCCTCAGGAGGTGTTGTCCTGCACGGGGCAGAAAGGCCCTTGCAAGCACTGAGCGTGATTCCTGGGCCAGGTGGAAATCTTACTCTGGGGAAATGTACTGGGCACTTAAGGTCTTTTCTGAGACACAGGGATGAGATTGCCTCTAACAACAGGGACAGGAACGTGCACAAGGCCTCGTGTCTGCTGCTCTCTGTGCTGGATCATAGCTCTTATGTGATTACTGATTATTTTCACTGGGGCTCGCCAGGAGTCATCCCCTTGGGCTGCCTTCCACCGCAGCACCTGGGCTCACCGCCGCGGCAGGGATGGGATGGGACGGGACGATACTGGGTGCCCCGACAGGCGGGACTGGGATAGGACCGGCGCTGGGGCTGAGGCCGTGGGGCCAGTGCGCGGGGTGAGCTGCCCCTTGCCCGGCCGCACGCTCTGTGTGCTGCGAGCGCCGCGGGGCTGCTGCGAGTTTCACAGCCGGGCACTGCAGCACGCGGCTGCTGCTGGACCCTTGCTGCTTGCGCTGCCGGCCTGAGACAATTTCATAACCTCACCCGGGGTAAGCAGTGAAGTTGATTAGCCACTGGACTGCTGTGGTATTTTTAGCTCTAAATCTGTTTGCAAGTGGCAGGCTCCCAGGGCAGCAGATATGTTCCGGTTTCATTTGTCCCCATGTGGAGGTATCAATTAAGAGATAATTAATCTGGCATTTCTGATGTCTAAATGTTTTCCCCTGTGCTGCAATCAGGCAAGTTGCAGGAATGTCACCCAATAGCCCAACCACTCCTGAGTCCGTCAGCTGCTGGGGCCAGTCTGGACTCCTTGTGCAAGCAGCCAGCCGCCGAAGTTGTAAATACCTCATTAAAAGATATTGCAAAATCTGCCACCGCACCAGCGAGAAGCTTTTAAAATTGCCTCAGCATGAGTCAGTGTAAGGAGGCAGGCACACCGGGGTTGTCTGCACAGGAAGGAGATCATGGGGAGAGGGGCGAGCCCACAGACAGCGGGCACCTTTTGGAGGTGACGAGGATGAAATGCAGCAGGGAAAGTCCTGCAGCATCTTCCCCAGGTCTGAGCTGCGAGGCTGCCTTGTCTTCAGCGGGGGACCTTCAGGGTGCTGGAAATCACGGGTGACCCCGGTCTCTGTCACAGCCCGTTGTCTCCCGAAGCGGAGGGAGCAGGTCACCCTTCAAGTGCGGCAGTGCTAGCACAGCTGGGCAAGCCCGGAGTGCCAGAGGCTGTTCCGAGCTAGCACCAGCCACTAAACAACCCAGCGGTGTTTGCTTTTACATCCTCTATGTGTGCTTAAAGGTGGTTAATGGCATTAGCTCAGTCAATGCCTTTCCCTCTCCAGAAGAGCCATCATGTCTGCAAAAGTAAGGAAACGCTTTTATCGCATGCCGGAGCTGAAAGCAGAATTCCCTGAGCAGCCAAGCAGGGCCTGAAGCATTTCCCCTCGGAGCCATTAGCAGGGCTACTGTGCAGTTTCCTTGGGAGGAAGAGGCCGGTACAGCTCATTAGCTGTAAATGTAGAGTCCAAATCCCTTTGTGATATTTTCACACTGGAACCATTGAAAAAACTCACGCAGTCATCTGCAGAGTTAGCGTGCGAGGTTATTCGTGTGTGTTTAGCTGCTGTGCCCTTCCCCTAGCAGCAAGCATGGGCTTGCGAATCAGAACAAGTGCATGTGAGAAGAAAAAGGTCATTATATTTTCTGCACAGCAAGTTTGAAGGAGCATCTCCCTCGGGTAAGGGGAGGAGGAGAGAGAGACCCTGTCTGTACTAGGTCCAGGTGAAGGACTGAGCTGCTATTAGTTTTCCTTTGAAACAAGCAGCGTCTTGCTGAGTTGCAGAGCCTGCTGCCAGCTGACGGGAGGCAGCCCTGGGCAGAGCAGGAGAACGCCCGTGCTCCCGGCGCAGGGCTTTGGGAAAGGCTCTGCGGGACACGCAGCCTCTGCCGACTGCCGTGAAGCCGCTCCCCGCTCCTTCCCCCGTGGATCGGGCTCCATCCATCAGCGCTAGCTCAGCTCCGCAGCTGGCGAGGGTGAATCAGCCCCTGACGCAGCTGAAGCGTGTGGGCTGCAACAAAAGCAAGGCAGCCTCTGCAGCTCTGCTCCCCAAGAGCCAGCCACCCCGTCCCAGCGCCCGTTTCCCATGGACAGGCCCGCAAAGGCAGAGCAAAGGCAGCCTAATTGCTCTGCTGGAATGTTTCGACCAGTGGGGAGAAGTCCAATGTGGGAACAGAGGTTTGCAAAATTACCAGTCCAGCATTGCTATCAGTGCTGGCATAAATCACCCCCCTGCCCACGGACACAGCAGCCACGGGCTTGGCAAGCTGTACCCTGCCTGTCGTGCAGCCCGTGCGGGTTTAGCGCTGAGCTCCGCACAGCGCTGACCTCGCAGACAGCGTGTGATGAACTGGCCAGAAAGCCCCCATATCAAACGACACAATACCAGGAAAGGCCACGCTCCTGCTGGCATGGCGTGCTGGAAAGGTGTGGAGCAGCACAGGGGTTCAGCTGCCGGTTAGAAGACGGCACGCTGGGCTGGTGCTTTGGCAAGGCACCTTTGGTACTGCACCAGATGCCTGAGCTTTCCCAAGTGCGCTATGACTAATCAGAGCACGCCATTCTTCCAGGCAGCAGTGATGGTTCCCAGAATGTGAAGGGATTAAGGGACAAAGAGCACTTGTTGCCAGTACCATTTGTTGGCTTTGTGCATTGGCTGCTGTACTACAGTCTTGCTCCTGCACATAGGTGATGGAGCTGAGGAGAGCTGCACAAACGTGGAAGTGTTTGCAGGATCCCACGTGCAGCTTCTTCCTTTTCTCTGCCCTTAGCATGCCCTTCTCCAGTCCTCAGGCCTTCCACATCTCCAACAGGAAAAAATATCATTTACAACCAGAAAAATTAGCCAATGGTCGAATGGTGTGAGCCAGGTCACGAAGTGACTTTTAGCACAGATCGCGGTACTGATTTAGGCTCAGAATTAGTGCATTTCAGTCTGATGACATGCCTGTCCAGGAAACATCCCACTTGCCTGGCCAGCAGCAATCTGCCAGAGTTGCTGGCAGAGGGGCTGCTTCGGGCTCCCAGGTGCGATGTCCGGCTGCACGTCACCAGGCCAGCAGTGAAAACCTCATGTTTTTGGCGGCACACAGTCGGCACCCTACACCGAGTACAGCTCCAGCCCCAGGGGCAGCCACGAGCCACCTTCAGCACACGCCGTGACACCCTGGGAGCGGCAGGAAGGAGTCAGGATCCCCTCCGTGACACTGCTGGAGCGCAGCAGCTGCCCTGTCCCACCGCCCTCACGCATCCCCAAGCCACCAGCACTGCCCCATTGCCTGGTTCTTCACCATCACACTAAATCCACCGTTACTAAGGGTATGAAAACCCCCAAACCCAGCCGGTGTCGAGAAAAACCTGCCTCTCCTGCCGCTCCTCCCGCAGCCAGGACGAAGCCCTGCATTGCCAAGGCAGCAGCAGCCCCGGCCCCGGCTGCCGCAGAGCCTGCATGCTGCCAGAGCGCGGCCCCCCAGCCGCCCTGCTGCTCGGGGGGATGATGCGCGGGGACAGGAATGCGAGGGCAGGGACAGCGTGGGGCCCAGAGGCCAGGCTGGGTGGGTTCATCCGAAGGTGACACCTCGGGCTTGCTGGCGGCCGGCTCGCAGGGGGACGGAAGGGGCCGCAGCGTGGTTCATGCCCTGCGAGGCGGGTGAGCTGCGGGGGGGTGTTGCTACAAACCAGCATGGAGTCAGAGTTCTGCATTCAAAAAAACATGACATCCCCCTTGCCGGTGGGAGCTCTGCCCGGCGGGCGGGCTGAGCGCTATGAAAACACCAGGACGACGGTTACATAAGGAAGGGCACGGGCCTCATCCTGCCCTCAGCCTGCCGCCGCGGCTCTGCGAGGCGCTGAGCTCCCGCAGGTGCCGCAAGGCTCCGGGCAGCAGCTGCCCAGCGCCCTCCAGGATTTGGCCCTAGTCACAAGCTGGACTGCGCTCCGTGCTGCTGCAGAGGGCAGGAGAAAGGCTGCAAACTGCTTTTTCCTGACCTGGGAGATGCTCTGCGTGCTCAGGCTCGGTGAGACAGAGACCAGCTCTGCTCTGCGGGCATGGTTTGGGCATGGAGGAGTCCCACGGGGCCAGGTCCTGTCGGGCAGGAGCTGGGCAAGGTCTGGGATGGGCATTGCTCTGGGAAGCCAAGGGGTATGGGCTGCTTGCTGCAGGCATCTTTCACACTATTGCCCGTCAGCTCCATCCCAGCTGGGGCAGGTCTATGGTGGCACATCGTGGTACATCCCTGGATCTGTCCCTGTGCCCCAACGTGTCCTCAACTCTGCATGACAGATGTGATCTCTACCCTGGGGACCTGGCCCCAGCAAGGGGCTGTGCAGCTCCTCCCATGCTCCCTGCTCCGAAACAGGGGTGGCTGGTGTCCTGCCTCCTGCAGCCGGCCCTGCCACCTCCCCGCACTGAGGGGTGACACGCTCCGTGTCACGTCCACCTCTGGAAAGCCCCGCTCCGGTGCGGGCTGCCTGCTGCCCCAGGGGACGTGAGGACGGGAGTCATGGCTCTTCCCATGGCACCGTGGAGTTGCAGGCGCTCTGCTGGGATGCATGAGCAAGCTAAGCGGTGACATTAATTGCAGCTGACAGTGCTCCTGGGGGGAGCGATGGTGCCGAAGCCGCTGCTGCTGGGGGACGGCGATCATCTGCACTGTGCACGGAGCTGGGCTCGAGTCCCACGACACTGAGCTCTGTGCTCAGTCCAGCTCCAAAAGTCACAGGGGCAGGGACACCTCAGCCCCGAGGGACAGGAGACACTGTGCTGACCTGAAGCACTGGCTACGGGGGGAGCAGAGTGGGTCATGGTCACAGCCCCTTCTCAGGCCCCAGAGCAGCTCAGCTCCAGCTCCAGCTCCCTCCAGGCAGCAGGGGAAGCAGCGGGGAGCTGGGAGAGACCTGTGAGCCATCCTGATGCTTGAATCCAGCCCTGGCACAGCATCTGCCCCGCGGTGCCCAGCATCGCTCTGCCCTCTCCGGCCAGCACTGCCTGCAGCCGGGCTCTGCCTCCCCCAGCCCCGCACGTGGGATGCGCACTTCCCTCCAGCTTCTCCGCTTGCTCTGGCTCCCCTTCACTGGCGGTGCCCCAGCCCTCAGGTGCTGTCTCTCACACAGCTCTTTTCCCACCTCGATTTTGTGCCGAGTAAGAGCTACCACTTCTGCCGGTTCAGCAAGATCTGGCAAGGATGGTGAGGATTGCCTGCACACAGCATGGGCAGCCCAGGGCTGTGAGGGCTCCTCCTCCTCTGGGCAGCAAATGGTTAAGGGAATTAGTACGGAAAGTTGATAGAAATAATTCAGTAGCTCCTGTAGGAAGATTGTGATTTAGCTTAATTATCATAACTACATTTTCAGTCTCTCTGCTAATAATTACGAAACAATAGAGCAACACGCGAACGCAGCCGCCCGCCTTCCCTGCCAGCCACGGCTCGCCCTGCGGCTCGGGGGACGGCGGGCAGCCCGCGGGGATGCTGGGCAGCAGGGATGCGTTACTTCCCCTGCCCCTCACTCTGGGCATTGGGTTTCCTTCTCCCTCTGCCCGACAAACTGCCTGACACCTCAGCTCCAGCATCAGCAATGAGCGGACCCTGCTTCGGCACAAATATATCTGTTCTCCTGAAAGTGGAGGAGAATAGTCTGGAAATAGGAGTTTCTGAAGGGGAAACCTGCGCTTGATCTGCCTGTGCGTGCTGTGGTCGTGATCTCCCCAGCACCACCTCCCAGGGTGAGCAAGGGGCAGCTCCGTCCAGGTCCACGGTGGCCCAGGAGATGAGACCAGCAAGAGGAGAGCCAGCCCCAGGCAGCTACTGGCAGGAACATTCACTGGAAACAGCTAATTTAGGCTGGGCATTAAACATGATGACTTTTGAACGTGGACAGGAGCATCCCTGCAGCCTGCTTCCGACTTCACCTGCCCAGGGGGACATGGAGGCTTCGCAGCTGCTGTGGCAGGTCCCGGGGTCAGTGTGGTGGTGTGGGACAGCCCCAGCTCCTCTGGGGGATCCCAGGAGAGCCCTGGGGAGGGCAGACACCATGTCCAGGAGGCAACGTGAGCAAGAGGGAGATGTGCTGCAACCACATCATGTGCAGACCCCCAAAGAGCAGCCAGGACCATGGGGAAGCCCTTCCCCATCCCACCATCTGCCTCCAGCTGGGACATAGCCTGACCCTCCGGGAGGGATCCCTGCCCTCCTCGCCCTGGCTCGGCAGCAGCACCCCCCCAGCCCTGTCCTGTGCCCCCCAGCACGCCCACCACCTGCACGGATCCAGCCACGGTCCCTGTAGCG
This sequence comes from Chauna torquata, assembly GCA_013399475.1. Taxonomy (NCBI): domain Eukaryota; kingdom Metazoa; phylum Chordata; class Aves; order Anseriformes; family Anhimidae; genus Chauna; species Chauna torquata. Next base: position 6,786 of record VXAL01008645.1, read on the forward strand.
CTGGGGCAGGTCTATGAGCTCAGGCTGCCCGGGGCTGTCTGCCCCTGTCCTGCAGGTGACAGTGTGTCCCGTCCTGCCTGCCACGCTGCTCCGGCAAGATGCGGGGTGAGGGCTGAGCCGCTCAGTGCTGCTCTAATTGCGTTTTCTTAAGCAACGGCCAGGCGTTAAAGTGCCTCGTAACGTAAAGGCTCCGTATGGCGAGGCAGAGTCCCTGCTGCGACACAGAAATTACCTCCCCACGACTTTGCTGCAAACACCCTCTGCCTCCAGCCCCGGCTGGAGCGAGGTCTCGCAGCAGATTCCCAGCACGTCGTGCACGCAGTACAGCCATGCTGGGGAGCCTCGCGTCCACCCGGACCTGCTGGAGGCCCACAGCCTTTCCTGGAAAAGGGAGGCCTATCTGCCTTCTCCCTTTTTGGACTCCCAGCCCCGATCGCACAGAGACCGTTCGAGTTGCTGCTGCTTTGAAGCAAGGCTAACCCCCGCCCCCGGGCTGCCTCACCGCTTCACCCAGAGACGCAGGACGAACCGGCCCCGGAGCACCCGGCCCGCCGGGGGACCGCAGCCGGCACGGGGCACCGCGAGGAACCGGTGCGCAGGGGCAGAGCCAGCACGAGTCCCTCGCTGCCCCTCTTGGCTGAGCCAGGCTTGGGGTTCGCCAGCCACAGACAGGCGTTTGGTCTGCCCCCCGCTTTGGGCTGGGGACGTTAGCTGTGCCCCGGTGCACTGCAGCGTCCCTGCCCCGCAGCCACCGACACCCGCCCCTCCCTGTGGCACCTCTGCGTGCCCTGCCGTGCAGAAAGCTATTTCAGGACCCGACCCGACACTCCCTGATGTCAGCTCCAATTAGTTATATCCTGCAAGGGAAAAAAAAGTCCCCTAACACCTGCTCTGGTGGTGGGACAACGGCATTAAGATGTCCCAGGTGCTCATCCGGGTTCCCTGAGCAAACCGGGAGTTGCGCACAGCACTGGGAAGGTGGCAGGAGGGGGCAGCTGCCCCCCTGCAACTGCGGCTCCACGGGGAGGTCTGATCCTGCGCTGGCCAGCCCTGCTCCGCAACCTGCCCTCCGCCCAGCTGCCCCTGCGGGCCGGGGTCCCCCGCCTGCGGCAGCACTAAGGCAGGCATCAGCGCTCGCCTCTGCGCCGCTGTACCCCGCAGTCACGGTAGTGAGAGACAGAATGTCAGGCATTTCACGTTTTCATTGTCCTCCCCCACAATGGCATTCTCTTTCTCTAAATAGCCGCTGAGCTGAAGACACAACAACACGCTGCTTCCCCCAAATAGCTCCAGCAAAACAAATGAAGGAAGCTCGGAGGGGTCAGAGCAGAGCTCGCCGCTGGCCGTGGGACACCCCAGGGACTCCGCAGGGACTCTGTAGGGACCCCCCTGGGACCCGGCAGCCCCCAGCCCTGCGCAGGTGCCGGTGGGCGGCCCTGGAGCCCAGGAGCTGGCGGGAGCGGCGGCAGCAGAGACACAGACACAGAGAGCTGCTTCCAGCCGTTACGGCACTTAAGCAACTTCTCACCGTTGCCGCTAACACCGTAACCAGCAGCGAGGCTGTGCTTTCCCTCCCCGAGGAATACTGTTAACTGAAAACGAAGCGCAGAGGCAGGGAAATTGCTCGACAGAGTGGTTTGGTAATTGTTAAAAAGAAGAACTTGTTTTCTTCATCTTGCAACCGAAAATTGCACAATGAGGCTTGCAGTATCTTCTGCTCTGCGAGTTTGCAAGCAAAGGCTTTGGGGCAATACAAATTTCAGACTGCTACAAGCGGAATAGTTCCGAGGCTGCTGTGGACCGTGTGCTGCCCAGAAGGGATGCAGCCGCGGAGGCTGGGATGGCGGTGGCTGCGCTTGCCTTACCCCCGTGGTGGCTGATGGCAGCGCGGCAGCGCGCAGAATGAGGGGCCGCAGGACGGGGCTGCGCGAGAAAACAGCAAGCGGCGATTTGCCCGTCTGGGCAATATGCTGAGGGCTTTGAGGTCTTATTATAAAGCAGGTTTTTCTAAACTGAGGGCATAAATGGAGGCTGTTGTCACCCTGTGCGTACCCAAGGCAGCAGCTACACGTGGGCACAACAGTGGGGACACTGGTGGCCCATCCTGGTGTCACAGCCTCCTTCACAGCCTTTTCCTCCTAAAAGCCACCTGTAGCCCCGTGGAGGACGCAGGCTGGGGGCTGGACAGGGCACAGGACCCAGGGAGGAGCCAGCACCTCTGTGACGATGGGCTCTGCAGAGGCCAGCCCGTGTGCCTAGGGGCAAGGCAAGAGGTGCAGTAAGCAAGGAGAGCGTTTAAGAGCTCGGTTCTCTGGGTTGCCATAAGAACAGGTACGGCGATGACGACTCGGAGCTGTTTAACATACTGCTACTCTGCACAGGGTGCACAGATGCTCTGCAGGTCAGCCCGGGGTAGAAGAGAGGACACGTCCCTGAGCCAGCCCCAGGCCTGTGTGACAGCCCACGCTCAGTTAGGATTTATTGCTTGCCTTGGTGCGACCCCCATCTACCCCAGGCACAGACTTGAGATTTAGAAAAAGAAAAGAAGAAAATCCTAGCAGCGCTCAGGGAAGCCTCCTGGCCACCTTGAAGATGGACAGCTGGCCACGTGCCTCGTGCTGCCCAGGCACATCGGGGGTTTCCTGGTGGGCACGGGGTGCTGCTGCCCTGTCTTGGATTTGCCATTTGGATGCGAATGGGAATGCTCCGGCATGGGGCAACAGTCACAGACACTTTATTTTATTTGACTCAGAAAAGGTTACTGGGTATTAAAAAGAAAATGGAAAAAAAAATTAACCTACAAAAACCTTACAGCCCTGTTTTGTCCCAGTTTTAAATGGTAAAATCTGTACTTTGTTCTCATCTGTTGTTGCAAAATTGAACCACTTTCAGCCTCTCGCCTTACTTAACCACAGGCTACCTCCTTGCAGAGCTGCTGAGTGCAACGCAGAATCAAAGATTGTGCTCGGCCCAGAAACCTGAATTGTGTGCACATTGCTAAAGAGTACACAAGGAGACCTGGCTTTGAAGCAACACGGTCACGAGCCAGCGAGCCCCCAAAGAATCGCTGGTGCGCGCCGCGCCAAGCCGAGGAGTGCGCTTCCAGCTGAGACGCTGCACTGCACATCCACGCAACGCCTTCCCGGTACCTGCCCTGGCCCAGCAACAGCGAGGTGCTACACGGCATTGCATCTCAATTTCCCAAGCGATTTGTCAATGAACGAAGAGAGTCCTGGCCCGTGCAGGCACCACTCAGGAGCGTTTCTGGCTGGAGCAAGTGGTCAGCAGCGCTGGAGGGTCCAAGTCAAGAAAGCCGTGCTCCAGCTAGCATCTCTCTGCAGGGGGGGTCAGCGATGCTCCTGCTGTCAGCAGGTAATGTAGGGAGGATAATTCACTTATCAAGCCATTTAATGTAATTCTTAGATGTTAATACTGTGCTTTCTATTTCTTTTAAGCCCTGAATAATCTCTTCCCTGCTCTGACTCACGCTACCCCAGAGAGCCAGGGCCGTGCGTTGTGTTACCGCTGCCTGTGCGTTCCCTACGCGTGAGCTCCCTGGCCGTGCCTGTCCTTGCCTCTCCCTTTATTCCTCCACCGGGCAGTACCAGACACTGACCCGATGCCTGCAGCTCAGCAGCAGCAGCCCAAGCTCTGTAACCCTCAGCGCTGCCGCAGCCGGCAGCCCTGGCCTCGCTCAGCAGCACTGGCAGGGCTGCAGTCACTCCCTGCTGTCTGTTTTATCCAAGCCCATCCTGAGCACTGGAAAAAGGTGTGACTCCAGCCCAGCAGAGGGGCAATATATATATATTTTTACATGACTGGAAGAAGAGTTACACGTGCAAAGCTGCAAGCTGTGTCTGACACCCATCTGGTCTTGTTTCCCCAAAGTATCTTTCAAAAGCTGGGTCCCCAATCAGCACCAAGCCCCTTGTCCCACGGGGGCTGATCTACACCTGCAGACCCCCGAGCAGGCTCGAGGGCTTTCCTCCTCCCCTCTTCTCTGCCCACAAAGCCTCCTGGAGGCCAGGAGGGCGCAGGGTGCCAGCTGCCTGTGAGCAGCCTGGCTTTTGAAATCCACTCCAGCCCTGCGGCGTGGCTTGCTCGCCCCAGCCTGCTGCTGGAGCATTAATTGAGTTGCCACTTTATCTGATGCCTCCCTTCCCAGACAGCACGTCTTGCTCGGTTGCAGCTTTCATAGCTTCATTACAAATGACGTATCTCATATCACGGGGGATGTTATTTACACAGCAGCTCTCGCTGTCTGACATCTGCATTTAGATTACAGCGCGGCACAGCCCCCGCTCTCCGTGCACCCAGGACCCAATGCTTTCCCTTCGGCTCCTCTGTCCCCTCTCCCCGTTCGCAGGTGGGGAACTGCGACCTGCACAGGCTGTGCTGCAAAGTGCTGCACGCAGGGATTTGTGCTCAGGCGTCCCACAGCAAGGCCAGTGCCACCCTGCAGTGCCACCCTCTGCCACCCCTCTCCTTTGCAGGGCTCTGGAGGCAGAGGATGCTCCGTGTGAGGCAAGACATCCAGTCCTGGCGTGCGGCGGCAGCGAGAGCTGCTGTAGGTAGCCAGCCATGGGTTGGACTTGAAACCAGGCTTCATGAGTTATTTATAAGCTATGGGAGGGAAATGTTAATAAATAATACATCAGCATTCTCACATTCTGCATGCGTGTGTCTATAGATAAATATTTCATGCTCCCGGAATACGCATAGATGCTTGTTGATAAATAAAAATTGGAAAATGTTCTATTGGATGTTTTTAAATGTGACTCCAAACTTGCATCCAAAGAACAGCATGTACCTTGTGTACAGCACAAAGATGCTAATTTCCCTCAGCAGAGGCTGCCTCAAATGTATCGTTGCAGCGCACTGGGCACAGTGCCTAGTGTAGCATGCACACCCCAGAAACGTATAGCCCCAGCTTTTCCTTCCACACCATTATTTTAACATCATTTTTATAGCAATGGTATTCAAGCAGCTTCTCTAATTACACCTTGTAGTTACTGGGCTTGGGACACAGCTGTCAGGCTTCTAAATTTTAGTGGAGAAACCCAGAAGGCAGCACATTTCCTCTTCTAAGTGTCATTGAAGTTCACAGTGCGCTCAGGCATGGCTGCCGATGCACAGCTTGTTACCGCTGTTTTATTAGGCAGGTGGTTTCTCCCAGAGGAAAAGCGTGAGATACGGAGAGGGCCATCAGCAAACCCATGGGTTTGGCCTCAGGCTGCCACACACAGCTCCCGGGCTCCCCGCTACCCCACCAGCACTGGGGCTGCCGTGACAGCATCGCGTTCAGCCCGGCTTCCTCCTGCTGCCCCCGCGGGGACAGCACAGCCACCTCCCTGCCCTCCTGGGGCGGGGAGAGACGAGCACACCACGCGTGGGGTCTCTCCAGTGGATGCCACAGCCGTGGCATCTGTCTGTTGGGCTCTGTGGCCAAGCCTGTCCTTGCTGCTTGCTGCTTGGGAAGTCTCGGGCAAGGCCAGCACCTCTGCATTACAGCATCAGCCTCTGCCAGTCCGGCACAGGCAGCCAGGGCAGGCAAAGAGGCTGTTTTTCGCAGAAATACAGAAGAACTGGGCTTCCAGAACAGGTTGCTCTCTGCCAGCTCCATGCGCCATGCTGGAAGTGGAAAGGTTTAGCAGTGCCGTTATTTAACTCTCTTCCTGGAGAAGGTTGTGAACCGCACCTCGCCGATGCCCCTTGCTTGCACGAATGCAGGGAGCCTCAGAGAGCAGCGGGTGCAAGCGGTGTGCGCAGGCAAACAAACGTGCTGCGGGCAGTGCTCCTGGCCGGTTCTGCTGGTACACACCTGTGTAACACACCGACACCACTGGGCTTTTTCCAGTGGCTGGGCTTTGGCCGGTGATTTTTTCGCTGTTTTGATGTTACGTGCCCAGTTATCACTAGCAGGAGGCCCCATCACTCAGCCAGAGGTACAAAACGTGAGACTCCACATGCACCAGGGAAGCCCTGAGGGCAGCAGGAGCATCCAAAGGGGTGCTGCATGCCCCAGGTTTTGAAAACCTCCCCAGGGAGGATTTACACCCGGCACCGTGCCAGGGAGGTGCAGGACGAGCCCCCGAGCCTGCCTCCGCTTCCAGCCTCGGCCGCATCTGAGCAGCGCGCTGCGGGGCCGCCCCGTGCGCAGCACAGCCGGGGAGCAGCGCTTGGATGTCGTGCCACCGGCTGGAACCGCAGCCTCGCCGCCTCTTCCTCGGGGCAGACTCGCACGCGGCCGCGCCGCCTGCCCGCTCGCTGCCTCCAGCCCCGCTCACACCGCTCCTTCACCCCCAGCAGCCACCACCGCCAGGGCAGGCTCATCGTCCTTGTCCCCCTCCGCAGCAGAGACATTCCTGCGGTGGCACCTTTTGCTTTGCAGGGTGCTTTTTCCCCACCTGGTACTTGTATGAAGCACACAGGGAGAGAGAAGCTTGTGATATCCGACAAGTCTGAAATTACGCTACGTGCATCTTCAACACAAGAAGTGCGGGAACTTCATTCCTAGTCTGATCTACTCCCGACGTTGCAGGTCCCCTCTTCGTCCAGCCACATTAGAAAATGTCCAGGCTCTGTTGTATGTCAGGAAATAAGTTCAGAAAGAAGATACATCTCTCCCATGACCCATCTCCTCCTCCTTTAATTCTGGTTTATCACCCTGAATAAACTGGAGTAATTGTGCAGAAAATTGCTCGATCTGCAGCATGCCCATGAGGAATTTCTGCTCTGGGTACAACTGGCTGTCGCCAGTGGCCGGATCCCCCCAGCAGCAGTGTCCCAGGCACGTCGGGTTGCGTGAGGGTGCTGTGGGGTGAGGTGGGATGTCCGCCTGCATCTGTCTGGACCAGGGTGGGCGCAGCCTCTCGGTGCTCCCCAGCTCCCCGCCGCATTGGGATGAGCCTGGGCAGTGCCCCTGCAGGGTTGAGGCTGGGGCAAAAGCACCGTCCCCCCCAAAAACACGCACCTGCTCCGCTCCAGGCTGGTCTCAGCAGGGTGGGCGCTGAGAGGTGCCCAAGTCTGGGGTTGGTTTCCGTGGGGTGCAGACCCCACGTCCGCACCCAGCTCGTCCAGGTGTGCTGGACTGGCAAGGACAGGCACAAGCGCGGCACGAGGACAAGTGGCTGAAGTGTCCCACACAACAGCATGAGGAGAGCCTCCACCCCGCAGACTTTCGTGCTGCTCGCGACGAGCAGAACGGATACAAAAATAGTGCCTATTGTGTGCGGGCACCGGGCTGCGGCGGGGTTGTGTAACGCGGCCAGGGGGCTGGCTCTCCTGGCAGGTGGCGGGGCTGCCGCGGGATGCGGGGCACCCCGGCACCCCGCACCCCCCTCCCGGCCGCGTGCTCCAGCCTGACCCCATGCCAGCTCCCGTCGGCCTCCTCCCAACCTGCAGAGCCCGCAGTTGGCCAGGAGCAGCCTCTTTCCATTTCTGGGTGGTACGAAACCCCACAAAGCTCTGCTGGCTCAGAAGGGCCCCATCGCACAAGCAGCTAGAGGCTGGGATCACATCTGGTACGGGTACCGCGCGTGCTCCCCCGTGCTGGTACCGCGCTGCGGGCATCAGCTTGTGGCCAGCGGCAGCGACAGGGTCCAGGCAGGATGGACGCAGGCAGCTGTGCTCCCATCCTGAGGGTGCGAGGTGCTGCCGTGCCCACACTGCAGCGGCTGCACTTTGCCGACAGCTCGCGGGCTGCTTTGCAACACCGTGGTGCCGGCGAGAGTTTCAGCAAAGCTGGGCCGTGGGCCCGGTGGGTCGGACGCAGGTCCGTCAGCCACCGCGGCAGCCGGTCCGTGGCGAGGCGCGGGTGGGATGCAGGGCGGCAGAGGTGGCTCGGTGGTGCTTGTGCTCACCGGGCACAGCGCAGGGCTTGGCCGTGTTTCACTGAGCAGGGACAGGGAGATAAGCAGCCCTGTTCTTAAGGGTGAGGAAGGCTCCCAGCAGATCCTCCTCCAGGTTTCCTTCCCCTGAGCTTTTTCTCACCCTCCGCCTCTCCCGAGATAACAATCAATAATACCGCAGGTTTAATTAATGTTTTTGACTTCCAGCACATGGATGGGATTTCTCCTCTGTGCTTTTGCCAGAAGTCTTCTGATCCTGCCAAACAGCCAGGAAATCTGGGCTGGCAAGAGCGGCTCCATACCTGCAGCTGCTAGCCAGGCAAGGGGCCGTGCACCGGGTGCTCGGATCCCGTGCTGGGCATCGCATGAAAAGCAACGACAGCCGGGTGAAACACCAGCCTCCCTGCACCCCAGCACCAGTCCCAGCCTCGCCAGGGCAAGGAAAGGGACCGTGATCCATGGGCAGCTGTCCCCCGTGTCCCCCACAGTGGCACAGGCTCCCGATGTGCTCGATGGCTCTCCTCCCCAGCTCTGCTCACTCCTGAGGCCTGGGTCACCCCTCTGGTGTCACGGCCACCTCCCTCAGGCAGGCACACGACGCATCCACCTCCGTTCCTTGCTCTACTCCGTTCCTCTGCCCTTGTGCGCTGCCCCCGGAGTCCTGGGCACTTGGGCACGCAGGGGCCAGAAGGTGCGTGCGCGCCGGCACGTGGGAGCAGGCAGACGTGCTTCTGCGCAGCACCAGAAGTGGCTGGGAGCCTTTGGCTCTTTAGCTCTCCTGTCCGCCGCTGCTGTCATTACAACTAATTACTGCCCAGCCAGGGTGGCTCCCCTCCAGCAGACAGGGCTCCCATCCCCTTGGGACGGGTTTGGGGAAGGCTGGTGTCCCGCTGGGACTCAATCTGCTCACAGCCACCTGCAGACACAGGCACCAATGAAAAGAAAATGGCCATGCCAGGATGCAAGCCTGACCGCGGCCCAGGCAGGGGGCGATGCACCGGGGTGAGCAGGGAGCAGATTCCCTCCAGCAGAAGACATGCCCCGCAGCCCCGCTGGCCGTGCTCCCTGCGGCTGCGGGCACTGGGGCCACCGCCTCCATCCCAGCTGTGCGGCCCCAGCCCCTCTGCACCAAAATAGCCGCTCGGCCCCACCGCCAGCTCTGCCGCCTTGCAGCCCCGGCACCGTGGCACCAAAATAGTCCTGCTAACGGCTGGCGCATTGCTGCTCTCCGGGGCCTTTCTCCTTTTGTCCAAGATGCTCAGATGATGTAAAATTAGATTTCCTTTAAAATGTAGCCCTACTGTTAAAAAGAAATGCTAATAACATGCAGCCCAAGGGCTAAAGATGGAGCCAAGCCCATTAACACACTGGCGCCTTTGCCATCTGAAGTGGGATTTTGGAGCCAGCTTGCTCCAGCACAGCCAAGGACGTGCTGCTGCTCCGGAGCTGACTCCAGCCACAGCTCCCTCTCCTGCAGGGAGGCAAGGGCATCCAGTGCAGGTGGCTGCCTCTAATTACAGGGAGGGCTTCTTCCCAGGGTGTTTAATTAGTGCTGGAGGGCAGAGATGTGCTATCAGAGCCAAGGCAGCCTCAGTGTGGTCTGGCAGACCACACGGCAGCGCCGGGGACCAGGCAGCAGGGCAGTGGGGAGCTCACTGCATCGGACTGCAGGCCCCCAGAGGGGTCACGGTGCGGTGCTGGGGACATGCTCGCCTCCCAGCTGCAGCCGCACTGTCACGGGGGGAGTGGGGAGGTCTGTGGAGAGGAGGTGATGATCCTGCTTCTCCCCATCCTGCTGCATTGCCATGTTACTGTGCTCCCATGTGCCCCAGAAAACCATCACACGGACCATAGCATTTTGCTAAGCCTATCAAACCAAATTCAGGAGCTGAAAGCTTCCTGGAAAGGTGCTGCCTGCACTCAGAGCAGGAAACATCCCTTTCCTGTGGCCAGGCTGCAGGAGCACCGGTGGGCAAAACATCCCCCTTGCAGCGAAGCACGGAGCCACCGGTGAGCAACGCGCTCCGGGAAGGAGCTGTGCCTTTCCCAGCCAGCAGCTGCAGGAGCAGGCTGTGAACTCCTCAGCTGTGCTCCTTGCTGCCGGTGAGTCGTGCAGCCCCCCCGTGAGCCCTCCCGGCTCTGCAGCTGACCCGGGGTGCTGCCGTGGGGGCTGTTTGGTTAAATGCTTGCTGCAAAGCGGGCTGGTTTCTGCGAAACCCGCTGCGGAGACCTGCTGGCTTCCAGCGCGGGCAATCGATGCGCACCGACCTCGCTGCGCACAAGCCTGGTTGATCCGAGAGCTCAGCCCCGGCTCTGGCTGCTTCCCAGCAGCCACTTAACCATTGCCCAGCAGCGGGGCCCCAGCGCTGACACAGTCACTGCCGCAGCCGCGGGCAGCACCGGGCCAGACGGGGCCGGGATGTGCAGGGGCTGCGCAGTGCCCGGGCTGCGTCCCTGCTACAGCCGGGGTGCCCGCAGGCACCGGCTGAACCCACACCCCAAGGAGCATCCTTGCCCGTGCTCCTGGTGGCCTCCGGCTCTTCCTGGGGAACTCCGCACACCCAAAATACCCCACAGGCTCTCTGGCCGTCACAACAGGGGGGTGCCAGGGTGCTGTGCTGGGGTGTCCCGGTGGGGAGGACCTGCTGCAGCCTTCCCTCCTGCGGGGCAGGCAGGAGCAGAGCCACGCTGCCCGGCACAAATCCCCTTAAACGCTCCGGGACGCCGTGCCTCGAGCCTCCCCGACGGACTAAGGCTACTTACAGCACTCTAAGCTCCTCAGCAGATGACTGCTTGAGACCATCAAAGAGGTATTAAAAGCTTAAGGCAGGTAAATGTTTAAAGTGCTCTAAGCCCCCACGGTGCCGCAGGGAAGTCCCCGCGAAGCAGCCTCCACCGGGCCCCTGAGGCCTCGGCCACCCCACCAGCCGCATCCGCACCGCGAAGGCTCACCCTGCCTCGTCTCCCCAGCACCTTATTTATTTTCTGTCTAGACGCTGGTGGATTTGTTATGCAGCCCTCTGCACCCCAGCCACGGCTTCTGTGCTGTTTCATCAGGAGAGCAATAAAACTAATGGCTTTTTGTGGGCAGTTGCACGCTTAATTCGAGCTCTACCCACTGAAAAGCCTGAATGAAATTGCACAGAGCTCCGTCGGTGCCCCAGGAGTGTTTTCATAAATAAATTTGGAGGTTTCAGTGGGACCTTTAATACACACTAAGTAGGAGTCTGTCACAAATGTGTCCTCTTGCTAAGGGACAGCAGAATATATCTTGTTCGCAACAGCAGATCAATCCATACAGATTTTCCTCAAGTGGTTTCTCAATGTCGTTAATGACTCGTCCCTTCTGGTTGCAAAGAACTGTATTTGCAGGCACTGGATACCACAAATTACTTCATTCGCTTTCAAGATACTGAAGCTGCCCTTAAGCTCAAAATTGCAAGTTATTGCAGGTATCTGCCCTTCTTTTCTCTGAGGAACCACGAGAAGAGCCTTGCTGCCTGTCTCCCTCCCAGTTCTTGCGTTCCTACATGTTTATTTGCCGTGTGGGAACAAGCCGAGTTCTCCATTTCTCGCCATGCATCTGCCCCAGGGGTGGCTGTAACGGAGGAGGACCCTCGGAGGATGCTCGCGCTCCCCGGGCTCAGCTAGCCCAGCCAGTGCCGCTGCTGTAGCGCTTCTGAGCACGCCCCGTGGGGCAGGAGCACCCTGTCCCTTCCCAGAGCTCGCTGCCCACCTCGGAGTAGGGCTGGCTCTCAGTCTCCTTGCCGATTCTACAAATACTTATTCCTACAGCATCAGCCTTGCAGGCGCTTCAGTTTGCTGTTTAACTTTGCTGGGTTACACACCACCTGAAGCACACAGGTGTTGCAAAGGCAACGAAGCAAATTAGTGTTTTACTTCAGCACAAGGAAGGTCCCATCCGGCCGAGTGACCGAACGCCCCCACGACTCCTTTTCGGCACCCTTCCAGCCAGGCCCTCAGGCTCCTGCCGCCGCCTCCCATGCAGCGCACGGCGCTGCCGCCGGCCCTGCACCCCCTCTGCTCCCAGCCTCTGCTTCCTCTCTCAAGTGGGCACAGAAAGAACTTCCGAGGAGGCGATTCAGCCACCGCCTGCGAGCTGTCTACCCTCCGAAGTCCGATCCGGAGAGCGAGCCGGCAGCGGTGTGTCTCAGCGCGGCTGCGTGGGAGTGAGCGGCCCCCGGCCCGTGACGGATCACCGCTGTTAGCCCCGTGACGGGCACGGGAACCTACCGCGGGGTCTTTCACGGGTTTTGTCTCTGTGTGGAGACAGAGAGGGGGAAAGGCAGCCAAGCACTTTGATGTGGATCAGCACAGAGCTCCCAGGGGTCGGGCGGCCACCTCAGGCTCCCCAGGCCACCAGAGGAGGTTTGCTTCCTCCAGCTAAAGGCCCAGACCTCTGAGAAATACTCAGGCCCCAGGAGCCCAGCCACGGGTGAACACGTATCTGCAGGGACAGGAGGATTTCCACGTGAAAGGCAGAATCCTCCGTATGAAAGAAGGAATCAACTTGGGAAGACATACAGAGAGTGCAGCGTGACGCTAACATGAAAAGCAAGCTCACGCGCGTGGACGTTGTGTACGAGCCTGTGCACGCCCACATCCACACCTCGCACACGCAGCCTCGTGCCGCACGCAGGAGGAACGCCTGCAGCTCCGGCCGGGTCCCCGCGCTGCCAGAGGGGCCAGAGGCCGCGAGCGCTCGCGTGCTGGTGCCGTGGCGGTCGGACCCTGCGGGTGGGCAGCTGCAGGTCTCATCCTGAACTGCACAGCTCCCCGCGACTTCCCCCGCTGGAAGGGGGCCTGTGGGCCTGCAGCATGCTGCTCGCACCACCACCCGTGCCTCTTCCTCTTCTTCCTCTGCACGGGGCCCCGCTCTGCAGCGCGGTCCCACCAGCACGCCCGGGAGACCCCCGGCCCCCAGCACTGGGGCACGCGGTTCCCTAAGGCTGACGTGCCTTTGCGCTGAGGGATTCCCACGTGTGCTTCACAGCTTCTTTAAACAAAATCCGAGCCCTGGCCAGCAAATTGAATCCTTTACCACGGAGCTAAACTTCATACGAATTTCAAACCCTAAAAAAAGCAATTTAAATAAAAGCTACTTAAATAATAACCATACAATTACATCATGAGAGACAGGAAAATAGCAAGAGAATTTATAAAAAAAAAAAGCCAGGCTTACTCAGCTTTTAATGTAGCACAAGTGTTCACTCAGGCATTCTTGGAATGAGAATTTTAAATTAAGGTTGATGATAGCTTGAAATAATAAGCTCCATACTGTCTACAAGGCTTTTATTCTATTAACTCCTGCATCTCGAACAGGATGATAAATTCACTCAGTACTGGTCAATTAGCACTTTTTCTTTCAGCCTGTGTTTTCCACAGATACATTCTCTGCAATCCAGACTGTGCTGGTGCTGGGCACTTGCAAAAAGCCTTCCCGTTCAACTGAATTTAATGACTGAGAGGTTTCGCTGTCGGGTAAATCCTGATCTCTGAAGTGGAAACAAACAGGACATGCCTTCATGTCTCTCTACTCCGTGCTTTGCCACTACTTTTTTGTACATAATATCCCGGGAGCCCCCAGGAAACAGCAGCACATTCATAACGCCAGCCCTCTGGCCTCCATGCCCTGGTTCAGCTTCATTTCTCCTCTCTAGGTTCAGACCCACTCCCATTTTTCAGAAATATCTTTGCCCTTAACTGGCATTTCTCTCTCACCCTGGTCTGTCACCGAGTTCATGGCAGGGCCACCACTTGGCCTCTGCTTGTGAGGGTGACAAGGACACGTGCTGACAAGTGAGGCACCTTGTGTCCTCACCTCTTTGTGCAGCCCACAGCACCCTGGGAACCTACCGGGAGAAAGAGCGAATGACTTACTGTCGTCAGCTACAGTGAAATGAATACTGGGACAGGACCTGCTGCTTTGCTGGGATCTTGCTCAGGACGCCATCCCACCCAGCATCCCAGCTCCAGCACGCAGCAGGCTCCCAGAGAAGGCAGCAAGAAGAGGGCCGGTTTAACGGTGCATCCCAGGACGTGCCACCAGCCGTCGAGGATCTGTGGCACTGGGACTTTCTGAGCCAGAGGTGATACCTTGCCTTTCTAGCCTCTGAGGGACGTGTTTTTGGAAGGAACCACCCAAGTTTGCTGCACCTTAAATAACAACAGCCCTACCGAAAGCAGAGGTGGCTCCCAGGGAGAGCTCGTGACCTGCCTGACCCAGAGCAGAGCCCGGTGCTCGCTGCAGGGCCCTGCCCCGGCTGCAGAGCGGCACGGGGACTTCCCAGAGCTCGTTGGTACCTGTAATGTCTCGGCCTAGTGCTGTGCGCAGCCCCTTCCTTACACCTCGCTACAGCATCCCGCTGTGCTGCAGGGGCACGCGTCCCCGGGGATCGCCGTGGGCGCGCACAGCCCTCTGCACAGGGCGCTGCCTCCTCGGGATGCACGCTCCTGCCAGGCAGCCAGCGCGGAGCGGAGCCCTCCTGGGAAGCTGGGAGGTGCCCCCAGGCTTTGCTGGGGAGATCGAGAGGACAAACTGGGTAGACTGGTCGCTGGTGCTGCTGTGGGAATGCAGAGCATTCGAATGAAGCCTGGCCCAAGTACAGCATCTTGTTTAAGGACATGAAAGGCGGCAGCAAAGGGCTGTTCTGATTTATGCTCAGGATACATGTACAATAAGCAATTCAGTAAATAAAATGAAATGTGAGCTGGGAAGGGTTCCCAGCAAACTTTCCCCTTAGGAAGAGCTGTATCTTTGACAGTCTGACATTGCAAGTGTCCCAGATTCCTTAAACTGGATACATAACTGGGAAATGCAATGGTGGCACCACCTCTGCAATGACAGGAAAATTCAAGTCCTGATTCCCCCAGCCCCTTCCCCTGCCTGGTGTTTTTCCATGGCCTGGTTACTCTTTGGACACATCCCAAGTTCCTTCCTGTGGTGGTCTCTGAAATTCATTTAAATCAGGAAATTACCCTGCCTGTTTTTCTCCATCGACTCCATGTGTCCAGGGTGACAAATGACAGCACGACGGGATGTCAACCATCGTTTAACTCTTTGCTGCCAGGGCGAGACCCTTTTCCACAAAGCCTGGCCTCTCAGCTCCATGGTGCCAACCACATGGCAGGCAGGCAGCCCTGGCAGCAGGTCCCAGGCCACCGCTGCCGTGGGCTGGAGCAGGGCAGGACACAGCAGCAGCAGGGAAGGGGCTTCCACAGGTGGACCACGGGGCCAAGCAGAGAGCCAGGCTGCATCTCAACGAGACCAGAAGTATCGAGGTATCGCTACAGGATATCGTGTGGGGGTCATATCCTGTTGGAGAGACCCCAGGTCCTCTGCAATGGTTTGGCAAGCTCCCGTACATGGCAAACCTGACCCAGAGGCGTATGTCAGGCAGAGCACGTGCCCGGGGCCCGCGCCGACCCCAGGCAGGTTGCACAGCCTGGGGCCACCCATCCCACCCCACAGGGGAGCAGGGAGCTCAAAGGGCTGGGCTGCACCCAGGCTGAGCCCAGCCAAGGTCCCTGCACGCTCCAGCCCAGAGAGCCAAGCAGAGATCACTGCTAGAAGAAGAGTTGGAAAAGATTATCAATAGAGGCTTGGAAACAAAGCTTGATTTTTTTATTTTTTTATTTTTTGAAATGGAGAGCATACTCTCAGGCAGCAGCAGGCATGAGCCTGCACGGCTTTCATAGGGGAGGAAGATAAGAGCTTGCCTGGTCTCAGTCCAACCCAGTGGGAGGAAGATGCATCAGGGAAGTGAGTGGCTCAAAAAACCCATGGCTCCCACTCCTGAGGCGCCGAGATGGGCTTGTAGGACCTGGCCAGAGGCTGCACGTGCAGCTCGGGGCCATCCTGAACCATGCTGCTCCTTGCTTTGCACCAGGAGTCGGTGCCACCAGTGGAACAGTCACATCCTCATCCTGCACCAGGCAGCGCGGGACCGGGCAGGGGACAGGTGCTTCCAGCAAAACCAGCTGGGCCGGGAGAGGCAGGAGCTGATTCACAGCCACTGGCTCTAGGTGCTGTGGCAGGAGCTGGCCAGGAGGACAAGAAGACCTGCTGGTCGTTTCACGGCCTGCACCGCACTGGCCCTGTAAATCCGATGGGGAGATGTAGCAGACTCATCATGGTGAGACTTTTTTTTTTTTTTTACTGGTATTATGCCAACACCAGAGCCTTGCTTCGTCTCCCTCTCATTTCCAGGGAATTTAAATAAAGCTTCTTCTCTGCACTGTTTGTGATGTGGGTAAACAAGGCACAGCTCCTGGCCGGAGGGCTGGGGAAGGCAGCACGGCTGCACCACCTCCTGCAGCACAGGGACCAGACAGGGCTGAGCGCTGCCAGCCGAGCTCCGGTGCCCGCACCCAGGACCGCCGGAGACAGTGGTCTCCGCTGGCCTGTGCCAGTCTGTGGCAGGTGGTCCAGGCACAAACCACACCAGCAAAGGGAACTATGGCTTTCATTAGAAACAAGCCTCCTCTGTTAAACAGCCCGCAACACTTGAAGTGCTGTTTGTATGGAAAACATTTTATTTCCAGGGAGATGGCTCACTTATGAGATAGCTGTAAAACCTCATTAATGAGAGGGTAAGAGCTCTGTAGCTGTTACAAAATCCAGTGGCTCATTTCTTGCCTTTAGTGTTGCTTACAATTCAATTTGCACTCAGGATCATTTGTTCAGCAGACATTAGTATGGCAAACTTGAGTTATCTGCACTGATGCGCACGGTCCCGACTGCCGCTTGCTGGGCTCCTGGCAGCTCCCACAGGTCCCCCACCTCCGAGCTCAGGGCAGCCTGCAAGCCAGCCCGCCAGGGCAGGGCCCTTCCGTGCAGCTCCTCTCCCCTGCGGGCAGCAGCACTGGGGGTGGGAGGCGGCCCCAGTCCCGTCCCAGCCCCTCTCCCATAAGGGCAGTAAGACACACATGGGAGCAGCATCCAGCTTTACAAACAGAACAGGGAGTCAATTAAACCTCTGCTGCAGTTTGTTCTACATAGTATAACTAAACACTACCAACAGCTTCCCTCACTCCTCTTTAAAAAGGAGGCACAAAATCCCCACCATAAGAATGACAGCACAAACTTGCACGAGGACAGAGACCCCGACCCAGGCAGGTAGGGAACATCTGGGGCAGAAGGGATGCTGACAGCACCAGTCCCAGGCACTCCCATCACTGATGCATTTAGGATGCTGAGACACAAGTGCATTTTGTGTTGACTGTTGCACAGAATTGCAGTGCTGTGTCTCCATTTATTTGATTTGTGTTGCCTGAAGGAAAATGCTTCTGCTGTCTTCATGCACTCTAAGCATTTGGCTTCAAAATAAAAGCTCCAGGGACCTGTCATCACATGCTTTCTTCCCATAAAGGAAGGGCAAGATGCAGCCTTTTCAAGCTGAATTGCAGAAAAGTGCTTAAGCCCTCTGCTGCTGCTTCGTGTTGCTCAGAGAGAACCTTGCAAATTTTGCTTTTTAAAGCGGCCGTCTCCTCCTGCTGCAGTTTTACATTACAGCTGTCATGTCCTGACTTCCCTGCTTTACCTGGAGGACTTTGATAGCCTTTGGAGTCCGAAAAGGAGCAGCATTGCTCAGGCTCTTCCACTCTGAAGAGATGCTCTCAGCCCTTGACCTGACGTAGCCAACCGTATGAGCAACCTCCTGCACCAGCATCACGAACACTCACATTTGTAGCAGCTCAGAGTGCCCCTGCGGGATGGGAACAGGTCCTGTCTGCTGGGGTCTGGGCAACTCCCCTCCACGTCCGAGGAGCTTCAGCGGGACTTCCTCCTCCCCTGCTGTGCAGAGGGCTGTGGGTGGGTACGTGATGTGCACAAGTGCACTGTGCTCAGCCCTGCTCCTCAGGCCCCACGCACGTATGCCTGACCCAGTGCTGCTGGCAAAGAGAAAACCAGCTCCCCAGTTTCTCCCAGTGCAGGTACTGGTTTCTGTCTCAGGTACCTCAGTTTTGTGCAATGCGCTTGTGCAGTGCTTGCCCCAGGCACCCCTCCTGAAGCACGGTGTGGGGGATGCTGCTGCCTGCAGGGACCCCGGCACCCGCTGCTACCACGACCCGCAACCTCTGCAGCCCCGTGGCACCCACCGGCAGCGGCACAGCCTCTCTGCCAGCCCCCGGTCAGCCAGAGCGCTCATTCCTTGCTCATGGAGGGGAGGAAGATATTGGAATCATTTACTTTGCAATAGAAGAGCAAGGCTAAAGCCATTTCTGGTTCTGCGCTAATCCCAAGCACTGTTCTGCTGTAAGAGCTTCGGCTTTCTCCAACAACGCTGTTCATGGTGCACCAGATCTCTCACACTCTCCTTCTGTCTCTCACTTTCTCTTCACTTCACCTCCCCTCCTCCCTCCTGTTTTTTCCATTTCTGTTTGGAGAAGCAGTGGAGATGAAACGCAGGCTTCCCCAGCTCTTTCTGCAGGCACTGAATTGCCCAAACCAGTCAATTTGATTCAGCCTCTGCACCTCTTTTGTGCGCTGCTGACAGTCTCTGCAGAGATCGTGATGCATTTACTCATCCTGGCACAGCGAGAGCGATGGGACATAAGTGCTCGATGCCTTGTTAAAGAATCGGCAGAGAGGCTTCACAGGTGCAATGGCTGGAGGATCCAGAAAGCCTGACCTGACCCAGCACGGGGCTCCATTTAAATGACCTTCTTAAAACCAATTCATGGCCTCTCAAAAAGCCTTGCTGGAGCTGAGCGGTGCAGGCCTGCACCCAAACCCACGTGGAGCTGCAGCCTGTGCCGTGCCAGGGCAGCGCTGCCCAGAGCCCGCAGCCAGGGCAGCGACGCTCACCTCCCGAGCCAGCACTCCTGCCCAGCAGCTGATGCTGCCCACAGGAGTCACCCACCAGCTCCCTTTGCTAGCTTTTTCCATTGACTCTAAGGAAAAGATGAGCCTTAAACGCTCCTGTGAATTCTGCAGTGCACCTTGGCACTAGGGATGCACACAGAGGTGACCTGAAGTGGTCACGGCTCAGGCAGCAGCAGGGCCGTGGGTGTTGCTCACCCAGAGGGCAGGAGCCTTCTCTGGCAGCTCCCTGCCCTACTTCTTTCATAGATGCATAATTGTGACATGGCATTACATAATTTATCACGTTACATCGAGATTGGGGCCATCCTTGTGCAGTTTATTCCACCGAGTGCTGGAGCTGCCAGGGAGGAGAGGATCGGTACTGCGGGAGTACAGTGACTGGCAGAGGCCCCCGTGCTGCGTGGGCTGTGACCCCTCGGACAGCCTTTCCCTATCCAATCTGCTTAGAAAGCTTTAGAGCTCAGAACAGAGTTTGAGAGGCACTCCCACGGACACGAGCAAAACACGTTGCGCAGCGACTGAGATCTACGCTTCCTGCGGAGCTCGGCACACCATCGCTGCCGAAGCTCAGGGTCCTCGTGCAGCCGCCTCTGCCTGCCCCACACCCGGCACAGTTCTCTAACCACAGGAAAGGAAGCGCTGGAGAGGACCCAGCACGTCAGCAAAGACTTCTCCAGGCGTCCTGCTCCTTTCCCAGTGCTCCCCTCCGTGCTGAGCAAGGCGCAGCCCGTGCCCAGGCTCTCCTTGGCACAAGGATGTCACCAGGCTCCAGTCACTCCCGCCCGGCAGCACGGCCGGCTCCAGCCCGCGCCCTCCTCCGCACCGGCAGCCCTCCCTCGCCTGGCCCCCAGCCCGCACCGGTGATGGGTTTTGCAGGCACAGCAGGGCTTCCTGCGGCAACCCGCGCAGCTCCGCAGCCTGGAGACGGGTCTGCCAGCCCCGGGGCGGCCACCCTGCCCCAGCTCTGCAGCCTCCTGCCCTCACCCAAGCAAGGCGCATCCAGCTATGGGGCAAGGCAGGGGCACCACGCTGCCGACGGTCGCTGCCCGTGCCATTTCTCCCGGTGCTGCAGCAGTGGCCCTGTGCACGCACACCGCCAGCGAGCCCCAGCACAGCCCTGTAAGCACCGCCTGGCCCTGACATGGGACAGGGAGGCTCAGCAAGGCACAGCCAGGAACAGATGGGAGACAGCAAGCAGTCCTTGCACCCACAGGGAACTTGCTTCTTCACCCATTTGTATTTTTCAATTGATTGTCAATGATTTTTGGGGAGGCCCTGAGGGTTTTATTAGGTCAGAGCCTGAACCAGATAGATCAAATAGAGACAGGGCAAGGATACCCAGGTGCCACTAATTCCCCCCACAGCCAAACATCCAAGCCACCACACTACAAGATGGTGTCCAAACACTATACTCTGCTGTTGTTCCTAGATTTTTTTTGGGGGGTGCAGGTGGCGGGGGGGAAGACTACAGTCCTGCCTGACAAGGTGGGTTGATGCCTTGTAATCCACTTTCCCCAAGGTTTTGAATGTCACCTGAGATTCTGAGCAAAAACACTGCATGCAAACAGATGCTCTGACCAAATACGAAGCACAAAAGAGAATTACAGATGCCATTTGGCTGTTACGAGCAGCTCCTAGGGATCAGTTCCTAGTGTTGCACAATTTAATATCTTAACCAATTAACTAGGTGACTAGAAAAATCTTCCCTGGTAAGACAAGCAGATGACACAGGCTGACAGCACCATAAACAGCAAGGAGCACATGCTGCTAATGCCAATCATTGGAGTCACCCAAGGGGATGCCCTCAGCCTCAACAACACCTTAAAACACCATGCACACAAGGTCAGGCTGGGACCTGACGGCACAGGCGATGCAAAGGATGAGAGGTTTGGTACAGGGAAGCAACAGCTGAGGACACGACACAGGGGGTACAGCTGATAAAAGCCTCTGAATCCTCAGAACTGGGCTGTCCTGCACTGTGAAGATCACCAATAAATCACTGTCCTGTTCTGGGGAATAATCAAAAATACAGGTTGGAAAGGACCTCTGGAGGGCTGTGGTCCAGTCTCCTGTTCTCTGCAAGAACATCACAAACATTGGAAAGAGTCACTTCTGTTTTGGAGACCTCCAAGTTTGGAGACCTGGCACACGTGTCCCTGGTGACCACTTCCAACACTGCACCAGCTCCCCACACAGAAAGATGAGGGAAGTGGGAAATCCAAAAGGAAAGCTGCCTTGCCAACAAAACAAGCCTTCACCAGGAACGGTGTGAAGGGAAGATGTTGTAGGCACAGTTGAAGAGCACAGACACACAGGATGGAAATACAAGCCTTCCGTCATTGGGATGAGAGGCTAAACAGCACCTCAAGGCTAAAAGTGACATTCAACAAAAGCCACATCAAAACCACTCACAGATTTTCCCACAATAAAATGGATCAAAATCTAACCAGCTTACCAGGAGCAGGGGGTCTGTTGCCACTCCAGGTCTTGAGCATCTCCCTAGAACAGGAGGAGAGGATGGTGTGTTATGAACACATGAGAACTAGCATGGTACAGCCTCAGGGTCTGCAAATGGATGTCCCATACATCCCCTCCTCACCTTGGGAAGGCAAAAAACTCCCACTTCCCCTCCCAGCACTGCTGCCCAGCACCAGAATTTCCCTGCTGTTCCCCCAGAATCTTTGCCCCAGGCTAGCCCAGGAGGTTTCTGACTCCCTGAGCCCAAATTACCTGTGCCTCTCCCAGCAAACCAGCTCCCACGTGCAGGTGGAGACTGCCGCTCCAGCAGCACCCCAGCCTGCCATGTGCACCCTGGTGCCTAGGGACAGCCAGGACCAGAACTCAGCCACCAAACACATCCTAGCACTAGGTGATGTGATGAAGAGAGACCCTGTCCCACAGGCAGAGGAGTACCTGTGGCTGCCTGCTTCACTGATATAGCCTGGCCAGCACCAGCTGGGGTGAACGAAGCCAATGGAAGAGCCGGTGAGGGCAACGCACAGGTGTGTGGTGTTACGGGTTGGGTGCCAGGGTAGCTGCCAGCCCTGCTCAGCTGTTAGAGGCTTCCCAGGGCAGCCGCCAACGTGCAGCCGCGAGAGAAGCCCCTGTACCAGCCAATTAGCCTTCCGTCACACCGCGTTAGCCTGCTTGGTGCCGCTTGTGCCTGCACGCCTTCGTCACCGCAGCTTTCTGGGGCTTGGGCGGGGAGCAGCGCCCTGTGCTCTGGGATGCTGCCCTTCCCCTGGGCACCTTCCTATTTATTTCCTTCCCCCTTCTTACCACTGAGTCAGTCTCTGCGCAGGCCCGGCGCGATGGCAGCAAAGCTGGCGCACTGCTGGAAGTGCCTCGGGGCGGGACAGGGGACGGGGAGCAAGCCAGACCTGTCCCATCCCTTCTGCTGACGGGTGGCCCCCAGCTGCGCCGGCCCCTGCTTCTGCTGGTGGAAGCGGACGGGCTGGTGTGGGCATTTGGGATGTGGAGCGAGCTGTGAACCTCCTGTGTGAGCCTGGCTGGAGAGCTCGCCATTCCCCAGCCTCCCAAAACAGCCTCCCACGCAGCACCTGGGTGATCCATAGGCTGAAATATGCCCCAGCCACGCAGCGGCCCCCTTCAAAGAGCGCGCAATTAAAAAGCAAGTTTGCAATCTGATAATTCGTAGAGGAGAAACCAATTGCTTCCCGTGTCTTGCCTCGGTCTGCCTGCCCTGATGACGGCCGCTCAGGGGCTCCTGGGAAGGTTCGTTATCGGGAGAGGGAGCACCAGGAGCCCGGCGTGGCCACGAGAGATGCTGCTCGCCCGGCCGGAGCCGCAGCAAGGAGGTAGCACTGCCTGCGCCCGGTTGGGGTGATGGCTCCTGCATTCTTTGCGTTTTCTCCTTGCTGCTGGAAGCCGAACGTGCTCCTGTGCGACGCCCTGCGAGCCGGCAGACGCGCTCCCCGGGGCGGGGAGGGATGCTGGCCGTCCTGGCCCCACCGCAGGGCCTCACGGGGAGGAGGACATCGCGTTGATGTTGTAGGGAACGAAAGGCAAACCGCGGGCTGGCACCTGTGGGGCTGCAGCTGCGTTCGTCCACGCACGCGGGCGCGCGGTCCGTGCGTGGGGCGGCTCCTGCGCGTGGGGGCACCCGGTGCTCGCCTGCTCACCGCTCCGCGCGGCACGAGCTGCCGGGGGGGAGGCAGCTGCGGAAATGCAGAGCCAGATAAAGAGCTTAAGTTTATGACACACTGCACGTACATCGGGAGCCCATGAGACTGATGGGAGAAGCAGCGAGCATGAGGAGAAACCTCTGCCCGGCCCAGAAAGGCAGAGGATGACAAATCATGTAGAAACGAGGGGTACTTGATAAATATTTCTGTTCAGCATTTGGAGGGCAAAAGCCAAACAATACTGCACGTTATAAAATATAATAGTTATAAAACACTTCCCACCCTCCGAGGGCTTCAGGAAGATGTCAAACAATAGCTACCGAGGTCAGATTTTTAAATCAGCAGCTCTGACACATCGCAGAGCGTAAAGGAGCTGGGTGAGGAGCCGTCTAATGAGCGTCCCCAGGTGCCTGGGACTTCCCCCGGTGCCGGCGCTGATGACCTGCCATCGCCTCGCTGGAGTAAACAGGATGTCCCAGGTCAGCGCGGCCCCGGGCTGGCACCAGTCCTGTGCCGAGGGATGGGATGGCCGCTGCCAGATTTGATCGATAAAGACTTGAAGCGAGGAAACATAATCAGTGTCAATTAGCACAATTCTATGGAAAAGAGATCTTGGCATCTATGTGATTAATGTTACCCGTATCAGTCAAACTTGTGATCGCGCTGATGTAAGAAGCTTGCGTAAGGCATTTGGCAATCTGAGCAGCTGGGAACGAGGGCCGGAGTTGATGCACCTGAAATCCTGGCGCTCCACAGGTCCCACAGTGTTGCTGCAAGCATGGCACGGCAGCACAGTGGGGGCATTTCCAGGGGCCTCTGGCAGGGACTGATCCTCGCCCCCCACGATTTAACACCTTCGCAGCTTCTTGGCAAACGCTGCAGATGCCCAGGCCCCAGCGGAGTGGCCCCGGTCGCTGGGGAGGAAAAAATTCACAAATTCAGCATCCAGCTGCACACTTAGGGAAAAGGCTGCACCGTGCAGCCAGGCGAGGGGGCTGCACCCAGGGAGGCGGGGAGCCCCAGAAAGCTGCCCGAGAGGGGATGCAGGCTCCTCGGCTGTGGGGCAGTGGGCCAGCAGGAGGCAGGGAGGTTGGATTGGGACAATAAGGAAGCCAGAGAGCGACCAAAGGTGGACTTTTCATGGAGAGAAATTCCTGCAACACCCCTGCTTCTGCGCCGGGCTCTGCTGGTGGAGGTGGAAGGGCTGGCACAGGCGTTTGGGGTGTGGAGCAGCCCGTGAACAGGCCACAAGAAGAGGTGGAAGGGCTCACTTCAACCCGGCTTGTCAATGCTCTGATGTGACTGAAACCTTGGCAGTGCCTCCGCTTGGCAGACAAGGGTGCAACAAGACTGCCGCTGGAAAGAAGGCATGCATTTCAATGGGTGAGGGTAGCCGGCCACTAAAAAGCTTTGCCAGAGCGTTGGCATAAGCCTAGCCTCGGGCAGGGACCTGGATTCGCAGCTGCCAGCCTCTGCCTCCTGAGCCCTGTACTGCATCTTCCACCTGGAGCAACAAGTCCTGGTCCCAGTGGTCTCACCACTTGCCTGGTTTTGATGGAGCCTCTCCTACACAAGCCCTGGTGAGACACCTTCATAAGGGAGCTCGCTGCTGACGCTAGCAATGAAGAGCACCTGGCTGATTAATACCCTGCCATCTTTGGCACGCATGCCAGAAACAGAAGAGTGGGTAAGAGGGTGACTGTCAGGAGTGTGATCAGAGACCCACAGAGGAAAGCGAACACGTGCTCCAAACTGGAAGGGGCCGAGCACAGCACCTGAGCGTCCATTTAAAGATGGGTCCTGCAGCCTGGCCTGGTGCGGGGGCCACCGGCTTCCCTGTCACTCGCGCGTAACGGGAGGCGTTACGCAGCGCTCGCCCTCGGCAGCACGGCGGAGCGTCACGCCGGGCTGTTTCTCTCTGGCATGCAGCAGCTCCTTGTAGAGCTCCCCAGGGTACCAGGCTGGGATGCCCAAGGGGCCAGCCGCTGGCCGGGCATCCCCACGCCACCGTCACCACACGCTGAGGCTCCTTGCGCTGCTGCAAGTCTCGTGGTCTCCGACATCTCCATCGCGACCCCCATGGCACTGCCAGCTCCTGGGCAGCCTGGCAGAGGTGGCGGCTGGCAGGGACATGGCCGCCTGCCCACAGCCACTGCTGCTGACACAGTGGAGGCGTGCGAGATGCCGGGAGGACAGGAGGCTGCGCGTTTTGAAACTCGGCTGTGAAGGGTGGAAGGCTGCGCCCCACGAGCACCAGGGTGCAGACTGGCCCGTGGCCCAGTTTCGGTGGCTCCTCTTCCCCGTGGAGGAGCTGAGCACGTCTGGGAATCAGGCAGTGACGTTACTCAAGACCTGTACACGGCCGTTCGTCGCTCTGAGCAGCCACGCCACCATCCTGCTCGCCGCGTGCAGACCAACCTGCAGGAAGGCATGCGTGCTGTAGGCTAGCGCGGGACTTTCTCTCCACGGCCGCTGCTCTTGAAGGAAGCGGGAGGGTGCCTTCCAGCAGGCAGGCATCCACGGGGGGCTGCACGGAGCTGCAAACAACCAGGGAAAGCGGCCCGGGAGGAAGCTGCGGGCAGAGCGGCAGGAGGATGCAGGGACAGCCCTCGCTGCAGCTCGCCCGGGGCAGAGCGCTCCTCTCCCTGCGCTCTGCAGACGCCGACTTGGCGAGCACTCGTGGTGCTTCCCAGCACCGGCACGCGTGCGGGTCCTTTCCCGGCGGCGGGGCTCTGCCCGGAGGTGCTAATTAGCCCCGCTGGCTGCTGACTGACGGGAAGCGCCGCCGCGGAGGTCAGAGCGCTGCTCTCCGGGAGGAACGGGGGCCGGGCTGGCCTTCAGGACATTCCTTGTGCTTTAAAGGCCTGGATAGGAACGGCATGAAAAATCTCACATACACGCATGCCCACGCAAAAGCGAGCCCACACACACGGGCAGTCGCCTCCCTCGGCCACTTGTTCCCGCTTGGCCAAGTGTCCCGTAGCAGGGACAGAAGGAACACCCTGCAGTTTGGGCCAGGCATTGAATGAAGCCAGTCTACAAGAAATGGTGAGACTGTTTAAAGCCTTTTGCTTATGATGTCTAATAATGATAAGCCTCCTGAAAAGATGAAAGGTGCCCCTCGGTGCACTTAGGAAGCAAAAATAAGTTGGGAACAAACACCAGCCTTAAATTACTGTGAAAGCTGACACTACCTTTTAACATTTAATGTGTAAAATCCTGTGTCCCGCCACATCTTGAAAGAAGCCCTGCATTATAAGTGTGACTGATAACTACTGGAGATAATTCATGCCTCCTTCTGGGCGGTGCAAAAGCTGCCAGCAGGTATTACCTTTCATGCTATCGTTTTTCCCTCTGGAGCCATAGGCTCACAGGCCATGAACATAAATCCATGCAGCAAGCACAGCTGATGTTCTCCTAGTGCAGCATACACTGCGTGGAACAGGACCTGGCTATGGCATGACCTGGAAAGAAGGAACAGCAGATGTTCAGGACTTTCACCCGACAGGGCAGCATACAGCACCAAATCTGCGCTCGGCCTTCACATTCTGGTGCCACGTGGCTCTCAGAGCACCCGCTGAATTGCTCGGAGTGTGCTCCAAATAGCCTGGTGCCTCTGAGATCAGGAGGGGACGTGATTTTTCCTGCCACGTCAGAGGTTGGGTGGGATGCGGGGTGTGACTCCTCCCTGCATGAAGGCCAGCCTGGAGAGAGAGGTGTCCATGACCAGACGTCTCCACAAGACCTTGTGCTGCTGCAGAAGATGCCCAGACCCCAAAACACCCAAGTATGGGGTTTAAAGATGATTGTCTAATCAAGAAGGAGCCGCATGGTGCTGCTGCTTACTGGGGACAGTGTTCCCATGGCGGGGCACAGCCCTCCACACACTGAACTGCAGGCAGGTCCTCCGAGCAGACGTGCTGTGGTGGGACCTACGGCCACCTGCAGAGCAGGAGCAGTCCCCGGCCACCGAGCCTGTGCCCTGAGCTGGTGGCGGTGTCCTGTGGCCAGCTGAGACGACCCTCCTGTCCCCTGCCCCTCCTCGCTGGTGGCCCGTGCTCCTGGATGGTAGCACACGTCTGCTGGGGCCGTGACCTCGCCTCGGACCTGCCTGCCTGCGTCCCAGGCACTGACCCTGTGCGTGGGCTCCCCCACCGCTCATGTGTGTGGGTGGTTTATTTTGCTCTTTGATTCCTACCCAAAGACTCCCGATGCAAAGACTCCCATGCAAAATCCATGGGAAGCGTTTCTTTGGGGCTTAGCTTGTTCACTGGAATTAACACAGCCAGTACCAGGTTTTTAGTTCGCTCTCGAGCTCTCAGGCTTTGATGACGGAAGTGTTGGCAGGTATTTCCACCTAGCATCATTCTGAAAGAGGAAAAAAAGCTGAGGCCTCTGGGATTAGCTGCCCTTTCTGTGGGAAGCATTTATCATTGTTCATACAGCTCTCTGCAATCTTTATTTCCATCATCAAACGCATGTGACCGAAGATCATTGGCCTATCTGAATGCATTTCTTCCCCGTCGAGCACAGATCATGCAACATGCCCCCGTGCGCTCAAATTCCACTTTGCTAGAAAATCGCAGGTTCCAGACAAGCCAGGTAAGGAGTTTTGCCGGCCCGGTGTACTGGGTTGGACACCACGTGCAGTTCCCAGGCTGGGGTCAGGGGAGGAGCACGAGGGGTGCAGCCTCCGTCCTCCTCTGCGGAGCCCCCAGGAGCCCAGCGCTGGCTGCGGGGTCCTGGCGAGCGTGGGGAGAGGCCGGAGCGAGCCGGGGTCAGCGCCCGCTGCCACGCGGCTCTGCAGCAGCCAGAGCAGCAAGCTGAGCGGCAGCAGAAACCCCGCTGCGGCTCCGGGAGAAGGGCCCAGGCTGGAGCCCCCTCTTCGAATGGGACCCGTCGGCAGCACGAGGCCACCAGGAAAGCCACCACCACCTGCATCTCGTTTCAGAGTGCGGGTGCCAGAGCCGCGGCCGGCACGGCGAGGGGCTGAGCGGGCGGTGGGGCACTCTTCTGAAAACACGTCTCCGATGTAATTTGCTTTGTTTGAAAGCAGAAAGCACACTCAGTTGGAGAAACCAGTGGAGAGCAACCCCGAGCAGCACAGGAGGGAACCTCACGCTCCGTGTAGGAGGTGGGATGGAAAAAAACAAACCTTTGCACAAAGCAAAGCATGAGCCTGCACGAAGTTTTCCTTCTGTGTTGTCCTAACGCTGCGCCGAGCTGCTCTCCGCAGGAAAGCGTCACGTGCAGGATTTGGCTTCCATTAAGTGAGGTTACCCCAGGTCTCTGTTCTTCACTCTCACAATCCAGATAAGGGAAGGGCATGGAGAAGGAGATTTATATTCCCTAATGGCTGCAGAAAGAGCGAATATCTGCCCCCAGACCTCTTTCACTGCACGGGTGTATCAAAGGGCTGATGGGCGGTAGCGAGGCAGTTTTTGCAGCAGGAGGAGGCAGCCGGGGCTGCGGCTGTGGAGGTGGTAGGAGACGCTGCAGGTGAGAGGGAGACAAGGGCTCTCTGTACCGCACACAGTACATTAGGTCTTCAGCTGAAAAAAAACACCCAACTATTAAAGATTTGTGTAAAACAGGCATTTTCTCTGATTGCCATTGATACTTCCAGCCATGGATATCAGAATATTTCCAGCAGTTGCTTGTTACGGCAGTTTGAAAAGAGAATAAACCATCGTCTGGTTGCTTCCCAGGCAGCGATGAGACTGCATTAAGAATACTTGAAAATATAAAAGCAAGCTACAAGCAAGTGGTTTGAGCTTTGACGATGTTTGCACATGATAATGATAATGTTAAACTTGTGAGATGCTGCTCTAACTACACACTCATGAAAAATGAGGAGGAATATTTGCTTCCAGCTAATTGCTGAGCCTGTATGCTGCATAACACAACAAAGAGCATTCTAAATAAATTACCACTTGATCTTGAAGGTTGTGCAACAAAACTTCTCAATTGCCTTTTCTCATCTTCAAAAGAATTCGGGATTACAGGGCAGATTTCATTTTTTTCAGCTCTGAATACATGGAAATGCAGAGGCGTGCCCTGACAAGCCAGTTATCTTCATGCTTTGCCATCTGCAGGGCTCTTCAGATGTTTCCCGGCTCTGAGACGTTTCCTCGTACGTGGGGCTGCGCCGCGGCCTGGGGCGGGCGATGGGACGGGGCAGAGGAGCTGCCCGTGGCCCAGCGTGGGCACCCGGCGCGCCGCCGGCTCCGGCAGTGGGGTGCAGGGCAGCCTTTGGCACCACTCCCGGCCCAGGAACCCGCTCGCCGCCGAGCTGAGCGCGAGGCCGGGGCAGACGAGCGCGGCGCAGCGCTCTGCCTCTGCTCCAAGCGGCTCTCGCGGGCGAGCGGCTGCCGCTGCTGCCGGAGCAGCCTGTCCCACCGCCGCTGCAGCGCCGCGTACGCAGCCCCGGTGATTAATTACTCCTGTGCTACAGACCTCGGGATTCACTCGTTTATCGCTTGCGGCCTAATTTATCGTTTCAGCGTGCCTGCTACGCTACGTGCCGCTGCCGCTCTGTGGTGCCAGCCTCCCACCCCAGGCTGCGCCCCGGCGGCCGAGCCTCTCAGCTCCGCCGGCTTCACGACACGGCTCTGCAGCTCTTCCACAATACCGCGCGACTTTCATGAGGCCCGGTTAAAAATCACGCGGTTCGGTCTTCTGCACGTGAAAGACTGCGACATCTGTTCTCCGAAGGAGAAATCAGAAAGAAGCAAACGAATCGGGCCCCGAGCTAGAACCACGCCGCAGCAGGGCGCAGCCTCTGCAAGGGGACCCGCCGCTGCGGCACAGCAGGGCGCCCGCCTCTCGGGCTTCTGCAAGCAACAGGAGCGGGCTGCCCGTGCTCCCCAAACCTGGAATTTCGAGGAATACAGCACGCCTTTCGCTGTTTTGAGCTTCAGTCTGAAGCTGGACTGTCCGTATGAGGAGCAGTGCCCCCATCCCCAGGTGCTGCCCCGGCACAGCCCGGTGCCCGGTGCTGCAAAGGGTGCAGCGTGGGACGAACAGGCGGGGCAGGACGGCCAGAACGCGGCCGGCCTTCAGCCCGCTGCTGCTGAGCCGCATCCACCTCTGGTCGGGCTCACGCCCGCTCTCGCATCACCAAGGGGCCGTGTTTTACAAGCAACTATAACGGGCGCAGAGGGTATCAATTATGGTTTTCAAACGACTGATCCACAAAAAGCAAAGTTATTTTGAGAAGGATAAATGCAGCTGAGAGCATCACATATAATTCACGTCTGCCCGCAGCATTCCTGCCCTGCTGACTTGGGAGCCCGGTGGCGGCTCAAGCTCCCCGTCCGGCCCCAGATGTGACTTTGGGGACAGGGGAGCTTCACTTTCTAGTGCTGCTGCTTCCCCCGCAGGACGACACGGTCCCTTCGCAGGGGGGCTCAGCAAGCACGGGTTGCAGAGACCCTCGGGCAGGAGGGGCTGCAGAACCATACGCACCAGCACCCTTGCGCTTGGGACCACGCAGTGATTTTCAGGATCTGTATATGATGCTGCAGGCACGCACCCAGCCTGGCTGGTGCTCCTGCCCAGATTTAGCTGACACATTTATTCATTAACAATCTGGTGCTCAGTTTTTATGACAAGTGTATGACTGCCTTGGCACTCCCTCCTCAGCCCAGTGTTATTTAAATATTTCCCCTATTATTATTCAATAATGCATCCTACTACGTACAGCTCTTGAGGGAAGAAGAAGATCAAATGCTCTGTGCATTTTATATCACCCTCGTTCTTTGCTGGAAAAACTTCACTGGAGTGATGACTGGCGACAGAAATTTAGTGGCATCTGCTGAAAAATTTTTGAGGTTTACAAGTAAATGACTCATGATAGCATATTTCATTGCATTTGATTTAACAGTGCTGACTTCTTGTATTTCCCACTTTTGCGGTGTCTGCTGCTTTGAGAATGCAAAGCACTGGTGTGTCAGCACGGGCACAGAGTGCTGGCCTCCAGTGGCTGTTTCGCCCTCTGCTATTTTCTTCCAAGGTCAGTTCCCGCCCGGGAGGAGCATTCCAGCCTGTTTGGTGTGTCCCACCTGGGGCTGCGGGGTCTCCTTCCCCGGCACCGCTGCTGGGCTCTGCCTCTTGGCGTGCTGCCACGGCACTAGCACGCTCCTTCTCTTCACCTTATTCCAGTGATTTACCCTGGTCCCCAGCGAGCGCTCCCGAAGCCTGCTGGCCTTCAGGCACTGCTGTTCCGCCTCTGCTCAGGTTGTGTGTGCACTGAACAGTGCTCGGTGGTGCAAGGACATCTTTTCCAATGACCAGACAAAAATTGCTGCTGGACACCTTTGCCTTCTCTACAGCACTAATGGTTTCCCAAACCACTGAGCAGAGATGCTATGTAATGGCAGAACTTCTTTTGTCCCTGGGAGACTGTACAAAGGTTGCTGATTCTCCTAAATTGCATCTCCTAAATCGCACTGTCCCTGTGCAAGCGAAGCTGCTCCAACCCCCAGAGGCACGGTGCTGCTCTTTGACCTGACGTGGGCTCTGCAGCGCTCAGCTGGGTCCCTGCCCGAGGACTGTCAGCTATCGTGAGTGCCCCTGGGAATTTTCTCCCGGGGGCGACGTTGGAAGCCCAGGACCTTGCTCCGTGAGAGAACACCTTCTCACTGGCAGGATGGGCTGTTCAGCGCTGCCGCACGGCACGGCGGTCAGGGTGACTCCGATGGAGGGCACCTGCAGCCGATGCACGGCTCCGCAGCAAGCATCCCCGTGGCCCCGGGCGAGCTGCAGCGGGCAGGCAGGGCAGGGACAGGGCATCCTTGCGGCCAGGGCGAGGGCTCTGCAAACGGCCCGACCAGCAGGAATGCCTGAAGCACCGTCGGATTTTTCTGCTTTGTTTATTTTTCCTTTCGTAACCGTTCCTGACATCGCTTTTGTCTCTGACCACTGAGCTGACATCTCAGAGGGCTGCCTTAGAGAGGCGACCCAGCCCACGCTCCTGCTTCCCGCGGCTCCCCGCTGTACTGTCCGGTGATGCCCTTCCGCAGCTGCGCTACCCTGCACCTGTCAACAACGTATTTTGTCCCCGTTTCATTACCTGCATGCTCCGTATCATCATTTTCTGCAGTTCTTCAAATCTGGGCTGGAAGTTCTGCCATTACACAGCATCTCTGCTCAGTGGTTTGGGAAACCATTAGTGCTGTAGAGAAGGCAAAGGTGTCCAGCAGCAATTTTTGTCTGGTCATTGGAAAAGATGTCCTTGCACTGTCAATCACTGCTCAGTGCACACGCAACCGGAGCAGAAGCAGAACATTTACATTTCCCTCTGCTAAGCAGCTCAGCATCAGCGGCAGATTCTCCCCCAGTTCCAGATAATGCTGTTAGTCTGGTTTTTCTGTAGACCTACAGGGGCTCTCACATCAGCTGAGCATCCTTCACCTGGCTGGCTCTCTGCACCCCCCAGTCCAGAGGTGAGGGGCTCAATCTCACGTACCCCTGTATTTTTTCCCTACCACTGCTGGTGTTTTTAAGTGCTCTGAATAAAACTTCCTTCTCTTCTGAGCATGGCGGATCTTCCCGGAGGGGTGTATCTTTGCTGTGTTCCCCAGGCAGCCTGAGAAGTCCTCCAGTATAGAAAAGAGATGAGTTTTAGAGTAAAAAGCATGCAAGAAAAAATAAAAACCCCTTCTTTCTGGCGCAGTGCCTAGAGCCGCGTGTGCCACAGGCCATCTGCGAGCGTTTTGTTCCCTAGACTGAGACTGTCCTTAATACTTTAAAGGCCCTATTTATCCTGCCCAGCTCTGAGGAGGGGATACGTTATGACAAAGGCCCCAAGCCTTTCAATATCTGCAAACTGCACTTACAGCGAGCAGTCTGTAGGAGACAAATGGAGATACTTCATGCAGTGCCCCTGTGAGTGTGGCTCTGCGTGCAGCCTGCAGCTTGTGCCACTTTAGGGTTGTCACCAGCAGGGTCACAAATTGCTGCTATAGGATGGCCGAGCATCTCTGTCCCCAGGTACAAACCACTAGGACACGGCGGATTCTGGCAGCTCCAAACTCTCCTTTGTTTCAGCTTTTCTTTTTTGGCTCCCCAACAGGCAAATTGCCTAAATTAACTTTGAAATTTTAGGTACAATGCAGCTAATTCCCGTGAAATATCTCTGCAATATAATTTGCTCAAAGTGCTTCCCCCATCAGCAGCTGGTTGGCAAATAAATAAGTTCCAGGATTTCACAAAGCAAACCCCGACAGCATTGAAAAGAATTACAGGACCAGGCAGCAATTTCTCAGCAATTAGTAATTAAGCCACAGAGGCTCATGACGGTAAGAGATGGAGCTACTAAAACCTGATTGAAATATTCCCAAGCCAGGTGCCCCTCTGCGGCTCCGCAAAACGTTTAAGGAAAAGCTCACAAAACAGTGCAGAAGCCTAGTAAAAATCTGTGCTAAAAGGAAAAACTGCCCACAACCCAGCCTTACTGCTCCAAACATCCTCTTTTTTTTCCCTCTTTCTGCTTTCCCTCGGGGCAGCTTTAATGCTACCCATTGCTTTCCTCAAGGCAGAGAGGTGGTTACGGAACCCCGCTCGCTCTGCTGCAGCGGGCATTTCTTAGGAGGGAAAAATAATAGGTTGGCTTTTTTGTTTTGCAAAGTCAGAAACTACATCTAAACGCTTAAGCCTGTTGTTATGTTTTGTGTTATTCTTGGCACGCTGACCCAAGCGCGCTCAGTATGAATAGCATAGAGCTGAAAAGTAAATATTGTATCCTCTGGGAGCAGCGAGCAGGGGAGGGTTGTTATATTGCTTAATGGATCACCCCCAGCGCCTGTTTGGGTTAGGCTTACAGTAATTGCTCCCTAGGTGAGTTTATACCAACAATTGATCATTTCAAATGGGAAAGAAGTACAAATGAGTAAGAGAATAAACACTGACAGCATTACGAAACACAGAAGAGGTGAGCAAAAATCCCATGCAGCTCAAACACGGATTTGAAAGCAAAGCTGACCGGAGAACAGGGGATACTGTTTATTTTATATGCAATTTCTTGTGAACGCTGAACAACACCGAGTACAGCAAGACAAGAAATTGGATTTTCTTATTAAACTGAAACTACAGAACTGACATTCTACAACGGGTTGACCTGTCAGGTCTGAAATTCCCCCCTTGCAGGAACAAGCCCCCCATTTTATTACTTTTCCCACAGATGAGGCACTAGCATCCTCGTGGGGGTGACACCACGGGGTGACACGGGGTGACGCCGGGCAGCCCTGGCGGTGTTGCACCGGCTGCGGAGCAGCGCGGCGGCTGCACCCCGCCAGCTCGGCTGCGGCAGCGGCAGCCCCAGCCCCGGCACGCACCGCAGGGAAACGCCGCGGGCTCTGCCCTCCGCGCCAAGACGGACCGAAGGTCCCCGGAATTACCGCCTGGGGCTGTGCCCGGCAGCGGGGCGGCTTGCCGCTCATCTCGGCCGTTCCTTAGCTCGTTCAGTGGAACTGTGAGCCCTCGATCGCTGCGCCCTGCTTTGCAGCACCTCGCTTTGTGTCGAAATCAACTATTCTCCAAGGCTCCCGCAAGGCGCTTACAATGAGCGAGGTCTGAGTAATCCTGGAAGAGCTCTCTGCGGCCTGCCCTCCTCGTGCCGCCAAGGCAGGCACGCGCACCGCGCACCTGCGCCACTGCAGCAGCCGCGTTCTGCCTTTTGAGCGAGGTGACGCCGGCCGAACGCTGCCCACCGGTGCAGAAGGCGCTCGGCAGCGCGCACGCACCGGCGGGCCCAGCCGCGGCAAGCAGGGCCCGCAGGGCAGCGGCAAGGCAGCGGCAGCTCGGGGNGCCGGCCGGCCCCGGGCTCGTGCGGGAGAGCTCGTTGGTGCCTGCAGCCGGCGGGGCGCGGAGGGGAGATCGTCGCAAGGGCAGCACGTCCCCGGCCGCGTGCGCGCTCCGTACGCAGCAGCGAGCGGGTCCGCGGGTGCTTCGTCACGGCCCGAGGGACCGCGCAGGGCCGGGGGGACGAGGGGAAGGGCTCCGGGGCACGCGCAACGAAGCCGATACGCTGGGACTCGCTGTGTCCCCAGTCACGTCAGCCTGACAGCGACAGAGCAGACGCCAGCGCCGGCGCTTCACCTCTCCTTTCCTGCCCAGGGTGGAAATAGCTCCCACGGGGCGCTGCTCGGGCACTGCTGCAGCACTCCTTAGCGCTTCCCCGGTTCCAAACGGACGGGGAGGTCCTGCCCCGCGTGTCACCGGCATGCCCTGAGTCCTCTCCACGGTGGCAGTGCCCAAGGGGGAGCCCCTGGGCAGCCCCGGGTGCCGCTCGAGGCCGCTGCAGCGTCCTTGGGACATGCCAGCATGGTGAGAAAGCACCGATGCCAACCACGGGACCGTGACACTGCACCAGGAAGCCCTGCCCTCTGTTTCACCCAGCAAGTCCGAGAAAGCACCATGTCACTGCAGGGCACAGGTGTGGCACACGTGTCCCCCCGCACTGATGGCTCCCAGGGCTGCCCCGGCCACGCAACACACTTGGAAACGGCAGGGATTTGGGAAACACCTGCCCCGGGTGGCTCCTTGTCACCCCCGGCAATGCGCCAGGCTCGGAGCTGTGCCCGGGCACCTCTCCCTGGGGCATCCCATGGAGGAAGGGCCACAGAGGCTCCCAAAACCGGGCCGTGGAGCCCGCGTGGGACAGCCGGGGTGGCGGCAGGGAGCCAGCCTGGGGCTCGCTCTTGAGCTAGCAAGCCTGCATCAGCCTGCTGCCCTCGCTGTATCCGTCAGAGGGAGGAGAGCCTCTGCCTCATTACAGACGAGCGTTTGTTCATTCACGGGCACAGGTGAAGGAAGCCAGGAAACTCCTGTCGCACGCTGCACGTGCCATTATTAGGTTAAGCCGTAATTAACTCCCCATCTCTCTCTCTCACACGTGCACATCACACAGATGCACACACATACATGAACACACACGTGCACACACCAGCCGTTTAAAAAAAGCAGTTCTGGAAGTGGTTTCATGCGCTTGTGCCCTCTGCTTTTACAGAACCCTCCCACCGACCCCGCAGAGAAAGGATTTATTTGGGGAGCGGAGTGCTGCAGCCTGAAGCCTGGCCACTCGCAGCGCAGGCAGACCCAGCTCCTCCCAGGCAAGCCCCAGCTATGGTGAGGGACGACCTTTTTTAATATCTGGGTGCTACATGAAAATATCTCAGTTGGGTTACGAGCCCGCTTAGGGCTACTCCTCTGCCCAGGGTCTTGCCAAGTCATTTTGAAAACCCCTAAAGAGTCAAACCTCTCTGCAGTGCAGCTCCTCCACGGTGAAGCCATTGCAGCAATGCAACATCCTCTGCTGGTTCTGGAGCTCATCTCAACTTTGCTTTCCCTGATGGTCTAGGAGATAGGGAGCAGGCAGGGCATAGATGATGACTGCAGGGCAGCTCCGGGCTGAAGCCCACACAGAAGCCTGGCTGCCCCCTGCGACACGCTCTGAGGACGCTGGGCCCCCTCCACGGCCCTCACCTCTGAACCCAACAGGGCTGCAGCATGCACGGCGGCTGGGGGCACTGGGCAAGCCTGCAGCACGCCACACGCCATCCCACGGTCACCTCTGGCATCCCTCCTTCAGCCATGCAGACCTCCAGGACATAGGAGGCTTTGCACCTTCCTGGGGCACCTGCTGCTGCCCAAGACTAAAACTGAGCCTGGAGGGACACTTGACATGGTGGTAATTCCCAAAGACATCCAGGCAGGAGAGCACACGCAGCCCCCTGTGCTGGAGGTGACCCCCCCTCAGACACACAGACCCGGGGACTGATGGGTTTCAGCCTGGAAAGGGCTTGCTCACGCACACGGCTGCTGGTGCAACAGCATCGCCAGGGCACCATCATCTCTGCAGGTAACCATCCCTCTGGCACACACACACACTGGGATAAGCACACTGCTTGAACAGAGTATGATTTATTGCATCACTCGCTCAGGACAGATGTGTGATTAGGCACAGTGATAAGTTACACAGGGCACCATTTTCACCTGCCCAGCAGATATATATCAACTACTTACTAATCATGATAAAAAGAACACAACCTCCTATGGCACAGGATTTCAGTTGCGCTGCAGAAAAACAGCAAAGTGTGTTTTACGTTTGCAGCTTTATTATAGTACAAAAGGTTAAAGGCAAAGCTAGAAAAATGAACCAATTTGTACACGCTCGCTGAATGCTTTTAAGACAAGGTATAGCAGTAAAGCTTTTATTGCTAAGAAGCAGCAGAGGAAGGCTTTAAAACTCATCTAGCATTCAATTTTTGTTCAGAAGTAACACAAATTTAAAGCAGCTTTTCAGTCTTTAAAACCCTCTCTCCTTTCTGGAATGATCAAAAGGAAGATGACCTGAGGATAGTGTCTGCTCTCAAGACGGACCACACTGATGCTCTGCACGAGGTGCAGAAATGGGCCACCAAGGAATGCCAAAATAAAACCCAACTGCCTGGCTCTGAAATCCTGCTGTTAGACAACACAATTCTGCACAGCACCCACGGAGCCAGCACTCTCTGCAAAGTGCAAAAGCAGTGGTCACCTGAAGGTCCCTCAGCTGCCCGTGCTCAGTGGCTGTGGCACAGACAGGCACCACGGACTTGCCCCAAGACCCAAGTCGAAACGTGGGAGAGCCAGGAGCTGAGCCCAGGCATCTTGACTGTGAATGTCCTGCTCTAACTACTGGACTGCACTTTCTCCTGGAGGGGTCAGACTACAGGTAGTGGGAAACTGAACACTCTTGGGATCCCCAGGGATTAGGGATCCCCCTGGGATGCAACAGATCAAGGCTGGCCACCCTTCTGGAGGGACTGCTGGGGCTCTGTACAGCTTTCCAGGGATTGCTGCAGTCAGAGCTGCTCCCGGAGGCAGTGGATGCCCTAGTCTTCAGGGATCGGGGTGTTGCAGTTCCCGTGGTAAATTTTGACCTCACCCTCACACCGAAAGTACTGGTCAAACACGTCGCTGTATCCGTGGTCCTTCCACCACGTGCACAGCTGCCGGTTCCACGTGCAGTCGAGCACATGGAACAGTTCTGGGTGCTCCATCCCAACCATGGTGAAGAAATCCTGGTCCCCAAGGTGGCCCTTGAAGTGGTACTTCTCTGTGAGCTTCTGCACCATGGCGGGCTCCAGCAGCTGGTTGTAGAGCTTGGACCGCCTCATGGCTTCCAGGTTCAGGAGCAGGACGCCGCTGTTGAAGCCAGGCAGCCCGTCAGGAGGGGGCTCCCCCACTCTGGTTTGGGGGTTCTCGCGGCGGTACTGCCAGAACGTGTGCCTGGGAAGAGAGGAAAGACGAGAACAGGGGAGTCAGCAAGCGCAGCCCAAAGAGCAGCCACCTAAA
The DNA here is from genome assembly GCA_013399475.1 of Chauna torquata. Lineage (NCBI taxonomy): Eukaryota > Metazoa > Chordata > Aves > Anseriformes > Anhimidae > Chauna > Chauna torquata. The sequence continues at coordinate 44,969 of VXAL01008645.1, forward strand.
GTCTGGGCAGGTCTGGAAATGAGTATTTAACGCAGCCTGTGCACAGCTCATAGCATCTCTGAGAACGCAAAAGACTGAAATCTTGTGCTGAGACCCTGAACTTTCCACAGTCGGGTATGCATGCTAGGTACAAGAACAGCTTCAACAGGAAGGCCAGAGGGATGCACGTCGCATCACAGAACCCTTAGACCCTCAGCCATGGCCTCATGTGTCAGCTGATAAGCATTAGGGTAGAGATGCCTTGCTTTCTGAAAACTCTCTTGTGATAGAAATTTCTTCATTCCTAGGGCCACTGCTCCGTGGCCAGTTGCGCTGTTTGTCACAGAGCAGGATTTACTGTCCACCCCAGGAATCTCAGTGCTGTCTTCTGCTGGCTGGAGGCATCCAACCCCCCAGTGCAGCCCGGTGCCTCACAGGCTGCTGCTTTCTGCCTCCCTGCACAGGATATTATCCAGACCTCAAATCGTTCTTCTTGCTCTCCTCTAAAGCCCCCTTTGTGTTTATCAGCATCCTCTGGTGAGTGAACTGGACACACGATCGTGTGACTGCTCACATGGCTGTGCAGAGACAGGAAACAACATCCCTCGTTCTAAGGTCAAATGACCACGAGTCCCCCCACAGCTGGTCAGTGCCAAGTCCTCGCAGCCCTCTCCTGAGCCACGGCCCTCCAGGACACGCACTACAAGCGCAGGGCAAGGGAGGCGATCCCCGGTCCTGGCAGCAGGAGCTGGCACGCTGTTTCTCTGCAATGCAAGGTGGTCAAGTGAGCCTTACAAAGTAGGTCAGGTCTGCCTGCAGGACAGACTTGGGCATTGGTGTGCAATCTGCAAATTCTATCAGCATTTTTTACTTCTCTCCAGCGCACTGGTAAAAACACTGAACAGCAGTGGGCTGGGCAGAATAAAAAGAAGCCTACCGTGTCAAGAGAGCTGCCCTTATCTGCCACATCTGCGATTCACTGCACTCCTTGGGACCGCTGACACAACCTGCCCTCCTCAGAGCACCCGTGCCTGACCTCGGCTCTGCAGACCCCACATCAGCCACGGCCTCTGCCTCGTGACGCGCAGGACAAGGGACCGTGACTCCGATTCAGCCCCACGTCCTGTCCGAGGGCTTCCACGTGCTTCACAAATCTCATGGCAGACCTGGTCCCTCAGCATCTCTCATCGGTCAAACCAGCAGATGGGAAATGTCAGGAACAGAGTTAAACTAGACACGAAGCCAAGGGTTTTTGGTGTCTCTTAGATATGCACACAGCATGCACTTTCCAAATTATCTGGCCTTATGTATTGAAGTTCAGCCTTCCAGTGACAGCCATCGTTATCTTTGTCACCCTTTACCAGTGGAACGAGCTCACAAACAGGCTGAGAACGCTGTTGCACAAGCTAAGGGAGGTGACAGAGAAAGGGAAAGGCCACGCTCTGCCCCAGTGCTCGTCGTCTCTCCACACAACCGCAGCTTCGGCTGCTGCTCCTCCGTGTGAGCCCCGTGCGCAGCCCAGAAACCGCTCCCCGCCGTTTCACACGGCAAGAAGTCATTAAAACCGTCCCTCCGGCTCCAGCAGGAACCGCGGGATGGGAGCTCCCTGCAGAACAAGCTCAACCCCTTCTTGTTCCTGCCAAAAATGATCTCCGAGGCCCAAGTTAACGCTGTTCCCATGGAGACCTTCAAAGCAGCATCCCATTAACGCAGCCAGCAGCCCGTCCTTCCCAGCAGCGTGCTCTGAAGGTAGCAGAGGCGCAGTCCCACGACCAGCCCAGCCCGACTCCCGCGCTTCCTGCGGGGACATTGTTTGCGCCAGATACAATGCAGAGCTTTGCGAGCGGCGATAGCGCGGGCTCTGCTTAAACAAAGACTCTGCTCAAGATAAACACGGAGCGAGCCCGAGCCGGAGCGGCGCGGACAACGGCCAGCTCAGCCCAGCCGCGGCGCGCGCCGGGGCCGCCAGCCTGCGTGCCGGCACCGCCAAACCAAGCCGGAGCCGGGAGAGGTGGCTCCAACCATGCCGGCAGCACCTCGCGGACTCCTGCACGAGCCCCTTCAGTGCGGGGTTTCAGGAGGGCAGGAGCTGGGCTAGGAGGCCTGGGGAGCTCAGGGTCCACAGGGTCCCCTCCAAGTGCTGGGGGACACTGCCAGCACTCAGTGCGACGCAGTTCGGGACACCCAAACACCGCTAACCTGCTCGGCGACTCCGACGTGTCACCAGAGCTGTCTAGCAGCCACATGGCAGCGCAGCTGGGAAGCCTCTGCTTAGAAAAAGTCCTGCAGTTAATGGGATCTCAGCAGCAGAGCACGCATCATCATTATTATTGATTACAGGGAAGCTCCACATCAAAACTCGGTCCTGGTTTGAGGCTGTGCAAAAAGAAGGCTTGAAATAAACCCCTCCAAGTAGCAGAAATATTTCTTCAAAAAAAAAGACACCCAATGGCAATATTTCATTAGCTAAATAAGCACTGCCTTCAGCATCTGCAGCCCTAGAAAGGCTCAGATGCAGCAGTTCTGGCAGGCGTGATCCTCACTAGCTAATTTCCAGCTGCCAAGGAGAACAGAGTGTTGCAAGTTTAGGAACACAAAAAATTAACTCAACAGAGTGATTCAATCGGGAAAAAATTAGACTACCTAAGTAAGCAGCACAAAAATGTCTTTGGATCCTTCCACAGCCCTGGGGCAGTGAGCACACCTCACCTTACACACGAGCTGTTCCCACTTGCAGGAACTGAATTCATCCCATGCTATTACCCAAGCAGCTTCTGCTGGGGTTGAATCCACCCCCACAAATCACTTCCATTCAGACAGAAAGTCTTCTGCCCCCAAGCAGCATCCTCTGCTAAAAGGCCAGGCAGCTGAGAGCTGGCAGAGCTTGCAACGCAGAGGCAGCCAGGAGGGACCCCGCGACCCCCATCCCAACTGCCTGACAGCACTGGGGTGCCAGTGCTGCTCTCTCATTCCAGCCCTAACACTTCAGGCAAAGCTACATCGTGTTTTTGCACCTTGCTGTGAAGTTGTCAGGGAGAAACACTGCTGCTATTAGAAAGAATAAATTAAGCCTGTCTGATTCCTCTCTGAATTTGTCAGGCACTGACCAAAGTCTCCACGCACCTACACAGAAAACAAGAATTTGTCAGTACGTGGCTTGGATTTAGCACCCAAATACGCTCCCATGCTTGGAAGCTGAACTAAGTCAGATGTAAGAACATGCAAGGAAACTGGCCCCTGGAACAGCTTAAGAGTCATGATGGGTACTCCCCCACCAGAAAAATTTAAATCAAAACTCTTCTTGAAGATGGCTGTGTTCAGCTTTCACACGAAGTAGCTCAAGCAATCCCAAGGCTTGTGCAGAGAGCAGACAATTAAATGCACCCTTCTGGCCTTTCCTCTGGATCCCCTGGATCTTGAGGGGAGCCTTGCACAGGCAAGTTACCGCAGGGCTGTGCGACCGGCCAAGATGAGCGCTGGGATTTAGCAGTCAGCAGGTGAATTATCCCAGAGGAAAATGTGGATCTATTAATAATGTCAATTGTGAGCACATTTTTTATTTCCTGAGAAATAAAGGCAGGAGAACCAGAACCGTAAAGTACCATCACTTCCTTACCACTTTCCATTTAGAGGCTTCAGACTCAAAACTCCAAAATTTCTCATTTCATTAACGGTCTTTATTCTGTTCTCTTTCGCCTGATTCAGGACGGAAAGGGGTTTTGAAAGTGCCAATTTCCCCTGGAAGGAAGACTCAGCTGTTGAACAGCTGTCTCCACGCCTCCCGGGGGAGGGGGAGCGGAGCACTCGCTGTGGACTCGCTGCCTCCCTGGGAGACTGCAGGCAGCAATGCTCTTTAGATCTAACGGGAGCGAAGAGATAAAAGGGCTCTGCCAGCGCAAAGAGCAGTTAAGTCCTGGGGCGCACACCAGGCCACTGCAGAGTTGACCTGTGCATGCCCACGGGAAAAGGAAGCAAAGCACTCTTGACGTGGCATTAGAGGGAAGCTCGCTGTGCAAAGACAAGCCCTGCCCTCATCAGCCTCACGAGCTGGTCGGATCCAGGTTGGTTTGATACATGCAGCGCATGTTGTGCAGTCCTAGGTCTGAGCAGAGGCTGGCTCAAGCCCAGCTCTAGGTATTCTGCTCTCTCCTTATTCCCAGCAATGCCATGAAAGCAATCCTCATGTCCAAAAAATGATGAAAGTGACTGGCTGAAGGGAGAGAGGGGAGCAGAGCCCCAGAGGGAGGTGCCTTTCCAGCTCCAGAGCAACAGAGCTGATTATTTCCTTCACATTCTTACTTCCAAAAACACACGCTGTCCAAGCTGCTGCCAGGCTGCCAGCAAAGGGACGAAATTACAGCCCCTGCAAGCCGCTTGCTGTAACAGGAAAAATGACGGAGCCCCAGCCCTCGGCACCACCCGGCTGCTGGCCCCGCTGCCGCAGCGAGCTGCAGCTTCCCGGCCAGGCGCTGGTGCGGGGAGAGCAGATCTGTATCAAATGACTCAATTTTTGAGCACTGCCGTTCCCCAGCGGATTACTCCGTGATGGCTAATCCAGGTAACAATGCGCTGTTTTCTGCGGGGAGAGGAGACAGAAACGAGCGGCAATTGTTCCAGCGCTTCCTCCCGGCCCCGGCTGACACAAAAAAGCCATCCTCTGCCTCGCAGCGCGTGCAGGCAGCAGGGCGCAGCGGGGATGGGGAGGACGGGCCGTCCCCGGGGAAGCGGGGCCGGGGCAGAGCTGCAGGATGCAATGAGCACGGAGAGGCGCCGACGGCTCAGGAACCTGCCTGTAGCACCGCGCCGCAGCCTTCCCGGCGCTGGGCTGAGGCCAAGTGAGCGAAAGGTATTTCGGCAGGGCTGCTGCCAGCATTTGTTTAGCCTGGATTTCACTCAGCTTTTATCCTTCTAATGGTGGCCTTCCGTTCTCTCCTTCTCCAGGGACTGGGACAGAGAAGAGCGTGGTTGAAAGGTGCCTCCACCCACCTGGAAGTAGGAGTGGTGGGTACGAGTGTCCTTTTCTTCGGAGGAGACAGGGCCAGGAGAAACACAGCTAAAACAAAGAGCTATCCCAGCCCGCACCTCCGCTCTGCTCCGCTCCCTCCTGTCTGAAATCACCCAGCTCAAGTTTTGGTAAAATGGGGGGGGGGGGGNGGGTGGGGGGGGGCAAAATCCCAGAGGCTTGAAGAACAAGCTGCCAGGATCCAGGGACGGGGCTGCCGAATCTTGAGACAGCAACCTTCCATGAAGGAACCAAACCCCGGGTCTGCTGTGTCCAGCCCCAGCTCCTGCAGCGAGGGAGCAGCCTGGTTGCTGGCCAGGGCAGAAGGCTCAGGCAGTGCCTGTGCTGCGAGAAGAGCCCTGGGTGGGAAAGGGGGTACCTCCTGCTGTCCCCAGCGGGTGCTGCTGGCAGCTACAACCCGTCTCCTGCCTGCGTAAGGGACCACATGCTATTTTTCTTCTGTAACCAGACTGCCAAGTGCACAGTGATAGGTGGTACTCTGTGTAATGTTCTCTGCGGGAAACGAAGCTGCAGGTGCTTTTCAATGGGGAAAGCACACATGGAAACATCTTGGTGGCTCTGGAAAAATCGTGTTAGCAGGTGCTCCGCAACAATGGGACAAGCTGTATTAAACACACAGTTCCCCCAAAACACAGGAAAGGCAGAACCCGGTGAATCACAAGGCCCACGTGGCAGGATGATACCTGCAAAGGCCAGGGCTGGGTGCCGCCCCAGCAGGACGGATGGTGCGGAAGGGAAGGGACGCCCAACCCAGCACGCGTGGGCTCGCACGGCTGCCCCCACGGGGACTCACGCAGGACGCTGGGCTCCCTGGGCTGCTCTGCAGGCAGACCCCAATTCTGCCACTGGGCCAAGGCAGGGCTGAAGTCGCCAGCAAGCACAAAGCTACTGGCAGTGCCGACGCTGAGGCTCCGCATGCCCTCCTCTCTGCAGCATCACCGGCCTTGGCGCTGGGGAAGGTTCACTGCCCGTGCCCCCGGCAGCGAGAGGCCTCCAGCAAAGGCAGGAAGGCAGCCCGGAGACCCCGGCTACCGCAGGGATGAAAAGCAGCAGGAAACTGCTTGCTGGGAGGAGGGGACGAGAAAGGAAGAGAAGGCATTTCAGGCTTTTGTTAACCACCAGGCTGACCATGGCCCCTCTAGAAGGGAGGGGAAGAATCCTTCCCAAACACGACCTCGGGCCCCTGACACTGTAACACAGTTCGGGGCCGCGGCTGCCAGCGCCTGCCTGCAGCCCCGATGCCCCTGGGCCGGCAGCTGCGCTGCGCGGAGGGGCTTTGCTTTGAGGCGCTGTTTATAAACAGAGCCTGCATGTGCTAGGAAACATCTGGAGAACAGCACTTCCAAGCATTCAAACACAGGGTCCAGGCAGCCCAGATAAAAAAACACTTCCACCAGGACTTCCCTTGCTGGCCAAGCACACGCTCCTCCGGCCTGACCTCCTCCCGTGCAGCCAGCCTGCCCAGCCACCGGCGCCTCGCGCGCCGGCGGTCACGAGCCCTGGCGAGGCAGCCTCCGAAGCCATGCGGTGAATCTGCTGGAAACCACATTTAAAGGAGCATGGTGCCTTTGCTGGCAGAAAGGCAGCGTGGCGGGGTCAGTGCACTCAGCCGGTGACACCAGCTGGCTGACCAGCAGCTAACAGCACTCGCTGCCCTCACACAGCCCAGGGACTGGGCTTGCGTGCCTGTACCCGTGGGAGATGCTCACGAGGCTGCAGCCCTGCCACAGCAGCCATGCCGCCGCTGCTGGCCTCGCTGATGAGGACGTGGATCCTCCCCGTGCAGCGGCATCTCCAGAAATACGGACAGCCTGTTGGATCCCGCTCAAGCACTGTGGCCAGGGAAACAAGGAGCCGGCTCACAAAAGGCAAGTAAAACCAGATGCCAGCAGTAACAAATGCTGGGTCAGCCCCACGGCAGCCGCAGTCAGAGGATGCTCCTGGAAGGCCGCAGGATTTGCGCTCGCACACAGCAAGCACCGTGGCACCCTGCGCACATCCAGCGCCCCAGCAGCGTGGCACCCTCCCTGACCAAGGGGGAAGCGAAGCTGACAGCTACGGAGTAAACCCACAAAAATAAGGGGCCTGCAAAATACTAGTCACGGTAGACATTCATGGGCCAGAAAACTCCTTGCTGAAGCTTGCTGGTTTACTCCCACCTCTGCCAGCACCAGCAGAGTTTGGGCCAGCCGCCTGGCAGGGCAGGAGGGGCAGCAGCCGCGCCCCAGCACCTCGAGGATACACTTTGTCATCGAGCCTCTCCCCTGGGATCAGCGATGGGCTGGGGGGGGGCTGGGATCCAGTTCCTTGCACAGAAGGGAAACACAGGCTGCGTCTCCTTCTGTGCCAATCCTAGAGCAGCCTTGCCAGCCCAAACACCAACTAAAATAACAAGTGTGCCCTCTTGCTTCTTCTAAGTATGTTTTTCAGTCCTAAGCTAGAAAACAAAAGGATGGAGGCCTTAACCCCAGCTGTAGCTGCTGGCAAATGCAGCTGTTCCTGTGCAATAAGGAACAGAGCACAAGCGCACCGCGCTGCTCCGTCCTGCGCCGCTGCCAGAGCCCGTGTGAAGCTGGCAGGAGGATGCCCTGCGCTCCTCCGAGGTGGCCAACGTGCTGGCGGCCCCGGAAAGCTGGCCGCGGCTGCCCACGGGAGCCCCGGCCCTTCAGCTGAGCCATGCTCCCCGTTTCCCCTCCTGATCGCCAAGCACAGCTCCAGGTCTGCTGCTGCCGGCAGAGGCTGGCCACCACCAGCGGGCTGGCAGCAGGAGCGCTCGTGCCCTCTCCTGAGCGCAGCCCATGACAGGGCAGTGGTGGCAGAAGGAGTTTTGGTCTGACCCACAAAGAGGTCAAAACTGGCGAGAGATGGAGAAAGTTCAAGGATAAATGCTTCTGAGCTTAAGTGCTTAATGGGGACCAGTAAGCCACCTCAGGAGGATTAAATGGGGTGGGTGCAGCTCCAGCCAGCCTGTGCCACTCGCCTTTCTGCTGGTATTGGAGAGAAAGTGGGGGAACTGCCGGAGAACGCTGCTCCTCCCCCTGGCTAACAGGGGGCTGAAGCGAGGGCAGGTGCATCCAGAAGGCTGTTCAGGAAATGTGCAAGCTCCTGACGAGACGCAGCAGTCCCTGATCAGAATCAAACGCTGTGAGAGCAAGAGGTCAAACCTTCCTAACTGAGCCTAATTTCCACCATTTCAGCTGCAAACTGGGCAATGCCACGTGCAAATGGCAATGCTATTTGAGCAGAGCCAGCCCTTTGAGCCTACTTGCTCCTGAGCAGACAGGTGCGCATTTAACCCACCACCACTTTTGTGCAGAATTGTCTTTTCCCTTTTGGCTGGTGCTGCCACTGTTCCTTGCTGCCAACCTGAGGGCTGCTTTCCCACCTAATCCTCAGCAAGAAGTAAGTGTGGCCAAGAAACCTCCCTGAAGCTTTCTCCTCCTCTTTGCTAAACCTAACTTGCAGCAGGCAGCTGCTGTCCCCTTACCAGCACTTTGTTTGACTGAGATTAACTCTTAGAAAGTGGCCATCTCCCCTTCTCCCAGCTCCCCGCCGCCAAACAGCAAATGCCGTGGTCAGAAGGGGCCCTGTAGTCCCTGTGGCAGAGGCACAGCGGGTCCTTGGCGCAGCGTGACCTCCCCGCCAGCACCGGGCCAGCAGAGCTCTCCGAGCAGGGCACACGGACGGCACCCGCACTGCCTCCAGCAGCACAGACTTCGTCTGGGTAACAAAAGCAAGGGAAAGGCCTGGGATGCTTATCCATCTGAGCTAAGGAATGGGCATGCAGGACATGCAGTTTTAGACACACAGCAGTGAGTGCGGGTGTGCTGGCTCTGCCTCGGCATCCCACCGGCCTGCTCCAAGGTCCCACCTCCCCTCTACCCGCCGCTGCTCCTCCAGCCTCGTCCCAGCTGCAGCGGGGGCCGGCGGAGCCAGGTGCCCGCACGGGAGCCCCACGGCAGCTCCGCAGCCCCTGCTGTAAGCGCAGGTGCTCTCCCTTCCCACCAGGGCACTGCCAGACCTCGGCCAGCACAAACAGTCCCGCTGGAGAAGGAGGCTTTGTAACAAAGTGGTCCTTGTTGCTAATTGCTTATTTCCCACGTGCAAATGCTAAACCCTTTAAAGAGCTGAGGAGGCGGGTTCAGTACCAGCCTGGTCCAGAGCGCCTTAGCTAAAGCTGCGTAACCCTCTTTGTGCAACCCAGAAAATCCTGGCTTTGCTCTGCTAGGGAGCACACCTCGCCCAGGGATGTGCAATAGCTTCAGCAACACTGGGGTATTCCCCGCTCTGGAGGTAAAAACAGCACCCTGGGGCTAAGCAGGGTGCTCCCAACCTCTCCATCCAGCCTACATGCTCCGCCACCACCAGTCCTCGCCTGGAAATGCTGAGGAATTAATGGACTGAGTTCCTCAATGAGACTTCAGCAATTCCCTAATGAATCTCCCATGTGACACCCAAATTATGTCTGTACAGCGATGGCCTCTAGCAGAACGCAGTCTGCATGCCAAACTTTTAAAACGCCTGTATTTGGAGCAGGAAATCAATTCTGGATGATTATATTTCTGCGTGGACTTAACAGTCCACAAACGGACTCGCTCAAACGGATGACTAATAACAACTTGAGAATGCAGCTCATTATTTGGTGATTAATAGAAGTGAGTGCAATGTTCTCCTCTACCAAACATGCAAAGCACACACTGTCCTGCTCGGGGTGCTGCTGTCCTCGCTCCTCTCCCAGCCTGGAAGCAGCGCACTCAGCCCTTTCCCCTCCCTGCGCACAGCCCTGCTGCCCCTGCTGCCTCGCTGGGCCCCGTGCTGTGCTCCTGCAGTGCTGCTCCCCGGGGACGGGAGCTGGGAGACGCAAGCCAGCTTCGGGATGGGATGAAGCGGTGCCAGCAGGGAGGATGTGCTGCTGCTGCCAGTGCCTGTGTCCTGCACCAGCGCCAACAGGCTGAGGTGGGATCCACAGCCTCAGAGACGCAGGTGATCACAACCACCCCTTTCTCATTTCATGTACAGTCACACTACTGCTGGAACACAGGCTCTTCCCTACAACCTTTCAGTGCTCAGTTAAAAATTAAATCCACTCCCAAAGGAGAAACTTTGGGCTTAGCAGCTGCAGTGCATCAGTGTGAAACTTTTCGTTGGGGCATGGATGTTAAAGGCCAGCCCCACTCATAATCGTCAATTTTTGCACCCCACTCCAGGGCTAAAATCCCTCTCTGAACAAACTTTGGACCACAAGTCACTCTCTCTGGGTTAAATTGGCTTATTTCCCTTTTTAGATCAAATGCCCCTGGTACAAACAGCAGCGCAGAGCCATCAGCTGCGTGCATCAGACCATCCGCTCATTTAACGCCAGAGAAGGATGAAGCGCAGCTCATGCATGGGGCACTCCGAAATATCGCAGGCTTTATTACTTCCAAAATGACACATTTCTGTAACAACCATGAAAAGATGCTGCGCCAGCAGCATGCTCCTGCCGGCCTGCACGGAGCAGAGCTGCCACTGAGCTCCAGAGAGCAGGAGGGTGTTGAGGGAGCCCCTTGAGAGGATGCTGCCACAGCAGGATTGCCTGGAACTTCCCCAGTAAGAGCTGGCCTCGTGCACTGCACCGTTCCAGAAAACATCCCAGCTATGCAGCAAAGCCTCTGTATTTCCTGCTGTTTGTTTGTTTCTCTATCAAAGGGCTTTGGGTCCTTGGAAATTCCTTTGCTGGCAAGGAGCCCTGGCATGGCCCTGGCAGCTGGAGCAGCCCCATCTGCTCCACCACCTGGCTCGTGAGACCCCTGCAGACATCTACAGCCCAGACCCTGCTCCCGGTAACACAGTAAAACCTTCCCTGGGTTGCAAGGAGTCACAAATATCCACATGAAACAAGCGTGCTCTGCTATGCTCCACTATGGAAAGCAACGCTCGTGCCCCCAGCAAATAACGGAGCTGCCATCAGTCAAGACACCTTGGGAGCTCCAAACAACAGCCTGCTCCTTTCGAGGTCCCTGGCATGAGACTGAGCCAGTCTGAGCACGCTGAGGGCCCAAGACTTGAGCCTTGCCACTGCCCATGTGCAACCGTGCTTTAGCAGCCCCAAACTGAGCCCTGAGCTCCCGGCAAGTACCGCTGCCCAGCACTGACCTGCTCTTCCTCGAGCTGGTGTTCTCCTGGTGCTCCCGCTGCCCGCAGGTGCAAACCCTAGAAAAAGCTGTGCTAGTGGGCACGGAGAAACTCACCCAGCAGCCCCCGCAGCTGGCAGTGTGATGCCACGGGAAAGGCAATGTAAATCCACCGAGGCAAACTAGGATGCAAGTGCTCAAACAAGCAGGGCTTTTCTGTTCTGCCAGGAATATCGATTCCCTGCAGAACCCCGTGTTTGCCACTCTTCCAAGACCATGAATCTGACCGAAGTTCTTTGGGCTCACAGAGAAAGGGCTTAGGACAGGTGCAGAGGTTTGAGAAAGGGCAGCGGGAGATGCCCGTGGGAAAAAACGGGCAGCCTGGAGAACATTTGCCTCTGCTGGACAGTGAGAGCGGCCTCACCCCGAAAAAGGGCTGGGAGGCTGAAGGAGAGTGGAGCTGCAGGGAAACTCTGGGAAAGCCACAGGGACCTACCGCAGGCAGGGCTTACAGGAGCTGCTCACGGCAGCTGGCTGCAGGCAAGCAGCACCGCGGCGCAGCCCAGCAGCCGGCAGCTCCGTTGCAGAGCTCTCTCTGAACACGGCCACGCTGTGAATTTAAGACGTACAAACTGCACAGTGATCCCATTGCTAGAAAGAGCCTTTCTTGAAAGTCCTGCAGCAAATGCAGGAAGCTCCTGCAGCGGGACACCCCGTCCCCAGCAGGAGATGGCTGCTCCCACCCCCGGCCAAGAGAGAGCACAGACAACGACCCCAGTCCCTGATCCGGGGGTGGCTGGCCCTTCCTTGTCCTTGCTGGCAGTCACCCGTCCCGCTGTGCTCAGGCAAGTGCTCCCGGAGACAGGTGCCTTCGTGGGAAGGGACAGATGCCAATGGTACGACACCTTCCTCTGTAAACTGAAACTGAGACATTCAGGAGTGGAAACTGAGAAGTTCAGGAGTTGAAGACAAATACAGGTGAAGTAACTGCTACGTGCTCACCTGACACATGCTGGACTTATGTGCTATGACCAACAAAAAATCCTATAGCAAAACCACAGCAAATTTCTCAGCCAGACCTTGCAAACAAGGACCGCCACCCCACCCGCTCTTGCAGGATGGGGAAATGCTCAGAGGGGAAGTACGACCCGTCTTGGAGAATCCCAGCTGCCTTACCCCAACACACACGAGTATTGTGGTTGTCCAAAAAAGTGTTTGTAATGCCCAGTATCTCAAAAGGCACACTACTACTCCTATTAATATTAATAGCATTAATGCAAATCAATGCACATTTGTGGTTGTTAGATCTTGTCAAATTTATTCATTGGTTTTAAATGACACTTCAAATTTGGTTGGTAATGGGAGTAAGTGCAAGGGCTCCTATATACTAATGATGTGCACAAATGTAAGCAACAAAAACCTTTACCTTCTTGGATTTCAGATATCAGAAAGTAACGCTAAATTCCTGAAATCAATTCTGCTGCCAATTCCTTGCAGGTTCTGCTTGTTCTGTAATTTTGGCTTTTTCTTGGTAGCAATTGCAAAAGAATTCCTAGAATCGTTTCACCCTCGCATCAAGCAGCAGCACTTGCTAAAAATCAATTCAAAGCTTCAAAATGGTTTAAAATCTGAAGTGCAAAGGGTTCTGCTTGGCTCTGGCTCACAGGGCTGTGCACAGGCTGCCATGAACCATCAGTGCCCCCAGCAGCAGTGGCACCACCATGCCTGGTGGGACACAGGAAAGGCAAAGATCTCCTGCCTTCTCCAAGAGGGGCTTGAGAAGGACAGAGCTCCCTGCTCCCCCAGGGTAAAAGCACTAGGAAAAGACTAAGCCTCTAAATTGGGGCAACCTGCCTGTATGAGGGGCCCACGAAGCCAGGAGAACTCAGGCAGGAGAAGCTGCCTTCTGGAGACGGTTATGTCCATCTTCAGAAAGGTCAGTCCCAAACAGCCCACCTACACTTTGCCACAACTTCTCTAGTCTTACTCGGTGACTGTTTTCATGCAACTGTTAAGCCCTAAGTCTCACAGACACCATCACTACTTTAATTGACACCCAGGGAATTCAGCAGCTCCACCTTGCTGGCAGCTGTTGGCGGTACTTTTTTTTTTAATCCAGAGAGAAGGTACAGGACATACTGTTTCAGCCCAGACATCTATCAGCCCAGCTTGGCCGCAGAGTCAGCATTAGCCTGCTCGCAGCCCAGGCTAACTCTTCTCCTCTAAACATTTGACAAACTGACTTAATCCAGCTGCCACTAAGCTTCCAGTAAATATTAACACTGGAGGTGACAGACTCCAAGGTAAGAAGGTTGCGCTGACTTGCTTCCACTCATTAATGAACTTCTGAGGGTTATTTTACTAGTTCTCGTTGCTTTTGGCTGAGCCCTGGTTACATTTCTGGCTATCCCTGGAGCTGTAAACCCAGCTGGTTTGCTGGTGGAAGTGACAAGGCTTCCTTGCTCCTCCAGCAGCAAAAGGGGCTGGGGAGGGAGGGGAGTGTGACATGGCCCTGGTAAAAGCAAGCACAGGCAGAAGAGCACAAGCAAAGCCTGTGTGACCGAGCACACAAACACACCTACAGCTCCTGCATGGCCACAATCAGAAACAAAACTTCTCATCCTTTTCCCTTCCATGAAAAAATGTCCTTTTGAAGCTCTTCCTAGGTTTTAGGCAGAAGCAAAGACAAACAGCCTGGCAGCCATAAAAGGATTCAAGTGGCGGTCCTTTGTAGTTTGTAGCTGTCCCTTTGATGTAGATAGCTCTCCCTGCAAGTCAGGCTTTTTCTAAGAGCTTCTCTACGCCGTGCTTTGCAGACCACCACCGCAGCCAGCAAACTTCACTCCCAGGCAAGCAGAGCGCTACAGGGGAGGCTTCCAGATCCCCCTCAAGCAGCAGTGCTGCACCCCCGTCCAGCCCTGGGGTACCATCCCCAGCTGGGGAAGGTGTCACAGGACTCCCAGGGCTGCGCTGAAGGACACCTCTGCTCCTTCCAGTGCCCACAGCAGCGTGGCAACGTCAGCAGCAGCACAGACACCACGTCCCTGCTGGACAAAGCAAAGAGGCTGGGATGGCCAGCGGATGCAAGGGGGGGCATGGTGCAGCATGCTAATCTGGGGTCAGTCTGAGGCTGCTGAGAGCAGCTGTCATCAATACCACTATCCTGCTTCATCTCGCACGCTGTCAGGGTGATCTATAACCAGGAACCTCAGCAGGAATCAGGTTTAAGCCTTCTGTAATCAGAGAGTTTTCAGAACATTTCTGGGAGTGCCGCAATGTTTCCCCACTCCGTCTCAGCTATGGGGCTGCTTTGACACTGCGAGGTTTCTCCCTTTGGCACCTGCCAGCACTCAGCCACTGTGCCCAGCAGAGCTGGCAGGGAGGCCCAGGCTGCAGCAGCATCCTCACTCAGATGTCCTGGCCGTGTCTGGATGCACGTGGGAGCACCCTAAGCCCAGCCCCTGCAGCTCATGTTTGATCGTGAACCCCTGCGAGCCCCGGGGCACTGCTGCTGCTCAGTCCCATCACCGCCCGGACCGCAGCTTTGCTCTGCACTGAAGCTCAGAAGGAGCGCAGTCCCCTCTGCTCCAGCCGTGGTGGCTGTCTCTCCCCAGCGAGTCCCACTGCTCCTAAATCCCGTAACTATCAGGATCATCAGCCTCAGCCACCTGCCCTGTGCCTGGTGGCTACCTCAAACGCATTTCCTCTTCCAGAGGGGTCACAGTTACGCCAAGCCATGTGTGGAGACCCCTCCCCAGGGGTCTCGTGTGTCCTGCCAGGCTGCTCCCCAGACTAGGCACAGATCTGGTGCATGCTCTGGGGACACTGACTTTGCTTACCTGTCTGACAACCTGCTGGCACGCTGCATCTGCAACACTTGCCTGCATGTTTCTTAGCAGGGCTGCTGACAACAGAGCACAGGAGGGTCTGGACTTCTAAATTTGTCCAGGATCTGGTATGGAAGCCCCAGTGCAACATAAATGTTTATAAAGAGCATCACCACCTGCCCTTTGCAGTCTGGTGAGCAGGACACTGCCAGCACGCTTCAGTAGCTGAAATACTGCAGGGGACAACAGGAATTTTAATTAAGATTATGACTCTGCAGAAGCACTTCCTTGCATGAAAAGCCTTTTGGACCAGACAAACTTCAGATGCAGATTTTAATCTTTCTATCAAAACCATTGTCATTGAAGCATGAGGTCCCGGTCTTGGCTGTGACCTGGATCCCATGCAGGCAGACACACGAGCAGACATATGTCAGTGCTGTGAAGAGGCTCTGTCTGCATCCTGAGAGGGAGCATGAGCCATCTGAAAGCCCACAGGCATCCAAGAGCCTACAGCACAGCACTGAGTATCCTCAGCTCCCTTCGGAGTGGAGGGCAACTGTGGGTACTCAGCCCCTTGCAGGATGAAGCTAGCTCTGCCTCTGCAACAAGTAAACCCCAGCATTTGCATTGCAGGAGACTCAGGAGATCTTCTTGCTCGCAGAAACATACTTGTCCAAGACAAACAGCACCCGGGCATTGTTTCAGCATGAGTCAAACGAATGGAAACTCTCCAGTGCCATCCTGTTTTGCTGTCTGGAGGTTTCCCCCTACCTTCAGGATGTGCCGGCAGGCTATGGGACATTTCCTATCTGCTGTTCTCTTGCTACCCCATTTCCTGTGAGCATTTGTATCCAGCGCGGCTCGGTGCACCATCACAGAAGCCGAGCGCTGTGCAGTCCCAGCCTGTGCCTGCAAAGCGCAGCCTGCAGCCCAGCAGCAAACAGGCAGCTAGAGGGAACAGAACTGCCTCCCAGAAAGCGGTGTATCATTTACAAAAAATGCCTGTGCGCACACATTTACATCCTCTGACAGGACAAAGCGGTAGCACGCATTAAGACTGAGCAGCTAACACAGCGACCTGGACTGATCTCCATCTATCTCCATCTATCTCATTCACAGTCAGTGAATGGCTTACCCTGCCCCGGCCAGTGCCAGCACACAGCCCCGTAAGCAAGAAGCAGCTCAGAAAAGCTCTGAGCTCCTTGCTGCTTGCCCTCAGCTTTCTGATGTTGTGCCTCTTGTTGGCTACCCTGCTTTTAAGGCCTCGGTGTTCAGGGTGCTCCAGTGCAGCTGTGGTTCACGCTGAAGGGTGCACCCATGCTGCTGCAGAGTCACCACCACAGGGGACAACGCTGGACACCACGTGCTGCATGGAAAACACCTCCTGGTCTGCTGGTGGGAGCGGGCTCCAGGACACCGGCACCTCCTTGAGCTGCAAATCCAAGCACACCACTTCGCTGGAAACATTTTGAGTGCAGTGGAGGAGCAACACCGGGATAAATTCCCCGGGACAGAGCCGGTGTCACAGAAAGCAGCACCAACTGGGGAGGGAAATGCAGGTGGCAATCGAGAGACCCCAGAACTGCCCCCGCAGCCCAGCCGCGCTCCCCCACCCCCCAGCCACCTTTCCAGCTGATGCTCCCAACCTGTGTGCGTGGCAAATCACACGGCTCGAGCTGGCACCTCTGTTTCACACCTAGAACACGTTTTTATCTTGCTAAAAACATAAAAATAGCAAAGATTTTTACAAAGACACTCCTGCTTTGTCAGCTTGTGTTTTCGTCTGGAAACCCTTTTAGGAAGGAGGTGCGAGCCTCCCGGTGCGAGCCTCCTGCCGGAGGGAGGCTGCGCGTTTGCACAGCTCGCCCCACACGGGGTGACCTGGTGACAAGAAATATCAGGAACTTGTTTTCACATGGAGATCAAAACAGTACAATAAGAAAAACACAACATAGCCCAAACTGACCCAGACCATCAAAACTGCACTGACAGAAAGTTCAGCCCCAAAACGCACCATGTGAGGACTGTTATTACTGGGCTTGTTTGTACCCCCTGCCTGCAGCAGGAGGTGAGAGGGCACGGGTTCGGCTCAAGTCAGATATTCGCTGGACATCATTGTTCAGCCCTGCCTTGTCCCTGCCGTGCTGGAGATCTCTTTCTTCAGCTGAGCACCCCGCAGCTCAACTCAGTACCCCCAGGCATGCCCTCGTCCACAGACCACCTCCAGGGAGCCGGCCACCATCCCTGCTCTCTAGCTACGCACAGAAATAATGCAAAGCTGATCCGTGCACAGGCAGAAACGTGGAGCAATACCACCTTGGACTAACTGTAGGCAAAGAAATGCTTAATTTACCCTGCTCACTTAACTCTTACCGGCTGTGCTGCTAACAAAAGGGACCTGGCCTGTTTAAGGCAGGCTTAAGCTCACAATCCGACACAGTCCCACCACAGTGCTCAGCTGTAGCTGTTCTCTCTATTCTACTTTAAGCTCTAACAATTGGATGTAATTAGCTGGGGCTGGATTTACCATTCTGGGCACCAAAATCCTGCCAGGACACCCCCAGAGGATACAGGAGCCCTCTATGCTCTGGGTGTGGTGTTGCCCTACAGAGAAGAGACCTCAGCATCTGCGGTCCCTTGGTCCCAGCTCACTGCCAAGCCCACAAGCCAGGAGGACCACAGAGATGTCTTTTTCCAGCCCAGGCACAGTGGTGATTTCTGCAGTATGAGCAACCAGAAATGCTCGTGAGTATGCTCTCATTTGGCTTCTAGGAAACAATCAGTGGTGATTAATGACCACATGGGACATCAGCAACTGAGCAAGGTTCTCAGACTGGAGATGCTAGGATAAAAATCATATCCTAATAACAGTGCTGTACAACTTGCTCTAAAGCCACAGTCCTGGGAGAAGCCATGCAAGCTTCAGCTCCATCCATAAACTGCTTAAAAAAAAAAAAAAAACATCTCACGTTTGGAACAATCTTATATCATTGAAATGTCACTGAAATCTTGGCGGACGGTGAAAAAAACGATGTAACTTGGCAAGTTCTATCCCTTTCCATTGACATTCTGTTCTCTCATATGTTTAATATAAAGAAAAAGGGAAATTTCCAAATCCCGTTTCTCTGTTAAGCAAGATTCACTACCTCTGCTCATGCTTATGGTGTGACCTTGCTGGATGACTGTCGCACGTCACTGCTGTGACAGACAGGGCTCACTCCCTTCCCAGGACAGGGCTGTGCTGACTGCATCCGCGGGCTGGCTTGGTCTAGAGTGAGGACCAGCACTGCCAGGATGCTGCAGGCACTGCCAGCCAGGGAAAGCAGAGCACAGCATGGCTGAAACGCAAAGCAAAGGAGCGTGGTGTGGGGATGAGGTGTGCCTGCGAAACAAGGCCAGAAGGGATCATGGCCACTCTGGGGCTGCTGGAGAAGGCAGCTGCCATGGGGGCACTGGCCCTGGCTGCCTCCATCAACACCACAGACATCTCCACGCTCTGTGCTGGGGACCACCACCACCACCACCACGCACGCGAAGGCTGGCTGCACTGAACTCAGGCTCTCATGATTTTAAGGACACAGCCAGAAGAGCAGTGTTGAGAATCTGAGATGGTGAAGCTATGGCACACCTACGAAGCAGCATAAGACTCACTCTGAAAGTGCAGCCCCCCACTCCCGCCGGGGACTGCCAAAAAGTGGGGACAATCTCACCCACCTGAACATCTCCAGCAGCTCAGGGTCCTACCCCACAGACAGGCCCACGGTCTATGGAGGGCTGCGTGGACCTGAGCCATGGCCAAAGTAAAAACAGAAACCATTCTGATCCAAAGACAAACAGGAAGCTCAAATTCTTGCTCTAATTTCAAAGAAGACATTTTGTTACCCGTCAACCTTGCAACTCATCTTGGCGGTCTGGACAGGTTATTTCTGGCCGGTACCCACGCAGCAGGAACACACAGGCACGGGAGGCAGCGGGAGCAGCGCTGCTGTGGGGTGTGCCAGGCGCTCCGTGTGCCACCGCGCACCTGCCTGTGTACAAGTCACTTCTGACCCGCCTCCACTAACGAGGAGTTGTAATTAGCCAGCATCAGTTTTGCTGCTGTGTCAGCAATCCCTGCACACAGCGAAGACCTGGTCTCCCTCCTGTGCCCGTCACAACCCTGTTCCCCAGACACGAGGGATGCCTGCGCCTCTCCACAGGACTCCAGCTTCACCCCATTCTCCACAGGTCAGCGAGGAGCGACAGCTCTCCGGTCCCGGCCTCTAGTCAACTCTGCAGCCTGCAGACAACCCTCCATCTCCTGGAGAAGTGCCTGTACAGCTGCTTTTCCATCATCCCCTTCTGGTGCACATCTCTCTGTGTCCACCCTTGTCCCATCCTGCACATGCGGGAGGCACAGTTGCTCCAGATTTTTACAGGCAGGCTGTCCTACAACAGGCCTACACAGCACACTCTGTCCTCTGCTAAATCACATCTGCTCTAAGCTCAGCCTTTGCCCAAGAGTGTTGCTGGACACGTCTTAAGAGGTTCAGTTATTGATCTCATTACTAAGGCTTCCAGTAGGGAAAGAAAAGACAGAGAGAGCTCTTAAGCTTTTTTATCTTTCTCTGAGAACATTTCCATTAAGATTAGCAAATCTAGCCAAGCTATCTCAGACACTCAAACTCAGCTCAGCTGAAAGGTCATTAAGGCATCCTGAGTTCATGATCTGATTCACCCTGGACTAAAACAAAAACTGAGGTTCATCCTTGGAATGATGCATGTTACATTAAATCAATTTAAGTACCAACCTGGAAATATCTGATCCCACTGAACAGAGCACCTGCTCAAATATGAACCTATTTCCAGCCATACTATCCCCGAGGGCTAGAACCTGTTGTGATGTTTGAAAATGACTCCAAATTTACCCATTCCTCTAACTCTGTCTGTGTTGCGGGGAACACGGGGAACAAAGTGAGTGGCAGCAGATAGGGTTAATAAGAGGCACCACACTGGGGCTGTGTGTTATCGTCATCTTTTAGGGCAGAAAGTCCTGGCTGACTTTTGCTGAAGAAACATATGCTCCGGCTGACGGCAGAGGTGAGCTATGGACCCCAGCAGAACGGCACACTGACATGCGATCAGCACTCCCCGTTACCCACCTCCTGCACCTCATCTTCACCCCTCACTCTGCAAGCCCCGGCAGAAGCTGTGAATGGTCCATGGGGCACGCGCCACCCGGCTCCATCAGCAGGAGCCCCCCAACCTGTCAGTCCCTCACTGTAACGCTGAGGCTGGTCCTGCAGTAGAACGCAACACGAGACATCAGGAGCCATGCAAGTCCGCGCAGGGCATCAGCGCTACCAGAAGTCATAAGAGAGCCCCTTTACCTCCCACTGATTCTGCCAAATGTCTTTGTGCGTGAACCGAAAATCCCCCTCCAGATTGCCCAGCTGGGATTTTGTCTAGCACACGTTTCACACCAGACATAGAAAGCACTAAATAAACCCTCAAGCCCAGCTGGAACGAATCCACTGCGAGCACGTTCAGAAATGGCAGTCAGCCCTGCTTCTGCCAGGCAGCCCCAGAGCTGCGCACGAACAACGGAGCAGTGCCTAGCAGCCTCCGAGCACTAGGAACGCTGAAAATAGCTGAGCCAGATTTGGCTGCTGTTTCTGAGAGGCTGAAGGTCTTCTCTGGGAGCAATGAAGTCCCAGAGCCTCCATCAGCTCTGGGAGAGATCAAAACATCTGCACGGCAGACCATGGGACTATGTGCATGCTTGCAAGCCTGGGTCATCAAGAGAGTTACCCCCTCAGGCTTCTCTGGGTGAATATCTCTTCAATAAAAGGTGTGCTGCAACTGAAAGCAGCACCTACTCATTGCTAACCTGCCAAGACAAGCAGTGGGTCAAATACTGAAGGACCTGCAGCTTTTATTTATGTGATGGGACACCCATCTCTCCAATGTGCTGGTCATTTTTGGCATTTCCCAAAAGATTTCTTGCACGTAGCTCAAACTCACCGCAAATCAGTTAATGGTAGAGAAGGCAGACTGCTCCGCTTATACCTCATGCCAGTGGGATCCCCTGAATGCTAGGTCAGACATTTTGTGGAAAACATGGGTGGAGAGAAAAGATGGAAGCTAGATAACAGGATGCAAGGCAATTGCACTGCTCAGAGTCCTCAGGCAGTGCCATCCAGCTGGCTGCACGTTCATCTTCGTCAGACTAACACAATGCACACGTATGGCTGAAACGCGCTGGTCTCAGGTCCTCCTGGAACAGGAGGTGTCACTTCTGCTTGGGCAGAGCAGCACTATTCACAGCCAAAACCTCTGAACCCCAACATACAAGCTGACATGCCAAACTTCAATCAGAGCACCTAAACAGGAATGGCTGGGGAAACACTCCTCTAACAGGTATTCTGTGCACCTGTTTATGGATTAGACACTTGTTATCAGGAACTTGGCTCCGAAAGCCTTGTGACAGTCTGTGAGAACAAGGAAATCACAGCGATACTGTACACTTTGTTCAGACTGGCCTAGAAGTTTCAGATTAAATTCCCCTGCAGGGATTACAGCAGGAAGACTGTTTCTCCCTAGACTTTGTTCCAAAGACTGATCTGAGTTGAACAGAAAATATGAAAACCACCCACTGCCCATCCCCTTCTCCCCACACTCGTGCCCTGGGCACGCTGCTGTACCTGTATACTGGCTGCATTTCCCTCGCAATCCCAATGACAGCTCCTTCCTTGAAGTTGTCGAACTCCTCAAACAGGTCTCGGATGTTGGTCTTGTACTTCAGGTCCAAGTCTACCTGGATGATCTTCGTTATTTCTGAAAGCACAAAGAGAAAAATGAGTAATGCACGACAAAATCTTAACCAGTGATTACCAGTGGTGATGTGATGAACTACACCCAATGAGGATTTGGTGCAGTCAGCCCAGTGGGCAAGACTCAGCTGATTAAGGGCAAAAGCAGTCCAGCTGCAACGTCTGTCTAAAGCTACCAAACTTCAACCATCAGGACAGCATTTACCTTTTTATATTTTAGTTAGAAATTTTCTTAGTTTCTTAGCTCAGAAACCATTTCTGGTAACCTTCTACTTCTATCAACCCTCTCCTTTCTTCCAGAAAAATGGTTTTCCACACAATTGAAGAAAATAAGAGGTAGCTTCATATCAGCCTCCACAACAGGTATTTTCTCCCTTTCTGGAAGTGCTTCTGCAGAGACAGCCACACAAAATCCCACAGTCACCTTACGCTATGTACTTCAGGAAGCACTACAAACTCAAGAAGTGTTTCCCAGCTCCAGCCCACACAACCAGCCCTGACTCGAAGTATCAGAGCAATCCCCACTGCAGACAACGTCAGTAATTCAGAAAGCCACACTACACCTCAGGAACACCCGCACAAGCTCATTAGCTGCCAGTGGCCTGACATGGGCTTCCCTGCGGGCAGAGACTGCACCACCCTGCATGCACAAAATTGCTGACCATCTACAGCAGCCTGGAAAATTTTATTATTACCAACAGCACCCTATGAAGAGACAAGCACGGTTGAGCAGACATGGAAGCATCCTCCAATTGCAGCGAAAAAACTCAAGACTGAGGAGAGGCAGGAGGACATCATTACCAAAGCAAAATATGCCTCCTCCTCTGGCTTCCCTCCTGCCCCAGAGTCAGGAAGAAGTCCAACTCCACCACCGGCCCTTGCTCAGTCCCTCCACCAGTTGAAGCCCCGTGTCCCACCTGTGGCTGTTGCAATTGCACATAATTCCTCCCCTGCTCCCTGCACTCCCAGCCGCTACCACAGCCCCTCGATCTGCAGGTCCCCTGGCACGGTACCAGCGAGCGGCTCCCAAATCTGTGCGCAACCACCAGACAGCCGGCTCCCTCCCACAGCACAGGAGAAGGAGCCCAGCAGCTCATTGGCAGGAGAAAGCAGAGCTGGGGCTGGCCACAGTCTCCCAGTCTCCCAAACGCAGCCTGCCTGTGTTTGTCATGTTCTCCCCTGCAGCACACAGGGCCTATTTACGGAGATGTTGTTTGGGAGAGGGTGTAGGAGATGTGCCTCGTCGAGACTGTTTGCCCTGGGTGTGTCTGCGGCTGTTGCACAGACTGCAGCAGGCCACATGAAATGCAGCGAATGCAAAGGCTATGAGAACGCGGACCCTCTGACAGGTTCCCTCAGGCCTGGGCAAAGCCGTGGTCATCTTCTGACCAGCAAAGCTCAGCCCTGCCCAAGAATCATGAAGGCATGCAGCTAGGCGCCCACAGCAATGTCCAGCAGTCTCCCATGGCCACTGTGTTAGGTAATGCCACAGCTACTTACGTGCCATGAAAGCCACGAGCAAATTGGCCAGGATGCTTAGCACTCAGCATTAACTGGATTAAAAAGATTGTGTCAACCTGTTTTAGTCCCCACTCACCTTGTGCAGGTGCCACAACAGCTTTCTGCAGGCTAGATGGGCCTTTTACCACTGTTTTCATAGAAATTAGCAAGTAAGGCCCTCATCCTTCCTCCTGCCAATTATTTCCAGATAGGAGGATGTCACCACGCTTGGCACCGTATCAGACACCTCTCCCCATCAGGCTCATGGGGGCTGCAACATTTGTGAGCACCCATCAACTCCAGGCAGGCTGGTGCTCTCGGAGAACAGAACAGGGACATCACGTCAGCTGCTGGGACTCCACGGTTTCTTTGGCTCTGCCCATGCTATGGCCTTCACACCTCCACAGTTCTTCACCTGCTTGCCTCCTGGTGTGGGGGACAGGCTGCTTGCTATCACCGTGCTGCTGAAAGCAGGAAGAAATTGCTCTGTTTTCAGACTCCAAAGCAATTGTCAGGACTAGAGACCCAGAGATGATGAGCTATCTTCTAGCACAGGAATGCAACTTTTCCATTTCAAACGCATTCATCACTTCAAGTTTGTGTTTCAACCAAACACTGGGCTGTACAGCAGCTCTGAATTTTTGGCAAATCCTGCTGCGGGCTCTCAGCAATTGGTCATATCTAACACGCTGTACTCATTTAAGAAGGAAAAAGCCCCATGAGGTTAAGCAAGAAATATACTGCTTAGTCAGTGAAGTACCCAAGCTGAAATATAAATCACAGAGAAATAGTATCCAAGCTACAGTCCAGGCTGTATCTCAATTTATTTTTTTTAAGATTTATCATTCTCTATCTGCTAAAGGGGAAGGTCATACTCACTTCACCCTGCAGAAAGGCAATCCCCAGGCCCACCCAGTATTTACCACCACCATAATCCTCTGTTTGCAAAGATTTAAAATCCAGGCGTAGTAATTCACTACAGGCTAAAGTAGGTCTTGACCTGAAAGCAATTTCCCTGAGCTTTCCCAACTGCCTTAGAAATTGCTAGCACAATTCAAGCAGACAAACAGGCAGAGCAGAGGATTTCTGAAACGGGGAACAAGACGTATTCCAGATATCCAAATTTGATTCCCCGTTAAAGCTATTCCTAAGCTGTGCCTGAACCTCCTGAGCAGTCCATACCACAGCAGTGCAAACCCCCAAATCCCTTACACTACTGCCCTCAAGAACATCCAGACCTGGCCACAAAGCCAGATCTCGCGACCTGTTCCCATCTTACGCCAGGGGTGTTCGCACCACTAAGCACTCCTCACCCATCGCCCCCCTGACCTGTGCTGCCCCACATCGGGTTCACCCAGAAGCAGCAGCTCTGGTGGGACATCAGGAGGAGGAGATAAACATGAAGTCCCAGCACAGAGAGCCCTCAGGCATGTCAAAGTCCATCCTTATCCCTGCAGTGAGCTGAGGGGTAAAGACAGAGCTGCTGGATGGAGCAGCAGCCCCCAGATCTCATTTTGGAGCCACCAAACTTGTGGTTAAAGAGCAGGACAGGCGGCCAACAGGAGAAAGACATCTCCAACCCCAGCGCGAGGAGATACCGCCCTCCAGCACAAGCTCAGCCCAAACCAGGGAGGGGAGCCTGAAACGTCCGAGGCACTGCAGAGCCGGGGAGAGGGGCCAGCGTCCCTGGCCTGCTCCGGGCAGCGTTCCCAGCCTTTGCAGCGGCAGGGGACCGTTCCAGCACAGCTCACCCCAGCGTGCAGCAGCCTTCAGATGGCTCATCAGGTTTCAATTAAATCAACCACAAGGCACGTCATCTGATTGTTCTCCAAAATTACAGATGAGCACTAACTGCAATTAATCACAGCTGAGAATGAAAGCTAAGCTTGGGGGGAAGCTCTAATTCTCTGTCTCCTCCATTTTTCCCATCCCTGCCTGCCCTAGCACCCTACGCTGGTCCCCACATTTTGCTAGCAGAACTCCCCAAGGAAAAACTAACAAATTAGATGCAGAGAGCACAAAGTACTTTTCTGACCTTCTTTTTTTTCTGAAGCAAGCATTAACTGCAACACTGAGACAAAAATGGGCGTGGGTAACGCTAAATGCCGCTCTGCCAGATGCAGCTTGCATGAATAGATTAATGGCTAAGATGATTTCTCTGTGATCATTGCCTGTGACTGGCAAGGGGCCAGGCACTAATATTTGTGATTTATCATTGTGTTTTGTCCTTTTACCAAGCACTTTGCCCTGACTACTACGTGGGGGTGGAGGAATCACATGCTCTTCTCTCTTCGGCACAAACTGCTTGGAGGGATCCAGCTGGAAATGTGCAAAAACACCGACAGTATTTTGCTCGGAAAGTGCATTTTCTAACTTTGCCATGATATATTTTACCCTCTGCTCCATTCAACTCTGGCTCTTCCAGTCATTGCACATAAAGGGGAGTTAAGCCACTCAAAGCAGAGAAGAACTCCATTAGTAGTGACAGTTTTATGACACAGGCTGGCCCCACTTAAAGCTTGTAATATTTTACAGCAGCCTCGTAACAGCAGCCACAGCAGGGCTGCAGCCTGGGCTTGGATTTGCTGAAGGCTTACTCAGACTCCCACCAAGCTATGGCCTTGCAGACTGGGACACATCCTCACTGCAACGTGAGAATCAATGTTGTGCTGACTGTGGCACTCAGGACCCGAAGCCTGGCTTTGCCACACTGACTTGAACCTTCCAGCTCAAATCTTCCCTCCAGCTGTGCTTCAGAGGTAGAAGACCGGCTTAAAGAATGCCTGATCCCACAGTAGGACCTGCTATGCTGGAAACTCCTGCTCTCCTGCTGTGCAGGAGTGAAAGCCAGCACCAGTGCCCAAAACACCTCATATTGAAGCTCGGCTGCCAGAAGAGAGGGGGAATCAGCGTTATTCCAAAGCAGGACTTGGGAGAGATGCTGGTACAGACCCTCTCTTGTGCAGGCACTCCCTCCTTCCCCTGTGAGCCTTGGTCCAGCAAAGGGACACAGGCAGACAGAGGTCAATTCCAAGTGTCTGGGTATCCAGAGTCCTCCTCCAGGATCTGGGAGAGCTACACAGGCACAAGGACAGGCGCTCTGGGTGCATGCCCAGGGGCTTGGCGTGTTGCTCAGCTGCTCTGAGCAGCGCCAGGAGCACCTTTGGCAGGAAGCAGCTTCTGGAGCAAGTCTGATGCAATGCATCCCTTAAGAGCACTTTACTCTCCTTGAAAAAAGGCAATCTACCCTGAGTAATTAAGCAAACGTGCCTGGCAGCAAAGGTGCACAGGAGGAGGAGATGCGTTAGCCAATCCGGCTGGAGCACCAAGGATGCTCCTTGGCTCCGTCAGCCCAGCGACACGCGCTGCATACAGGGGCAGTACTCCCTCCAGAGCTACCCGCCCAGCTCTGCCAAGCACGCCCGCAGCGGCTCGCGCTGTCCCAGCCCTTCCTGACCCGCAGTCACTGTTCAGAGCAGCCTACGGACAAGCAGCCTTGAGCTGCACGGCTCTGAGCCTGCCCTTAGCTAGGACTGCTTTGCCCCAGTCTGAGGCTAGGGAATGGCAGGCAGGAGACAAGCAATAGTGGATTTAAAACTACAGAAAAGGGTTAAGATGGAAGATCAGGACACCAAGAAGAGATGCAGACGCAGGAGCCTGCAAAGAGCCTGGGGTAGCTGCCATGCACAAAAGCCTGGGGGCCCAATTCCCTTGGCTGCTCTGGGAACACCAGCAGCCGGCTGGAAGCCTGATGGGAGCGCAGGCGCTCCGGTTCGGCGGCTGTTTGCCTTCTCCTGCTCCGGTGCCTCTGCTGTCAGGGAGCCGCTGCCTCCCGGGCGCTGCAGGCAGTCGGGCCAGCAGCAGGCAGCAGCCGTGTGTGCTGCCCAGGGGGTGGGTGACGCTGCCACCCGCCACGCGTGGTCACCCAGCTCTACTCCAGACCCTCTCCTTCCACACAAAACGAGCCAGATCTGGATCCAAGGCACACCACCACCACGTCGCTCTGCAAAGAGGGGAAATAATAACAACTTGTGTCAAGTAACAAATAATGAAAAGGAGAGTTGCCATCACAACGCAGAGCCCAGAAGCTGTCCAGTAAATGCTATGGTCTTAATTGCTGTTAATTTAGCAGTGGTTTAAATAGCTTTAGACTAGAAGATACAAGAAGCTTGAAGCATCCTGGAGCTGGTGCAGCTCTCCAGCTGATCGATGGGCTCTTTGCATGAGCTCAGCTCCCTCATCAGAGTATAAAACCCTGCCTGCAGCAGGTCTGACAGCAGAGCTGCTGCTCTGGCCAAGGCTTTCCAGCAGGACACCGGTGCTGCTGCACAGAGTAAAGCCACTGCGACACAGGCTCTGCGAGCTGACAACCTTCCACCAACGCTGCAATGCTCTCCTGTTACAGACACTCCCGGGGTCTCCCTCACCCCTATCCTGTGGAGATGCACAGGAGGAAAGAGTGGGAGGGCAGGAGGGGCACAGCCCACTGCCCTGCCACAGCTGTGCAGTGCCCACCTCTCTCACACACTCCTTAGGTAGATGTCTCTCATTGGAACTGGTTGTGATTTGGCTCTGCTCCCACCGTCTTATACGACAGTCTCCACCTGTTTGAACAAATCTGTCTGTAAGGACCTAACCACTCTGGTCCACCATGCCAACACAGAGAGACTCCTCCAACATGTACCGAACGGGGTCCTGCTCCCCCCAGGGGCGAATGCCCTCTGTGCTCCATCACAGTTGTGTGCCTGAGCAGGACTGGATCCCCACAGAGCCTGTTTTCCCTGAAAAAATTGTTTGGGCTTGAGTATTGTTATTCATAATCCTGCCTGCTCACAGACAAGACCCCTGCTCCACCAGACTGCGGATGATGATTTTCAGCGATTCACTAGTCAGGCTCACAAGGGGATAATCCTCACCTGCGTTTCTGTGCAGTGATGGCAGTCAGTGCCTGATGGCGATGCTGCAGATGCAGGCCTTGTGCAAGGAGAGGGCACTCCCCATAACACACCAGTAACTACCAGCTGAGTGCGCAACCAGGGGAGCCTGGGCCATGGGCTCACACTCGATAAACCTGGTCAGAGCGCTCCCCAGGTCTGCCCAAGCTGCCACAGCCTTCAACCTCCCTTCCAACACCTTCAGCATCACGGACAGCACACAGCCCCAGCTGGCGTTAGCCAGCCCCGCACCGCATCGTGGGCATGCGGACCCCTCCCCGCTCACACCGCCCCATCGCTCACACGGAGATGCTGCAGGACCTAAGGCTTACTAACCATGGAAATAGGTTTCAGGGGTGAGTGTGCGGAGGAGGACTGCAGCAGGAGAGCACCCCAGCCTCCCTGCGCCTTCTCTGCACCACAGCAGCAACACAAGGGGCCAGAGGCTGGTGCCTCGACCCGCTGCCCTGCAAAGCAGACGAGATGAGACCAAGGCAGCCACCGCCGATTCCTGATGGTGCCCTGCCGGCAAGCCCCGGCTGGCTGCACGACCCAGGCATGCCGCTTCACCCTTCCCTGCAGAGCGAGCAGGAGCAGATCCTGCCGCACACGGATGCAGAAGCTCCCTCTGCCCTGCCAGGCCCTGCACCCGTCTGGAGACCAGGCAGGGGAAAGAGCCTCAGACTGACGTGGTGGTGGGCAGGGACTGACAGCGCTGGATGCAAAGCAGCTCAGACCCCTCTGCAGGGAGAGCAGTGGCTGCAGCCAGCACGCGTGAAACCGCACAGCGAAGGGATGGGAGTGTCCCCTGCTGGCTGCACAGGCTCTGCGGTGCTGCAGGGCTGCTGCCAGGGGGCTCAGCAAGGGCCACCACGGGTGACTGTGCCTTTTGCCACGTGGCTTGAACCGTCAGAAGGAATAGGACCGGGCCAGCCCTGGCTCTCAGAGTAGGGGCCTGCAAATGCTGGGCGTACGTGGACAGCTTCCCCTCCACCATTCTCCACTTCTTTGAGTTTGGCTCTGACTCCGCTGATGATTTTCATGAGCCTGAAGTTACTCTCCTAACGAATGAGAGCTCTCCATTCCTGCGCAGCCACCTCAGGGCCCACGGGGCTGCACATCACCTGCAGACATACGACTGAGCCTGCATGCTTGGCCCAGAGTGCTTAGATGCAAAGGTGGAACCTGGCTCTGGATGGGGTAGATGATCCTGTTACCCCAGCAAAGCCAAAGCCTGGTCCCACACTCGAGTGAGTGCAAGCCTTGCCCCAGCCCTGCCCAGCTTTACCCCCCGGTGACAGAAAGGCTCCTTTCTGCTTCCAGGGGTCACCACTCCTCGCACACCTACCTGCCTGTGCACCTGGCCAGCACAGCTGCCTGCACCTCCACAGCTTCCTCCCCAAACCAGCACAGCATCCACATCACAAAAGGGATTCTCACCTCCCAAGGGAACAGGAGCTGTGAGTGATCAGCAGCGATTTTCAGATCACCGACCTAGGCAGTGAACTGGCTGGAGCAGCGCTGCAGCCGCCCCTGCTCCAGCGGGCAGCACGCCTGCCGGCAGAGACACGTGTGCCTTTGACCTTGTCTGCACCACGCAGCTCTGCAAAGCTGCTCGTGCTGGCTGTGAAACCAGGATCCTCTGCCCTTGGTGGCTCAGAGAGGTGTGCGGCCAAGAAAAATACCACTCCCACAACCGGTGCCAAGGCTGGACATGGGCACACTGCACAGCCAGCCACCCCTGAGAGCCTCCTGCTGCAACTGCAGTGGGGAACAAGGGCGGCCACAGTGCCAGGCAGAGATGCCAGAGCCACCATCAGCCAGATGTGGATGCGTACGGCTTACTTACACAAACACGCTCCGCTCTTCTGTCTGCCCTTTGTTAGAGGCTTCCTTTGTTTTCCTCACCCCCACGCTCCTGGCTGCTCCCGGCAGCTTTCCCTCTGTGGTCACGAGAGCTGTGAGCAGCTTCCTGTTTTGTTGCGTGCTCCCCTCTCCAGGACTTATTTTCTTGGCAGATAAAGTCTCCCCCTCCACTTCCAGCATTAACCACCGCCGGCTGCCCGCTGCCGCGGCGCTGACCCCCGGCGAGCCTCGCCCAGAGGAAGGCAGCGAGGCAGGGGCAGGCACGCGCGCGTGCCAGCGTGACACGCTCCACAGAGCCCACTGCCAGCCCCACCAGCAGCCGTGCACGGGGTGCAAGGAGGGAGCACCCTCCCAGCACCTGGTGCTGCTCCGCGGCTCGTCTTCCCCAGAGAAAAACAGCCCCAAAACCCTGCTTCAGAGGGCACTGTCAGCTTATCTGCCAACTCTCTGGTTAGAGGCAGGTTCTCCATGTCTGCCGTGCCGCGGGGATTGCCTCTGTTCCTCGCGGCAGTCCTAACAGCCCACTCTGCCTCCCCTTCTCACCGGGGGCTTTCGTGCTGTGCAGGCAGCGCCTGGGCAGAAAGCACGGCCGAGGGCAGTACAGCTGCTGCCCCTCCGCTTCATTTCAGCCTCTCACAGGCCTGAGAAGCGGCCCCTGGCCACGTCCCTCCCTCCCCACCAGGCTCAGCGTGAGAGCAGCAGGACAGCAAGGGGAGGACGCCCACCTGCAAACATGAAGCCAGGAGCGTGCGGCAGCTGAAGGATGCTCCCAGGCACCCAGAGGAGCCCTGGCTGGCTAACAATGTCATTCAGCAGATTTCTGTAACACCTATTATGCACTCAGTGGAGCAGAACAGCAGCTTCTTCACAGCAATTCCAGCTTATCAGCTAATTAAAAAATTAGGCTGTCTGCCAGAGAGATGACAGATCATTGCTACAGCCCATGCACAGCAGCTCCGGCGCAGCATCGCTGCTCAGCAGCTCCCCAGCGCAGCTCCCTCACACCAGCCCCACCACCCTGGGGCAGGCCCGCAGACAGACGGACAGACAGGCACAAGGCACAACGGGTGCAGTCCCACTGCTCTCGAGGCCAGGCTTTCTGCAGAGCCCCTCCACGCCCTCCAGCTGCCCACATGCCCCAGAAATCAGCCAGGGGGATGAGACCGAGTGGTTTGGCTCAGAGAGGCCTCCAGCATGCTGTGAAAGCCCTGGAGCAGGCACCCAGCTGAGCTAAAGTGCTGGGTACAGCAGCAATGGCCCTGAAGTGCTCATGGCAGCATCATTCCACTTGCCTGGTCCAGACCAGCATCTCTGTCCCTGCCCGTGTCCCTGCCCAGCTCCAGACCTGGGGGATAACTTACACATCCCCGAGATCTTAACTGGACTCCACACCAGAGACAACAATGAGCACTCAACAGCTTTCAGGATGAAGCTGCAAGCACTGCTTGCTGTGTATTTAATATACAGTGTCACTGGGGGAGGAGTGTGAAGACACTCTTTGGAGCCGGAGTTAGAGTAGCAGGAAACCTTATAATCAGACAAAATAAGGTTTAATTCCAGGTTGCCATAAAATACAAAGCAGCGTGGATGGAAAGCTGTAAAGTAATGAGAGGGTGAAACAGAAAGGGAAACCAAAAAGAGATACAAGAAAATAAATGCAGTAAGGCAAATGATCTCTCATCTTGACGGTTGGGGGAATGGGCTGCAGAGCTGTACGCAGATTTTGTCCTTGTTTCTTCTTGCTAAACTCTAAAAAGCTAAGGCAGAGCCGCTAGTGAGATGGTGAGGGCCAGCAGCCCCCACCACCCCAGTTGGCCTGGCTTTGACCAGGGCTGGGATTTTAGCACACGGTGAATCCCAGCAGTTCCCACGCTGCCTCCCTCTACACAACAGGAGAGAGGGGCTGGCTAGGAAAGGAGAAGGGTTTCCCTTTCCTCAGACCACGTGTTGCTGGATGACCAGGAGAAAGCTTCCAACACCCACCACCACCACCCGGGTGCCTACCGAAACAACCGCCCCAGCGGGGCAGATGCGAGACCCTGTCGCTCTGCAGGAGGTGAAATCACAGCACACGCCTGCCCCAGCCTGACAGATCTAGGACATCCAAAATAATTGATGCCGGCACTACGGCAAGGGGCAGCCAATGGAAATAACGAGAAGTGACGCCCCCTGAGGGGCTGCAGGTCACGCTGGACCGAATGGGGATGACGCTGCGGGAAACAGGCCTCCACGGTGCCGCAGCATCCCGGGGGCTGCCCCGGAGCCGCCTCTCCCACCGCTGCACCGCCGTCATCAAAGCAGCCTTCCCGCAAGCAGGCAGTGCTGTCAGTGGGGCCGGGCTGAGCATCCCGCAGGATTCGGCCCAGCCAGCTGCCAGCGCAGCTGGGCAGCTCCAGCAGTGACAAACACCCTGTGAAACTCGGAGCAGATGGACTCTCCTGCCAGGAGAGGCACGTCTTGCAGGCATCTGGCCTGGGTTAGCATTTCACTTCTCCAGGTGAGGACCTTCCTAACACACCGTAGCCTCCAGCATTTATCTAGGTGGGTTTACTTAGAGGCATTCTGTTGCCCACTCCCCAAAAGCAACAGGAAAACAACTCACAGAGCACAACAGGATGACCCCACCAAGGAACAATGGCTGGCACTGCTTTCCTATTGCTTGTAAATCCATTACTTCAGTCTCTTCTCCTTGCTATCATCGCCATGAGCAAGTTCAGCTCAGAAACAGGCTGGGGAAGGAATGTGGCTCTTTCTCACGTGGCCAAGCTGTGAAGCAGGGAGGGAGGTTACAAGAGCACATCAGAAACAATCAACACTCCCTCCATCGCCGTATAAATGGAAACATTTTGCCAGAAAATAAACCTTTCTGCTACCGCAACACCTCATGGGAACTGCGGTTTGGGAGCATGGGGCTCTGGAGCCATCTCCCATGGCTCCACCACAGATCCACATTTTCTGTGCCTCTTCACTGCATCTCCACTCCAACAAAGCACAATCAGGCCTGGAGCATCTGGGATGCAGGCACTCTCCAAACCTGCTGCATCTCTGTGTACCCCTGACATGGTGCAGCTCAGTAAAGATGGCAATGCTCAGTCAGCAGCAAAAGGTCAGGAGCGATGCACTCTGAAAATGCTCATTTATCAAAATTTAATAATCCCTGAATTATGCAGGTAACTGGACTATGTACAAGGAATTGCTCTGCAGCTGACAGAAGGAAGAGGAGGAGGTTATGCCAGGATCTACGTTACACATGCTTGTTTCTTTGTTCAGCATGTGACACAGGATTAATGCACAGTAACTCACTGCAAACAGGTGCTTTAACGAGGAACCATCATCTGCAGAGAGCCACCTGGCATCCCAAGGGCAAACAGACAAGTGTAGACCATCTTGGGCGATCCTGCATCGCAGCGGCAATGGCAAACCCTCACACATGCACATACAAATCTGTGGTTTACAAGAGCAACATATACCATTTTCAGGATACTGCCTGCCTGCTTTTACAGAGCTGCATTAACAAAAGACAAAACACTTGTAAAGATGCTGTTCCAGCTAACAGACTATTTCCTGATGCTTCTGCTTAGAGCATTCCTCCTGGCCCCCACATCCTCCACCTCCATGGCTCAACGGAAAGGCTGCTTGAAGCCTTGCCTATCACCTCCCATAAACTGCAGGGAGTGCTCTTAGTGCCCGGCCAGGCTTGTGTCTTACCTCTGGGCACCAAAATGCCGCCAAGGGACTGTGCAGCCACGGGAACATCACGCTGCCCCATCTTTTCCCGCAGAAGCTGAGGTCACTGCTGCTGTCAGAAGACACAGAGCAGCTCGGTGCAACATTTCTCCACCCTGGCCTTTGACCCTCCCTGCAGCTCGGCTCTGTGGGAAAAGCGCAAGCTGTGGCTCACAAAGGCTGTTGTGTCCAGGCTGGGACTCCCAGAGCACTCGCAAGGCTGACAACAGTTTCGTGGGAGATCATCTCCTCAGTCGAGCTGGAGCCAGCAGCTGGAGCCTGTTCTACACTGTACCAATTCCCAAGCTCTTTGTGGCTTTATCATTAACAGGCAGTTTGGACAAACATCGTTGCCATCTGGTCTGCGCTTAACAACCAGTACAACCATAGATAACGAGCTGGAGAAATTACTAAATTCAGAGTTTAAGGCCAGGGAGACCACTGGATCTTCCGGTTTGATCCCAGTGTGTCCCAGCCCACTAACTCTCGCCACTGTCCGGGCACCCACTGCAAAGCCGATGGCACAGCTCCCTGCTGGGGACCATCTCTGCACAGGCTGCGCTGCCTGCTCACCTGCAACAACTGGCTTTCAGCCCCTCCGAGGTACGCAGCCATGCTCCCCCGTGATAGTAGCTATCATACAGCAGCTCTCAATGGTTTTCTTTCGTGACAGACCTCCACATGCCTGGATAAATTTTAGCATCTACAACATTCCACAGCAAGGAGCTCCACAGACCACTACGCTGGTGTGACTAACCACCTCACTTTGTCTGCTTTAAGTCTGCCTCTGGCTAACTGTGGTGCCCCCTGTTCTTGTATGAGTTTGCCTCCTGTAGCTTGCGGCTTTGCAGACCCAGCCGTAACCCCCTCAGCCAGCTCGTTTGCAGACTGGACAGTCCCCGTCAGTCAGGCCTTTCCTGTACAGAAGCCACTGCTCTTCTCTGAACCTTTCCCAGGTTTTTGCAACACACCATGTTGTGTGCCATAAATCTAGGCAGAGCATAACAATCAGTCCACTTTGTTCTCCTTCCCTAGCAGTTCTTCATCTTTGTTTAGCCATATGAAAACTTACCCACCTCTCCCACTGCTGCTTAGTTTCCTTATGAGCCTTTGATGAACAACCTTATCAAATGCACCTGGAAATCAAGCTCCTGAGTTTGCAGTCAGCAAGTACCTAGCTGTCTTCCCTGTAGAGTACCGCCCAGCTCCTACTTCTCTTATCCATCATGTTTCTTAAGTAAGCACTGCAAACAGTGATTTTAATAATTTAGTTAGATGCATCACCCCACCAATTTCACTAGTGACAATTATGCCAAGTACTTCTCACCACATATTTTCTTTCAAGTATTTTCAAACACATCCTCCCCTTCTTTGTCCCATGCTTTCAAAGTATTTAAAACACAGTGAGTTGAACTGTATTTGCCTCTCTCCCTGGCTGTTAACTAGACACCTTTGTCTTGGCTCTCACACCTTGACGTCTGCTCTTAGAACCTTCTGCATTCACATGGGTCATCACTAGGATGCAGCAGACAT
Organism: Chauna torquata; assembly: GCA_013399475.1. Lineage (NCBI taxonomy): Eukaryota > Metazoa > Chordata > Aves > Anseriformes > Anhimidae > Chauna > Chauna torquata. The sequence continues at coordinate 80,282 of VXAL01008645.1, forward strand.
CAAAGCAGTAAAGAGGCTGGGTACAAGGAAGAAGGAACTATCCTGTTGAGCTGCTTTCCTGGAGATCTCCAAGCCTGATTTTATGCATATGCTTGTAAGAGATCCTGTTAACCGCATCAAACAAGGCATTCACATCCCATGCTGCTCTGCACTCTTCCCTCCACTGCCCTTTTGAAGACACAGAGTCTCATTAGGGACCCATCCTCTCCGGTGCTCCGCTCTTCATGCGGAAATCCCAGCTGCAGTTCTGCTCAGCTGCATCCCATCAGCTTCAGAGAAGTAGAACTACCTCCCTTCCCCTGCCCACCCAGAACAATACCAGGATTAATGAGTTAGTGCTTCACCAGTGCCTGGAAGATACAGCATGACAGGGCTAACCTCTTGCATTGCAGGAATTGTAAAGCCCAGGGGCCCTTTCCACTCTGTGCTCACCTCTTACCCTTTGTCGGGGCTCCTGCCTTCACGTCGAGCTGGACAGTGGGAGAGAAACTCTGAGAGCTTCCCCACACCCTGCCAGGTCAGGAGAGGAGGATGCTTACATTCAGAGATGATGCTAACCCCCTCAGGAAGACCACCAACTGTTCTCACAGCTAGGAAACCCTGCTATCTCCAATTTGTCAGATGCCATCTTCAATCAAGTTCTGCTAAATACCCTAACTCCACATGACACATGTTACCTCCAAGCTGGGTTTCAGAGATTCCCCTGCAGCTAATAGACTCAATTCCTCTGGTCTAGCCAGCAGAGATAAGCCATGAAGCTGCTTCATTGAGAATCTCTCTGCCACATAACTGCAGAAGCTTCAGACAAAAGTTACTTGGATTTCGCTTTTTCATCCCATCTTGTTTCCCAGGTACTTCCCCTCTGTTCTTTCCCATCTTGTCCAATGTGGTAATTCTGCTGCAGCACGGTCAGCGAAACCAAGAGAGTCAAACAAGCCCAAGAGCTTCTGCCACTGCATCACCCTTTCTGGCTCCCAGGTTAGCTGTTGCTCATAGCTCCTATCTGTTATTTAGACATCCCAGTTCGGCTGTGGAGTGCTTGCAGCTCTGTGAAGAAGGCCTTGGATAGAACCAATACTCCATGGGAAACCCATACAGGGACCAGCACTGACTGTGCTGGTAATGGCCAGCTCTTCCATGGAGAAACACTGCATCTTTCTGAGGAGGCACGCTGTCAGGCACCTATGCCTAAAAAAACCCACCACAGTAAATTGCTATAGACAAGCCACGAGACAGCAGTCCTGAACAGCAGACCCTATGTGATCATTCATGAAGGAAAGCTTCTTTCTAACTGGGGACAGCAGGGAGGAAGACTCCTGGATGACACTATGAAAGGGCCGAGCAGGCAGAGAGGATTCAATACCAGAGAGAAGCAATAGGCTGTACTACCTCCAGCAGATGTGTGCCCATAAAAATCACAACGCATACGTGCTGCCTGAGCTCTGACTCCTCTCCCCAGACCATCTCCCTAAGCCACGTGGCACTTACGCATGAGGTGATCTCACCCGACACCACAAAAACTGCCATGGGTGTGCAGTGGGACAGTGAAATGGAAGGAACATCTCTGTTTCGCATACACCTAGGGCATGGCTGCAGCTTAACACACACAAGTTGAAGTGGGGCCACAACGGGGCTGAACAAGAAAGCTGAAGGCTCCTAAAAGTTCTCCCTGAGAACTTCCACATCCGGGCCAAGGGCTGGGGTCCTGCTCTAAGGCTCACCAAGGCCAAGCCCTAGGGTTAGGATTACAAGAGACACCAAGCCTAGATCTTCAGCTTGAGCTGGGCTACAAAGGGGCTGCTAAACTGTAGATTGCTAAACTAATTCTCCCTCAAAACTTCCTTACCAGGGCTGGGGGGCTTGGTCTAATGTTTGCCAAGGCCGAGCTTAGGGTTAACTGAAAGACAAAGCCCAGAGCTCCTAATGGAGCGGGTTTGCAAAGGGGCTGCCAAAGAAAGTTGTGGGCTGCCAAAAGATGTCTTCATAATTAGACCAGGACTGGCAAGAGGAGTAAATTTTCATAGAAGAAAGATCTTTGGACAGCCCCGACCTTCGCTTGTGAACCTTGTCCGACTGCAGGTGCTCTCAGTCTTCGCCCTACCCTTAACCCATAATCCAGAGCCTAAGCCCAGGGCTCGCCCCTGCCTGTCCTCAGCCCAAGACCCCAGGCATGGCCCAGGGGGGCACCTTCTGAGGAGTGAACTCCCTGGGGAGCCCACAGCTTCCTCTGGCTGCCCCCTGCTGCCCCGTCTCCAAGGAGGCTCCAGCCTTTCTCTTCTCCTAAACCTAGGCACCAGCAGTCTGTCTTGCGAGCTTTGAGGGGGCCACGATATTTCCGCTACCTGCACGGTATGATCTTGCCTTCCAGACAGACATGCTCAGGCATTACTTCTTTACGTGTCCATATGGAGGATTATAAAAAGCTTGCTGGTCCTCTATGTCACAGTGCTAAAATGACAAGCGATTAGAGGGACTAAAGCCAATCAGCAAGTGAGAGGCCACTTCTGAACACGCATACTGAAAGTAAAGGAAAAAGGTCCCAGTTGCTGCCCTACTTTCTCCTTCGTGCCCTGAGACACAGCACTCCTCACAAGCCTGAATCTCTGCAGATCCCAGGATCATTTCATTCTGGCATCGTCCTCATCTTGGCAACTCCTTCTAAGCCTGAACCCTGCTCGTCCTCTCTGTGTAACTTTCCCATCACTTCTCCCTTGCAAAATCACTGAAACGCATCAACCCCTCCTCCAGCTCCTCAGGCCTGGCCACACCGCATTAAAACAGGATTTATGAGTCTCAAGCACAGACAAGAGTTATGCAGTCTGCACTTCTGCACACTGCATACCAACTCCCCAGCTGGTTTAAATCAGGTTAACTCCACTGATGTAAGACATTTAAGGCAAGAGAGTTACATGATTTACACCAGCTAAGAAGCTGTTACATTATAGTTTGGCAGCTGCAGGTTTTAGATCCGAAGTTTTGTGGGCAAGGATCCCAAGCAGCAGTGAAAAACAGACCAGCTGAGTGGCAAAAAAACATTTATTCTCAGCGCAATATGCACGCAGTCATGCAGATGTTCCACAGAAATCTTTTAAACAAAAACAACAAAATAACTGCTGTTCAGTTTTTGAGTGCCATCAATCTGCAAAGTCAGTGCACCATCACAACCCTAAGGCTTCAAACAAATCACTAACTCATGATAGTACAGAAACGCCATCTCACTTCAAAAATGATAAATAGGGGATCCTAAAGCCAGGCAACTTTAATACACAGGTTGCTAGCACTCAAAAAAAAAAAAACAGAGACAGATTGATACAAATGCAAACAGACACATAAGAGAGAATTTAATATTCAAATCACGGCCTTCATTTCTGCTGGAGCATGTTTAAGCTTGCAATTAAATCCAGCTCCCACAAAAAACTGGTGCTAAAACTATGGAGCCAGACACGCCTGCAAAGACGCAGTGCTCCTGGCAGGTGAAATGGCACAGAAATGCACCAGGAAAAATGCTAAAGCTGCACGAAAACAAAGCTTCAAACATTTCTCCTCCACCTTAGTAAAGCGGCTCCTTCCAAGCGATGGAGACTGGTTCCTCGGAGAACTGGAGGCACGGCCAGGAGAGAGGACAGGAGCACAGTACCACTCCTACGCCATTCACAAGTTTTCAGGGGGGCAGCAGAGTGTGCACACCTCCCTTTCAGTTGCACTTATCAAACAGGTGGGTAAAAAAGTACAGCTCACACAGCAGAAACGCCAGAAACACTGACCTTCACGCAGTCCACACCTAAGGCGGTTGAGCTACAGCAGGGACCAAGAAGCAAGCACCCAGACCAGCTGGTGCAGAACCAGTATCACAGAGCACCACGAGCAGCCGTCCTCGGTCGAAGGGCATGCCATGTCCCCGCTGCAGTAGCCTGGTTATTGCCAACCCTCAACGTACGAGCCTGCTGCTTCTCGTCAGGTCCTGGCTGTGCAGCTGGAAAGCAGGGAACGGGCCTGGAAGCCTTGCCAGACCCATAAATCACCAGACACTGCAGGCACCCAGCACAGTACATCTGACCTCCCTTGCAAGGGAAATATAAATCTGCTTTACTAGCAGCTTCTGAAACAAAAACTAAACTCGTGAAACTGTAAAATGCCTCTTTAAACATCCTGTGCACCAAACAGACCATTGCGTGCCCTCGTCAGACTGACAGAGAGCAAGCAAGCTTTTCAAGACACAAAACTACCCACAGGTTGATGAACTGAGAGAAGACATTTCAGAATGTCTGAACAGCTTCTCGCTGGAAGACTGTACAGTATGGATATCTTTAGCACACAGCAAAGATACAGCAGAGATATCAGGGCAAGAGAATTAGACAGCATTAATACTGTCATTTGTATTCAACATACTTCAAAGCACTCACAATGCAGACATCACCAGATAAAAAAAAAATTTAAAAAGTCCAATAAAGAGATAAGTACATTTGCTTAAAACCACAGAATAACAGAACAGCTGAGGTTGGATGGGGCCTCTCGAGATTGCGCAGCCCTACCTCCTGCCCGTAGCACGGACACCCAGAACGGGCTCCTCAGGACATCACCCACTTTGGTTATAAGGCCCTCCAAGGATGGACACTCAACAGCTCTCTGGGCCTGTTCCAGGGCTGAATTGCCCTCACTGTAAAATAGTCTTTTCTTATGCTTACGTGGGATTTCCCATGTTTCAGTTTGTCCTCATTGCCCCATGTCTTGTCACTGGGCACCACTGAAAAAAACTTGCCCCCATCTTCCCTACTCCCCACATCAGATGGTTATACAAGCGGATCAGATCCCCCTGAGCCTGCCCTTCTCCAGGCTGAACAGTCTGAGCTCTCTCAGCCTTTCCTCACAGAAGAGATGCTCCAGTTCCTTCATCATCTTTGTGGATGAACCAGGCCCACTTCCCCACTTGCAAACACCTCACCCATTCCAGTCCTGTGCCCCCAGGGATAAACACCACTGCCCCACCGCTCTACAAGCACAGGCACACCATCACCACAGCTAGCACCGGGACAGCCGTGGCAGGCAGCACGAGGGCATGCCCAGGGGAAGCCTCGTGAGCCACAGCTCGCCAGTCTGGCCTTCCCCTGCCTTTTTACGCAGGGCATTGACAAGCCTACTGCTGGGCAGGATGCAGGGCTGCAGGAATGCGGTGACTGACTGACACGTGGCCACAAAGCCAGTATCCTCTGCATTTAGCTCACAGTCTAGCAAGAGAAAGACTCTGCCTGAAATTTGTGGTAGCAAGATTGCAGGAAATGTTATCCCTGGGCAGCGGCCAGCACGAGCTTCTGCTCCGGCCACAGAGGAAGCTGTGGGTGCCAGCTGTGCGAGCCAAGGGAAGAGCTATTTCGCCAGCACACATCAGCAGGAGCGGGCCGCTACCACATGCCCAGCTGCACCATTCACAAGCGGATTCAGAGCCTGCAACATAACGCAGCAAACACGGCGGGGGCCTGGGGTACAGGACAGCCTGCAGCCTTACCTGCACAGCATGAGGCACGGGGTCGGGGCTGCCACGCTGCCCTCCGCACGAGGAAGCCGGTGGCAGCATCCCGGCTTTGCGAGAGGCATGGGGCCAGGTCGGCTGGGGACTTGGTAACGCAGCCAGGTGTGATCTGCTGCCTTCAGCAAACGCTCAGCAGATGTTTGTGAAGCAGCTTCTAGATTCTGAAGACATGGGACATGGATGCTCAAGAGGCCTTCCAGGTCTCCAGGGGAGAAGGGCATCCGTCTGCTTCTTGGATGGATGCAATGCAACTCAGGAAGGAATGTGATGAATGGGGAGCACAATCACAGAAAGGAAAGAAAACTTTACTTCCCATCTTCTGCAATAATTACCAACAACGAACTTCTGAACTTGGTGGTAATTCCCACTCCTAGACCATGCCAGAGCAGCACCTTCCTCGGAGCAGTGAGCAGCCAGTGCAGCTACTTCAACAGCAGGGAGTAGCAGGGAGACAGTTCAAACATCAGAAAGCCTACCAGCCCATGCACCCTGCCTGCTTCTCTCCCCCAAAACAGCAGAACTGCTGGTGGGCTGCGGGCTTCACAGCAGGGCTGATCCAGACCTCTCCCAGTGCCTCTGAAGTGCCGGCTTGCGCAGTGACCCTCCCCAAAAGGATGGCCTGGGAACACAGGAAGGAAAGCAGTGTCTGCTCCACTTCCTTCTTGTCTGGCAAGCAAACACAGTTTGTGAAACCACAGTGGCTACAGGACATACCAGGGCCCCAAGCAGGCCCCACTGTTTTTAACTTTCTTGTAGAGGGCTTCCCAAATCACCCTCTCTCAGATAAGACCTTGCCCAGAGGCGTCCCAGCGGACCCTCTGCAAATGCACGCATGCTCAGCCACAAACTGGGTGCCCCGCCGCCAGGAAGAGCCGTGCTCTGACAGGCAGGGCTGGGCGAGCTCCAGACAAGGGCTCTGGAGCCCGGGTGTGCAACACCTCCTGCTGTGCATGGGGCAGACAGAGTCCCTGCCCACCCCTCATGCTATGTCCCAGGGAAGCCTGGGCTCTCAGCCTGTGCTGGACTGACACATGACTGCTCACATTTAGCACTTGGCTTTTAAGGGACTAAACACCAACAGCAACGTGATCCTTGGCCATCGGTCTTATGGAAAAGCCTCCGACCTTTCTCCCAGCCCTGACCTACAAAATGAGAAAATAAGAAAAACAAGCCTGACCTACAAAATGAGGGGGATGCTAACTGATCCAAGGCTACAGAGCACGTTAGGTCCTAGGAGAAATACTCGCACACAGTCGGGGAAGGAAAACATGGCAGCAACTGAGCCAAGCTCCTTTTGCCAGCTGCCTTGTTTTCTTGCAGATTTATTGTTGTTCCCTCACTCAGTAATAGCAGAGTGAAGACACAATAAAGAAAGTTAAGTGATCAGTGGCTGTTAACTTCCAAGAGCTCATCAAAGCCACAGGAATGGAAGGTGTGCTCAGCAACCACTCTCTGCTGACACTTGCTAGCACGCAGCCAGGCAGCATGCACAGTCACTGCGCTACAAACACGTGGAATCTCTTTCTGCTGACACACCAAGGGGAAGGGAGGTTGTAAAAACACACATGACAAATATACTGCTGCATATGGCCAGACTAGCTCGTCTCACCTTTTCTAACATCTCAGGGTGTGAGGGCAGCACCAGCCTGCTGCGTGGCACAGAAAGCCTCCCGTCACCCACCCCAGCAGACACCTGGATGTGAGCAGTCTTAGACCAAAGGGTCTGTCATCCTGCAGAACAAGCAGAAACTAGGCTTTGCCCTAGAAGCTTACCCAAAATCCTGAAGAGGGCACACCTCAGGTAACAATACTCCAGGACAGTCCTGCAGTTCTCAGTCCCTGCCATCTCCCAGCACCATGAGTACACGGCAAACACAGTATCCATGCTGGAAGCTTTGACTCTCTCTGGGCATTTCACTGCCGCTGCCTCTGCTCAGCAACACTCAGCACTGGCAGCTAACACCGTGCTCACGTCAGTGATGGGCAATGGGCAACCAGAACTACGCATCTGGCTGGGCAGCAGGGGCAAGTGCACCTGTGCTCTGTGCTCCAACTGGCATGGCATCAAAACCAACACACTCTGTCACATCAGTGAGCTCCCTGCTCCAATGACAGCAACCTCTTTTCATGGTGACTAGGTCTGTTAACTTTCTTTGCACTTCACATAGCACTGGACGATATCTACAGGCTGAAGAGAAAGAAAGCCTGTGTCTGCAGCTTGGCAGCGGCTTACCTTTGGGCATAATCCGATGCATTGCGACTGACAAGAAGAAGATGGAGTCACTGTAGTAGGTCCCCGATCCAGCACTGAAGTGTTTCTGCATGGCTTCGACTATTGGAAACAGTTTTTCAGTCAGCTCATTGACATCGTGGATTATTACCTAGGAGAGACACCAGAAACGCTCGCTCAGCCACGACATCCAGTGACTCTCTCCCAGCATTAGCAGCCTTTGCTCAGCCTGCACCAGCACGCAGGTGGGAGGTTGTTAAGCCACAGATATTGCTTGCTGGCATTCCGGCTGCACAACAGGATCTGACTGTCCTGGACCCTGCACGCCTCCCTGCCATGACAGGCAGATAAGTGTAGAGGGGACAAGAGGGAAGGATTTTTATGGCCATTCCATAAATGTGAGGCAGGCTTCGAGCGACTCGAATCCACGCATACAATCAAGTCTGTTCAATGGATGTTTTCCTGCAGCCTCTGGTCCCAGCTGTTGACACTGCCTGAATGTGATCACGTATCTAGGCTCCCATATGGAGTCAATCAGAGGAGGTGACAGCACACTCCAGGCTCCAGCATCCTGCAGTTCTGAGGCTAGCCAGGCCACGTCATTTACCCTGAGGACCAGGACTTGCTCCCTGCCACAAAGGCAGGCTGTGACAGGGCCAGGAACTGAGCCCGGATTTCCTGAATCTCAGCCCAGCGTTGAGGCAAGCTCCGTAGCATGCCCCACCAGGGCTGGACAAGGAAAGGGGGGGCAGGCCATAGCAAGCTGACAAAAATCCAGACATCAGCAGTTACCACAGAGCTGAGCATCTTTTTTAGCTGGAGGCGAGCCTGCTTGCGCTGGAGCTTCCCAGTGCTGCTGCTGCAGGAGGAGATGCCAAGGGGCCCCGGCCTGGGCTTGCTCACACTCAGCAGGCAGCGCTGGGTGCTCTGCACCGTGGTGGAGCCCACGCACCGCCGCGGCCCGAGTTTCTGGCACTGCTATGGGCCAGAAACAGGATCCCAGGAAAGACAGACCTCTGACACCACCCCACACAGCCCTTTTCACATTCTTACTCTTGACAGAATACAGAGAAGCAAACTCTTAAAAGAAAACAAAACCCTTACACTTTGGCTACAAATTACCAAACCAAAAAACTCGCCAGACTACCTACGGCACCTAGTTTTCATGAGTAACTTGAAAGCTAAGCAATGAAGCAAACCACTTCTGCTCCAAAACCAGGAGCAACTGCAAATAAACTGTGTCAACTACTGAAATTGTACAAGCTTATAACTAATTTCAGTCCGAGTCCAAGGAACAGCAACTTTCATGTAGGCTGATGCTCATTACACACACACAAGGATGCAGGTCACCGAATCATGCTAGATAACTGGAGGGATTTTCAGCGTAATTAGACACAGACACGAGGGACACGACCCTGGTGCAGATTAGAGAGAGTTCAGCAACTCCGAGTTTGAGACTCGAGGTCATGCTGCCTTCTTCAGGCAAGAGAAAGAAGGAAAAATCCAGCAGGAACTGAACGCTGGTGAGGACACAACTTAGCAGCAGTATTCTAATTCTGGAAAGGAAAGCCTTGTTTGAGGAGTACTGAGATACTTCCCTTAGCAGGCCCTGCCTTCAGCGGAAGATTCAACCCCACGATCCCCATAGGTCCCTTCCAAACTAAACTATTCAATGATTCTATGGTTTCACTCCTTTTCCCTAGTAAAACTTCATCTGCTTAAAAACTAGGAAAACTGCACTAGTGCACCATATATTTAAACATGCAGGTTACAGCATTAGCTTTTTTTTTTTTTTTCCTTTAAACCCCAAACCTAGTCAAGCGCTTCAGAAGAAAAGACCACTGGAGCCTGAGCTAGTGCAGCAGCCACTCTCTCTGTGGGATGCACAAGGGGATGCTCTAACACTAAGAGAGGCTCGCACAGAGATGGAGGCAGTGAGCAGTCTGGAGCTTCTTCCTCCCACACTTTCTTGCTGAAATTGTTACCTAGATCAAAGCAGTCTCATGTCGGAGCAGAGTCGGCAGGAGGCGTGGAGCTGCTGGTGGGACCAGAAGCACTCTGAACACAGCAAGGTGTGTCCATGCCCATACTGGCTGCTGGCAAGAAGCCCTGAAGACACTGGGCACAGCAACCAAGCCCCCAGTGGCGTGCTGCTGGGACAGAGTTGAAGCAAAAGGTGCTTTGCTTTGCTCCTGGGAAAGGCACCCCACACATCCTCTCTGGGCTAAGGTCATGCTCCAAGAGCTTGACGCTTGGCCTTGTGTCCTCTCAGCACGGTGACCGCACTGCGAGCATCCCTGCAGCTGGGCTTATGCCAAGCATATTCAGGGGGAAGGCAGGAAAAACACAGAACAGAACGTACCAGGACAGTATACTGTGAGAGCTCATCATTAGCCAGATGGCATACATAAAACTTACCCAAGACACTGGAGAAGAAGAAACTTGGTTACCAGAAGCATCTCACCCCAGCTCTCCAAAGTGCATGAGGACTCTGTGCCCCGGGACAGCCATGCCAGGCTGTGCACGGCCAGCTTTGCCCTCACCGTTAGCACCAGGATTGCTGCAGAAACACACAGGAGAGGGGCACAATTGCAGCGAGGAGATCTGCTGCACCCAGCACTGCTGCTGGGTGATGAAACACAGCAAAACGCTGCTCCCTCTGTGCAAAGGCACTCACTGCCTGTGCACAGAACCAAGCCCCAGCCCAGAGCACTGACCCAGGGAGCCTCCCCCCGGAAAATCCCTGCCTTGCATGGCACTGGTGGCATGGAGCAGGTCTCCCTCTGAGAAGCAGCCAGGCTTAAATCACCTCCCAGCACAGGAGATGACAAACAGCAGAGCAGGGGGAAAAAAAAAGAATTCAAACCAATTCCAGTCACCTCTGAAATGAGCAGAGGAGTGCCAAGCACTGGTGGACAAAAATCACGGGAAAAACGCTCTTGAAACTCCAGGCACAACATCATCTGTCTTCCCTCGCCTTCCAAAGAAAACAGAGGAAAATGCGTTTCTTTTGCCTATCATTTGGCTAAGCACTTCTGCAAAGCAAACTCCTGACACGGTGAATCTTTCTTCCGCAACCACAGGACAGCTATCCTCTCCAGTACTGCAAAGGCTTCTCCTCTCCCCAGTACTGACTTTAGTACAGCTTGTTTATCTGCTGCTAATTTTGTACTTCACTATTTATTTGCAAAGCAGCTTTCAGTAAATCCCTGTGGCTAAATCTGACCAAGTTTGCTGAGGACATAAAGAAAAGTATGTTCTATGGGTTTCCTGTGCAAACACGTTTTTTATAAACACACCTCACACTGAGAAAAGACCCTTTCAATCAGTTCACTAAACAAAACAACACACTTTCCCTCTTTCTTGTGCCAGGTACCTTTGCAGAGCTCTTGTTAAGCGCAGGGTCATGGTAGCTCAGCTACGTTTGCTCCAGCGTGTCTTTGTGACAGTGCCAGACCTGCAGAGGACGAGGATCGCTCAGCCTTCACCTGCAACCCCGCTGCGGCTCCCAGAGCACCGCACTGGGGCAGGCCGCTAACCACATCTTACAGAGGGGGGCCACGACGTAAAGGTAGGGCTGCCCGCCCAAGTGAGAAGCACTGACTTGCAGAAACCAAGCTCCGGCTTCCTGAAAGCCAGCCCTCGAGACACGACTGTGCGCTTGCAAGTGCTCAAGCCTCCTCCTAGAGAGAAGGCATCTGGTGACTGCCGGATGTGGTCACCCGACGGCAGCAATCACAGGCGACGACACCATGAGCGGACGCCTCTGCCCCGCTACAAAGGGCAGCTGCAGCCAAGCGCTTCAGCTCCTCTCACTGAATCGCCTGGCTTGGGCAGAAAAGCAGCAATCCCAGGAGAGGGCTCTAAAAATGAACGATGAGAGTCGGCGCTGAGCGGTATCCACTGAGGGGCCTATGTAAACAAACAACCGGGAAGAGCAAGGAGCACCACGAGTGCTGCAGCCCAGAGCTGCAGGCAATGGGGCAAGCCGGGCCTCTCCGTAAGCAGAGCATCAGCCAGCAGGACACACGCAGGCCTGCTCCCGGCACTGCCCTCTGCCCGGGAAGCAGAGGTGACCCCGTGAAGCATGGGACAGGACCTGCTCTCTGCAGCTACAAGCACAAAAGCTGTGGCAAAAGCCCAGCAGAATCCCTGCAGCAGGCGCTGCCCTGGGGCTCAGAGGACAAGGCACGGCCAGGCCCTGCCAAAAGCGCCTGGCCAGGCCGGCCCCGGGCAGGCTGCGAGCCCTCCCCGCAGCAGGGCCGCTCGCTGCTCCTTCCTCCATCCCCGCTGCTCGCTGCCCCACGCGGCACCGCATCGCGGAGCACCAGCTCCATCTGCCGCTTGCTGTCGGCACGCTGCGCATCCAGCCCGCGCTCCGCATCTGGGACACATCTGCACATGCCCTGCGCTCCTGGGCAAATGCATAACCTCAGAGACCCGCAGGACCGGTGACACCACATCACGACTGTCCCACAGCTCGGGACAGCCCTGGTCTGCCCTCCTCTGCACAGTGGGAAGGGTCCTGTGCCGAAGCTGCTCCCGTGCACCCAAAGCACTCCTGCTCCCATCGCCAGCGTGCTGCCCTGGGAGGCTGCAGCAGGCTGCTGCGTTCTCCAGAAGACTTTGGAAGTACCTGAATTTGCAAATATGCTCTGGGAGAGATGAGAGCCAGCCCACTATCTTCCCCAAGGACTGGGATCCAGATTTTCTGATTCCTGGGCTTTGCTCTAGCAGAGGTTCTGCCTGATCCCAGGTCTGCTGGGAGGGGAGGGCAAGGACAGCTCCAAAAACAGAGCCTGAACCTTCCTCATGAAGAAAAAGTAAAGTTCAGGGTTCATCAATCCTGCCTCAGCAGCTCAGCTGCCTTCTGAGCGCTTAATCAAGTCTCTGGGCCTGCTCGAGGAGAACAGTGTAAGAACCAGGGGAGCGTCCTGGGGACACCAAAAGAAGCCAGGAAAGGAGAGCTCTCAGGACAGAGCCAGGTTACTGCTGAAGCTACCAGGCTGAGGACCAACCTTCTTCAAAATCATAGCAGCACAAAAGGTTCAAGTTATGCTGACATGTTCTGCTGACAAAAGAGGAGGAATGGAACAGGCTACAGCAAGAATAAAGAGGCACTGTCGTCTGCTAGCACACCAGAAACTGTCACAGCATTACGGGTAAGTTTGCACATTTAACAACTAATACAGAAGCCTCCGCTCTGTATTAGCAACTCTCTACCTAAAAAACAGATAACTGCAGAAATCTGAAGTCTGCTGCCAACCACAGGCTAAAAAATGAGACCAAATATCTCCAGAATACATCAGGCTCTTCCAGGAAAGGGAGGAAACTCCCACTGTAGTGGATTCCCAGTGAGACGTCACCTGAGCCTTCAACGACGCTGCTTGATCACACCCAAGACAGATCAGCGCTGGTGCAAGACCTACTCCCCGAGCTGTAAGCCACGGTTCACTGCCAGTCCACAGCCACCTACAAGCACACAGACTCACCCCACAGCACGCTCCCACTTCACGCAGCGCACAACTCGCAAGCCCCACGAGCCCGTACCCTCTGGGAGCAGCAATGCTGGAAAGGCGGCCTGCAGAGGGGTTTGGTTTCTGACAAAAGCAGGTGGCAGCAAGGCGGCTGCACGCACGCAGGGGTGGCTGAGGGATCTGTGGCGGCCCAGCAGCCGAATCGCTCCAGGGGACACGATGCCACAAACCTGAGCTGAGCTGCTGCGCTGCACATTTAACGCCAGCTCTACTGTGACTCTGAGGCAGAGCTGCAGGCGTGCGGCTCTCTGCTGGCACCGCCACCGGGCAGCGCAGACCGCAGTGCCACGCACGACTCCTGTCCACGCAGCTGCAGCAGAGGAAGCTGTCCAAAGTTAGCCGTACGTGCCCCGTCCAGACGGCTGAGAACTGCTAGGCAAGGTGCAGTTTATCCACTATGGGTAAGTGACATGACACAGTGGGAGCGCTTAGTAGAACAGTTTAAGAAGAGAGATGGGATTATTTACCAACACATATTTCCTATGAACAACGTGAAGATTGCATCTCTAGTTACATCTTGGGCTTTTCCAGCAGAGTTCAACTAATACTAAACATCTGAAGAATGAGAAATGACAGGCTACAGCAGAATTAGAGGACTCTTCCAAGGAACATCCTGCATCAGCATCTCAGGGCAGGAGGGCTAAGTTAGTTGGAGTCTCACAGCTTAGCACTCCTCCAGTTACCAAATACCTGTTTAATGTGAAATAACTTTGTGCTGATTACCTTTTGGGAGGCAGAAGCATTTCTCTAGCAGGATGAACACTCAAGTGTGGCAGCTCCCCAGCACTCCCTTTTCTAAGAGCCGCTACGAGCGGGGTGGCAGCCTTTTCTGATCACAGTCCTGCAGGGCCACTCGGGAAGCCACCTATGCAGCAGCACCAGGTCCTGCTCAGCAGCCTCATGCTTACCAACACCAGACCGAAGCACGCGTGGCCATGCTGCTGAGAGGCTGAAGCAAGGCTAACCAGGGGGCCTCCAGAATAGAACCAGCGCTGCTCAGAGCTCCTGCTCTCCTCCGGCAGAAGCGGTTTGCCCGAGATGTCTCCGGGGCCACACAGCCACCCGTCCTGATGCGAGATAATCACCGGCTCGCCGAGCTGTGCCACGAAGCCTCGCAACAGACGAGCGCGCAGCAGGGAGCTCAGGGGCTTAGCTCGGGCAGAGCGAGCCCTTCGCGAGACTGGCGGGGCAGGGGAGAAGCACAGCCTGCCCCAGCGCAGGCGGGAAGCGAACTACCCCCGCAGGGGAGCTGGAACAAGGGCCCCGAGGCGAGGAAGCTCCTCGTCTTCCGCCGGACGGCTGCTCCCTCTGTCTCACGGGAGGACTACCGCTACCCGGGACCCCCGCGTGGCACTCAGCAGGAACAGAGCCCAGAGCGAGCCCCACGAGCCCCGCCGGCGGGAGGCCGGGCGGCGGCGGCGGCTGCCCCAGCGCGGTGCAAGGGCGGCCG